>JAWPHD010004133.1:0-196252 GCA_037043455.1 Cyrtodaria siliqua
TGTACATAGATAGATTATAAAAGCATTACAACTGTCTCCTGTAGAGCTATTTTTAAGGCGATATCGTAGAGCGTGCGCTTCACATGCATGTTGTCCCGAGTTCAAACCCTTTGAGTGCCTAGTTAGCTATGTGTATTTGGTTCGGGTCCGACTACAGTAGAGGCAGACTACTCCATTGTCTCTGGGTAGAACCAGTACTGAATAGCTCGCCATCGTAGGATTCAACTATTTCTCATTAGACAAGTTCAGCTCCCAGTGGGGTTTAAACCCGCAGCGATGAGAAGAGAGGAAGTTACTAAACTAGTAATAATATTTACCTGGAATAGACATTGACATGCGCACTGCTACTCTTACTGGAACATCCGGCGTTGTCTTGGGATGAAAATATTCGGCGTTCATCATGCTAAGATTGGTCACCACGATACACAGTTCCTTACCATACCGTTCAAAAACCTGAAGAAAAAAACATTTCTTAGGTTGTTATTTTTGCGTTAGGAAGACGAGTTTCGTAATATTTGTATCGATAAAAAAGTAAGCTACGCTGCTTATCATTGCATTGGTGCACGTGCACACGATAGCAAGGTGATCTTAAGATGAAGGACACGGAGGAGCAATTCCACAATCTTATGCGATAGTCGGACATACTGTTACCATACACAAGTAACTGCAGTAAAATTAGTTAATATAGATCTGAAGAATAAGTGTTCTGCGTGGGATATTTAATGAAATCCCCTTGCACTATAATGTTTATCACAGTCACGTTAAGTAGTTAAGTACTTTGATATGTAGCTTAAATGTCAACGTTTGTCATTTATAAAGGGCACTATTTAAAAGAAAACGAAACATTTTAAAAAATACCACCATATCAATAGCCGTGATTTTTATTAATATGTATTCATACTTTGTTTCAACTAGTTCAGCAAAAACAACTTTCAAAGTTTTTTTCTTGCATACTGGATAAGGTTATCTTAAGGTTATCAGTGATGGAAAGCTGATCTTACACACGGGGGCAATAGATTATTTACACGAAAGCAGTAATACAATCCATCATCTGCATTGTAAAAAACAAAACATTCAACGCAAAGTATGCATCGACACGTGTGTCAAGCGGCTATATTGTTTACATAGCAACAATGCACTATTTTCTGTGCCGTTGCCTTCCGGCTAAGTAACACACTTTTTTGAACAAACCGAAGCTCGATATTCACACGAGGCGGGATCCCGAAGAATGACGGGATTGGCCGAGCGTTCACGATTGACAGGCAACATGCAAGTAGTTGATCGCAAAAAAAATATGTTAATGGTATGCAATAAAAAATATCAATCATGTGTATCTGGTTCAGATAGCGAAATTCCAACCCTCGGCATATCTGCAGAGGCTCGGTTCCGATAAAAAAAAAATACCTCGTGTTAAAATTCCCAATCTACACCGGAAACCCATAATCTCATACTCTACAAATAACGGTTCAGACTACTCTTTATTGGTAATTACCTTTTCATGCATACAGGACAAGGCTATCCGACATTTTACGGACAAGGATATCCGACATTTTACCGGGGCTAGATATTTCGATCTCACCCTAGGGTCCAGATAAAATTCACGCGCAACAATAATGACGTCAATAACGTGAACAGATGCATGTCATCATTGTGTTACATAACAGTAAAACGTTAGTTATATGCGACGTCAACAATGATATGCAAGAAAAAGAATCCATCACGAGTTTATCCATGTGAGATAGGTAAATCTCACCCTCGGGATCAGAATTGCAAACATGAACTCGACAGAGCCTCGTCCCTGGTTACAATTCTGACCCTCGGGTGAGATTTCCTTATCTCACATGGATACTCATGATGGTTTCTTATATTCTCGCATGCAAAAAGCGTGTTATAATACCAGGCTCAACTGGCATGTCGTTACTCGGCAAGTTCAGTAAAGCTCCGAAATAAATTGTTTGATTTAGAACACTCAAGAATTCATCATAACTTAGTAATAAGGAGAACTAAATGTATGCTCTTAGCTGAGGTATTATATGACTGTTTAAAGCAAACACATGTTTTAAAGCGAAACCCACAATCATGACAATAATCCCCTATACCGCATTGATTATCAGGCAAAAAGCCACGGACATGATTTGTTTACTAATGAATTCCACCAAGACGAATTCCGAATTCATATCGTTGCAACATGAAAGGAAAATATTCTTGATTGTTAGCTGTATTTTATATGGATCAGGATGTATTAGATACGGGTCAGAATGTTATAAGATACGGGTTAGAATGCAAAAGATACGTTACAGGATGTATTGGATAAGGTTCAGGATGTGAATGTGTATGCATTCACTGGATCTCATTGTAGTTCGTGCATGCCATTTTACATGGAGTATTATGGTGATAAATATTAAAGACTATGAAGTGTGCACTCTTATCGGTATCTTGTACCTTGGTATCTGTGTACCATGTATTACGTATAAGAACAATTAACGGACAATTAAACAAATCACTGTTACAGTCGGTGACATTTCCTTTGATGAATGCAAAGCATTAAATCGTGTTAATTTAGGGTAACTAAAGGGGCGTGGCTATACCGTACTACAACTATCAGATAGAGGACTTTAGAGTACGGACGTCACTCTGACGTCACAGTCTTCTTACGTACACCGTGCTACAAGCAAGATAGAGGCTACGCCCATCTCGGTGTTTAAATAAGCCAGCTCGTTGATCTATAACATAACCAGGCGAAACCACGTGATTTTTTTTATCAGTTTCACGGCAAAATAATGTAAACAAAGCATTCGATTCTCGTATGGTTTTTCGAAATAACTTTCTGACCATTCAATTAATTGTGTTCAAATAAAGCGCACATATGTGAGCTCTTGCCTCCGCCGCAAACAGCAATTTGGTACATTCAGTACTTTCGGAGATTAGCCCTGCCAAAATGTACAAGGTCCTAATCTCAGAAAGTACTTATAGATACATACGAATTATGAAGGAGGTCAGCTTGGAGAGGTATGTGCACTTAAGTTGATTAAAATTCGATTAATATTAAGAAAGTTATGAACACCTACCTGATTCGAGCAGTTTGCTTACAATTAAAAACGATCAAAAGTCACGTGGTTTCGTCACCCTTATATATAACGTTTAAAGAATCTTCGATACGAATTACATGACCTGTACGATATATACCAAGCGTTTAGTTGTATTTACTTTCTTTGTTATTTCTTAATGTTTACAAAACTCGTAACATGTGATGTCGGCATTCGATTTTCTAAAACTTGAATTACTTTGTCGTTAAATTTGATTTTGGAAAATACGTGTACGTATTCGTAATGGTTACATACCACGTCATAAACTACGATAAAGGTGGTGTCGTCAGTTCCCATCTTCTAGCACATGTATGCATCTGTAATGCTATAAACCTCGTTAGAAATGTGTGTACACTTTCGTATTAGTTACAAACCTCACTAAATGTGATGTCTGCATTTCCAGTCTTTTCTTCCAGAGCCTCACCGAACCAGCTGAATATTTTCTTACCAGGGTTCCAACCGTAACCTTTGATCAAATTCGGCAGGAGGCTGAGGTACCCACAGGAATGATCTAACAATTCAAAAAAACAAACTAGATTATATCTAAACCACATAGCAACATATTGTTTGAACAAAATGTGTCAACTATATTTATTCGTGAGTGTATAATTGTGTTTAATTAGCTGGCACTACAATCTATGGTGACTTATAACAGTATAAATACACAAGCTACAGACAAACATACAGTTAATGAAGACACGCGCCTTTTTATTGTAAAGATCGGCGTTAAAGCTACTTCTTCAAAGCTCTTGCGCGACTCCGTGGTCAAAAGGGTAATGATATTAAATTCATTAAATTTTTACTGAATTTTGATACAATGTATCTGAACGACTCCTATCTGACACGTTGACAAACATTTTCTTTGATTTGCGGTATGGACGGACAAAGTTGTACGTACATGTATCAATATAGCATTTGTCAAATGGTTTGCGAACGGAGTTGTACTGTATCTGAACAGTTAAAATATGTGTGCATTCACAATAATTTAAATAGCATCTTAAGTTAATGAGAAAACGTGTTTGTAGTTAATGTATTGAGAGTAAACTAAGAGGACTGAACATTGGAGAAATGATATTAAAATGGCAGAAACATGATTCTAGAAGTAGGAACAACATGCTGTTTGTGAACTGACGAAAACACAAACACGGAGAAGATTAGTTCGTATCCATAAAAGAACACTTTTAGTTATCAAATTTGATATAAATAACTATACATCAATGCGCTTAAATCAATAGTGAACATTACGATTTAAGTTATGTCCATACCTAAAAATATTTTAGATAAATCTTGGCTAAGAAATTCTTCAATCTCTATCGAGTTGTAACCCACAGCAAGAAGGGAGGCAGTCATCGCCCCGGCGCTGGAGCCCGCAAACCTTTTTATGTTTGGCCAAATTCCCAAATTTTCTAACACCTGTCAAGATAAAAGTACAACATTATTTACACATAATGTCAATAGACATTTTATAAAAGTTGTGTTTGCCATTTCAGCCTTTTATAATAGTTTTAGTTCAAATTTATTTATTTTTGATCGATTGCAACGAAAGTTCTCCGAATGTCGAGGTCGTCCTGGGTGGAACCAGTACTAAGCAAATGCAGACGACGTGTCTTGCTCAGGGACACAACAAATATGGTGATTGCGGGGATCAAACCCACGACTTTACGATCCTGGGTCCAACGCTCTACAACTCGACCACAGCGCTCCACTATCTTAGTGTAAACTTATTTGCACTGTAGTGTATACAGTATCTGGACAGCTTGTTTTACTTTTTGAATTGAATTGAATTGAATGTTGTTTAACGGCTCATCAACACAGTATAGGTTATTTAGAGCCGCCCCAGAGAGAGAGGAAGGATACATAGGAATCCGGGAACCGTGCCCTACTCTTATTATCGAATAGATTCCTATGGTTCTTTAACGTGCTCGGAGGATTAACACGGGACCGCCCGGTTTACGTCGCCATCTGACGAACGGGGCTAAGGGAAATTGTCTTGCCCAAAGAACACACCGACGAAACTCAGTGGCACCGCGGAGGACTGAACCCGGGGCCTCCGGTTACAAACTACCGTCTGCGTTACGTCAGCCCTCCTACATTAATGCCTTGTGTTATGGTGTTGCGCATAAAAAAGTAAAATTAATAAAAAAAAATAAGCGCTTACAAATACTTAAACCTGTGTAATCATCGAAAAAGTCGCTATGCTTTAATACTGCTTTCAAGTTTGTTTTTCCCTTGAACTTATTATCATAGAATTCTACGAATTTTATTACATTTTCATCGGTGAAAGATAGGGATTTCTCAGTGAAAGAATATTCATAATCGCTAAATATTATTAACTAACTCCGAACACAAAAATAACTAACTGTGACGCTGAGTTATGACGTCAATAACGTGGTGCTGACGTCGACGTCATCCACCGATAACGTTCAATAAAGCGAATAATTTCGGTTAAAATTATGCACAAACTGATTTAAAATGCAATAAACAGATTATTTAACTGCTGTGTTCGATTATAGAGAAATGCTTCACTCGATGGTAGCGTGTTTAGTTTTTAGTCTACCATCTCGTGAAGGATTTCCCTATAATCGATCCCAGCAGTTTTATAATCTCTATCTAATTACGCGAGACGAGACGAGACGAGACGAGACACAATGCGACACTTATAAGTACTCCAGTTACAATGTATTTCATATCATTTCAATGGAATGTGCAACTTTTAAAAATATCATATGAAAACTCATCTATATATATATATTTAACAGATTCATTAAATGAAGTTAAAAACAAATTTATCAATTTGATAATCAGGTTACATTCAGTCGCCGCTTTAAAGAACGTGTTTAACATTTGAGCGAATTGTGATGAAAATATAATTTATTAGCATTTAAAGGGATACATGGCAATTTTGAGTTGTATTACAGCATTAAAATTGGTAACTCGAATTATTGATCCTGCCTCATTTTCACTTTAAAACCGCTTGCATATAATTAAATAAAAAAAATGAGGATTTAAAATTTCTCTTCAATATTCTACAAAAATTTAAAATATATTATTGGTACAATGTTACGAAAAGTTAGTAATTTGTAAAAATCAAATTGCTTTGAACTATTCGAATAATTAATATCAATGATTGCAACTATGCAAGTTATATCAAACACTAACGGAACGCCGTGAGCTTTATTAATCAAGATTGCCGTGTGTCCTTTTAAAATTGGGATACTCTGATAAGTATCGTCTGGTGTATGATGGCTTACTCGAACACATCCGCAGTATGCAAGGCCTTTGTTGCCACCTCCTTCAAAAATAAGGTTTTCAAACGGAAACTCATATTCCTCAAGTTTGCAACTGTCTATTTTAGCAACTTTGTGGTCAATTTCGTCGTAGTTATGGCTAACGATTGTACGCAGGCGATGCAGACCCTTCCGGCGTTCGACTTCATCAGACGGCATCAAGGGGAATACTTCATCCGGGTCCCAATCTAAAAATACATGTTTTAACAATGCAAGCAATGCACGTGTCGTTAGATAGTCTTACTTTACAGCAGTAATTGAATGGCTTCATATTGCACGTGTAGAGTATTATTATCATTAAATGAAAAACGAAAACAGTATTTTAAATTTAAATGATTGATATTGAAAAATAAATCGTTCGTTTATATGTTTGTATGAAAGTAATATAAAACAATTATAAAACAATATTCACCACAAAAAGTATAATATATATAATAACGTTTTGAAGGGCACATGGCAATCTTATTTTTTTTAAACTCGCGTTGTTTTCCACAATCCTTGCATTTTTGCAAATCGTTATTAATAATTATAAGAAAAGTATGTACTAATTTTTGATGACATTGCGCATGACCTTTTATTTAATTGTATATAAACATACAGGTTGAAAGTAAAACATATATACTGGAATAATAAAACGAGGTTCAAATGTTAATTGTTGATAAATACTTAAAAATTGCCATATGTCCCTTTAATGTAACTTAATTTCAAACGTCTTTATTTCACACTGTTTAAGGTTTTAATGTGCAAGGAGGTTATATGCTTCCACAAATACTAATGTTTAAACTAGGTTATATATTAAGGTGACTGCAACCAGGGGCGTAGCTGTGTCTAAATCAGTGTGTAGGTACAAGGCCTAGTGGGGTCCGGAGGCATGACTAATCTTTTTCAGAAGGAAGCCAAATCCTGCATTCTGACGGTATTTTAAGCAGCACACAGTATATTTTTAACCCGTGATTTCAAGCTTTTGTAATCTGCGATTTTGCGATTTTGCAACTAAAAAATTGGAACAGAACAAAATAACATATATTAATATGAATACTTGCTATCTGAAAATCTTTCAAAAGTTTGTGCAAATCATGCACATTGTGCAATGATTGTGCAAATCATGGTGTGTTCCGAAAGACCTCGAGCGAAAACAGTTCGACTTTTATTTTCTGAGAAGACCACGAGTAAAAATTGACCATACCCCTCCACCCCATATCCCGCTCTGTTTTTATTACATTTTTGGGGACAATGTGTAGGCATGTGCCTACAGTGCCTATATGCAGCTACGCCACTGGCAACTACTAAATAAATAGCATGATACACATTTGGGTTACTGCAAATGCTGTTTAAAGTCACCCGGCGTCGGAATTGTGTTGAAAGCACGGGAGACGACGTGTTTTTGTGTGTGTGTGTGTGAATAAAGAAATCAACACAATTACATAGAAGAATATTGCTAGTATATCAATATACCGAGTTAAAGCCACATTTCTTTCAGATTAAACGTGTTGGCTATCACACAAATCCCAAATCCATTATTTGTTCGCGATATATATACTTGTTTCCGATCACAGATTAGTACGTGTTTCTGTCTAAAACTACATCGACAGAAGTAGAAGGCAAATAAAAATTAAAAAAAAAAATAAAAAATAAAAATAAAAAAAGGAAATAAAAAAAAGGAAATAAAAAAATAATATTGATGAATATGTTAGTAGATTAGTAACTAATAACCTTTCTTTCAAGCCCATCCATACAGATGTAACTGCTACAGTCACCGTAGACACACACGAACGCACGCACGCACGCACAAACACACACACAAGAAATAAACTTTAAATTATATCAACTAGTATCTATATATGAAAAATGTTCAACATATACCAGGTGCTGTATGAAACTTAAATAAGTTTATTAAAATAAAAGAATCAATATTTATAGTCCTATTCTGACATGTCAGTTGTATACATCATGATTAGTAAACACGTGTAATATATGACAAAAACATAATTTTAATGTTTTAAAAGTTAAAAAAATAGAAATCTTGTTGCGTTTTCACTCGTGGTAAAATAACAACATAATTATGAGTAACTTATCAAAAGTAGTCTCAACGTCTGAAAGTGATTTTATCACATAAAATGCGGAGTGTGTGCATAAATATCATAATGCATGTACAACTGAAAGCTGAATCTGTTCTGTTCAGCTCGACATGCATTCGCATGGTCTCGTCGAGTTCCGTACCTGTTAAAAAAATACCGAGTTTACGGAAACCTGGGATGACAATTGACATATAGGGCCCTGCGGAAACCAATGATGCAGTATCGTCTGCTCGAAATCGTGCAAACTCAGACAATCCTGTCAGTCTTCGAGATCATGCCTCGTGTGTATGTCGACGAATTGGTATGTTTCGAATCCATTCGCAACATCTCGTACACTTCTTCGAAGCATAACTCGAATGTATATATATATCAAAGGTTACCATATTGGTTATGTCATACTAGTACTAGCATGACGCGCCTCAATTTACCGCCAAAACGAATGTGCACTCAAAATCAATGTTATCTCAAAGTTTTGCAACGCCATTTAGCTCCATCTATAGTTTATTTACATGAAAGCAGAGGTAAAACCTTCATCTGTATTGCAAATTACAAACATGCAACGCAAATCATACATCAACACGTATGTCTAATGGCAAAAGTGTTTATATAGCAACAGCTAAGCAACAGTGTACTATTTTCTGTGTCATTGCCTTCTGGCTAACAAAATGTCAAGATTTTGAACATACCGAAGCGTCGATATACACACTAGGCATGATCCCGAAGAATGAAGTTGCATGAACATGCTATTGCAAAACCTTAATGATGTCTATGATTTTTGAATGCAAATTCCTTTGGCGGGAATCTAAGACTCCGCCATTCTAGAACTGGCATAACCAATATGGAGACCTTCTAAATACATTCGAAATATGTTTGCAGTTCAAAGAAATGATCGAGATGATGCGAACGGACTGCTCGGTCAGACCGAAGGATCATATTGTATAGGCAGCTACATTAAAGGGACAAAGACAGTTTTGATTTGTTGAAAACGTTAGTTGTTCTACATAACTTGCATAATTGAGGTCTTAATAATACTTACTAAAAAGTAAACATCAAATTTGTTTTTACATTTTTGTTTACTGGTGCATATATTGTATAATACTATATTTAAACGTATGGTCTATTAACGAATAAAATTTAAAATTCAATTTGGTTTTATTCAATTATATGCAATCAGGTTTAAAGTTAAAATTATACTGGATTAACCGATCAAGGTGCTGATTTCATCACTTGATACACACTTCAACATTGTCGAGTGTCGCTTTAGCAAATGTATGATAATGGGGTGGGTGTGCGAGGGAGTGAGTGGGCAATATTTGTATGGATGATTTATTTAATCAATGCAATTTGAAGTATATTTCAACTGTAAATGAAAGGAGTTTTAAGACGTATAGCCCACAAGGAGCTATTTATAGACAGGTATAATGTAGTTTGAAGATTTAATGATGTTTTTAATGGATAGGACAGGGAGATCAAAGGATAGGGGGTTAATAATGGAGTAGGGGGATTTATATTTTCGAATTAAGGGATAGGGGGAATATGCTCTTAAATGGCCTGTGGAACACCCTGTTGCTTATTAAAATACTAAAATAATTAAAGTCTTGCATGAAATTGCTATGATGCGAGGCTCCGCCGGTTTCAGAGATGTTAGCTTACTGTAAAATGCTAACCAACGCCGACGGAGACACCGACGACGCGGAAAGTACAAAAGCGTGCCCTTTCTTCGAGCTAAATATATACCATTAAGGGAATGAAGTGGGGCTATTATAATTGGTGCTGACTATATAATGAACTAAATATAGTGCGAAATGTGGTGGTTCCAAGTGGAGGTTCCCAGTTAACTTTTTTTTTTAATTTTGGAATCCCCTGAACAATCTCTTCAGCAGTTGACTAAAACGAGAACATCAAAGTGAAATTATCAATGTTCTCTTCATGTTTTAGATGTTCTTTTCTTTTTTCTCTTTTTATCAGTTCTCATTTCAATAAATACGATTTGCTAGTTTAAAAACAACAACATTATAATTGAAAGTAATATGGAGTTGTGTATTATTCAGAGAAATCCAGACCCATTTGAAGTGTGAACACATACCACATTCCCCAAGGAACATTTCTTGGTGGCCTTTGCTGCTGTCTAAAATATGTGTACGTGGTATATGAAGATGAGAACAAAGATTGGTTAAAAACATTACCCATATATTGCTGAAAACAAACAAACAACATAAATGCTGTCTAAAGAGATGTACATAGCTGTACCCATAGTCGATCATGAACATTAGTTTTTCGTTATTATGAAATAAATTATTAATATTAATAATAATAATAAAAATAATAGCTTTATGCGATGTTATTATTATTATTATTATTATTATTGATATTATAAAAAAGTATAAATAGTTTATTATTATTATTATTATTATTTTATTAATAGTATTATACAAAATAATAAAATCTGAATATTATAATAGTATGACATGTAGCAAAGATACATTGCTCTTAGCCCTATGTATAGTGTATACGTTATCTCGACCAAGATAAAAAAATAAATAAAAAATGACCTTTAAGGTATTCAAATGTTCAATATGTATAGTAGTAGCAGCAGAATTTACTATTTTTCTAAATTATAATCGAAAACGGCTCAAATGCCACATCACATGTGTAACGGGTTTACTTGTTAATGTTATTTTATATTGGTCGGAACATAACCAGGTAACAATTCTCGCATGAATGTCCGGTAAGCAAACATTGGTTAAAACAAGGGTTCCAGATAGGAACAAACGCTCTACTGATGCTTGAAATGCTGGAAAGTTTTTATTCAACTTGCTTTATCATATATAGTCCATGATATGTTATGTAGATCATGTGTTCTTGAGCTAGCCACTCATTTAGGCTCGTCCTTCGAATGAGGCGGAAAACAGGTGTGTAGCACCGCTAAAGACCACAATTCCGCTAAAGACCACAACTCCGCTAAAGACCACAACTCCGCTAAAGACCTCAATTCCGCTAAAGACCAAAACTCCGCTAAAGACCTCAATTCCGCTAAAGACCACAACTCCGCTAAAGACCTCAATTCCGCTAAAGACCACAACTCCGCTAAAGACCACATAAATTTCCGCTAAAGTCTACAACTCCGCTATAGTCCACACACATTTTCGCTAAAGTCCACAAATAAACGAACGCCAAGGTCCACAATTATTTCTGCTAAAGTCCACAAACAATATTGTCGCTAAAGACCACAAACGATCTCACTAAAGAACACAACAATATTTCAGCGAAAAACACAATTTTGAATTAATTGTTTTCTCATTTATGAGAGATGTTTCAGCATTTTTTGATTAATTCAAGTTAAGCAAAACATATTTGCGCCATATGTAGATTTCTTGATCCAAAAGTTTTGTAAATATGAAAAAAATAGCAGGATGAAGCATTAAAGCGCTAGGTGCGCTCTTTACAATCACCAAATACGTTGTGTTGCAACCCTAAAGGTAACCAGTGCATTAGGGTCAAACCCGGTAAATTCGAACAGCGGGTACGATCGGACGCCACTCATAACACTGTTTGAGAGTACTTCCTGGTATAATTACGTAATCTTATCTATTTAAAATCGATGTTCTTAGCTTTGAGTTTGTTATTATTATACAAAGTGTAACACACTTTTTGATTTGTCAAATAATGCATACGTCATCAAAACCTGTTTTGGCGCCATTTACAAACATTTCATATAGGAGCATCCTGTTAACCGCACCATCAAATCTGCCATATTACTCGATCTTGTTGGCCGTTCTTCTTTGACATTTGTGTCCTTTGAACGATTAAGTTACGTAGTTGATGATTAAAATATAAAAATGTATATTCCTTTATTGTTGAGTTCATTTATTTGACAAAATGAAAGCGTCCCACTGTACCATACTCCTGGTAAAATAGTGGATACCTTAATACGCTCAACTAAAACTGGTAATTTAAAATGAAACATATACGGATTTAGGCTAGGGCGTTATGATAGAGTTAAGCGCCTTTCAAAACAATTAATATTAATTTTATTTTATAAAGTATTATAGTTCTTATAAATCATAGTCAATCAATTCGAAACCATCGCCACTCCCAACCCCAGGAAAATGAATGATCGGTTGGGGCGTGATTTTTTATGTGTGTATATATGTACCTAAATAGTAGTTGAATGCACCGGTAAGAGTCCGACTGTACAAGAGATGTTATGGCAAAGGCATAGAAATGGTTTAGTAAGTGTTAACTGGAATGATTAATTCTGCTTTCATTTGAAAACGATCCGCGTATGACCCTTCATAACGCAATTATTTCATAAAGCTTCCGACGCACGGATGTGTGTCAAAACAAGTGCCTGAATACGAAGGTGTCCGAACGTACCGGGTTTGACCCTAAAGGTAACTAGCGGCACTAAAGGTAACACTTTTGAGATTACACTAAAGGTAATGTATAAATTACACAAAATTACAAAATTTATAATGAAACTGATATTTATGTTTTGTTTATACTTTACAAGAGAAGGTATTTTGCTGAAATAAATAACATGTTTAGTCACAGACCTAGTAACATTAATACGTCTGTGGTGTAGTTGGGCAACCTGAACTTCACCAAGAAGGTGTTGTTACCTTTAGAGTATAGGGATGTTACCTTTAGTGTAGGTAAAAAATGGTGTAACCATTAGTGCAGAAATTGTTACCTTTAGTGCAATTTATTTTATTACCTTAAGTGTATGTTGTTATTTCAGTTCCAAAAGTGTTACGTTTAGTGACATCTAGATACATTTAATGCAATTGTTACCTTTAGGGGGGCAACGTATTTGCTGATTGTAAAGAGCGCACTCAGCACTTTAATGCGTCTTCTCGCCAAATATTGCATATTTGGAAAACTTATGAATCATTTATACATACAAAGTACATCTGGCGCAAATATGTTTTGCATAAATTAATGAAAAAATGAATGCTGAAACATCTCTCACACATGAGAAAACAATTAATTCATAATTGTGTTTTTCGATGAAATAGTGTTGTGGACTTTAGAGAAAAGGTTTGTGGTCTTAAGCGACAATAATGTGGACTTTAGCGGAAAATGTTGTGGACTTAAGCGGAAATGTGTGAGGACTATAGCGGAGTTGTGGACTTTAGCGGACATTTATGTGGACTTCAGCGGAGTTGTGGTCTTTAGCGGAGTTGTAGTATTTAGCGGTGCCACACAGGTGGTCTCGAGTATCCGAGTCTATGTTTCATTCAAGAACGTTAAAGAACCATAGAATATATTCGTTAGTAAGAGTAGAGAAGCTTCAGATGTTCTATGTATCCGTTCTCTCTCTCTCTCTCTCCAGATGTTCCTGTGTATCCGCTCTCTCGCTCTCTCTCTCTCTCTCTCTCTCTCTTGCGGCTCCAAATAACATATAATATGTTGATGAGCCTTTAAATTACATTTATAATAATATTATAACGGTAATTATCGCCTATATGTATCAGGCGAAGATGGAAAATTCCAAATCGCGGTATAGGGTGGTTCTACCGAGGTTCCGATTAAAACTGTAATACCGAGGGTTTTGAACAATATACCCTGACTTTGTGTGCGTTTGTCAAACGTTTGCATGTTTATTTACACAATGGCGTGATGCAACTCCTAATGTTACCAACAACAACAACAACATAAACTTTATTTCAGAGCAGGTTACCGATATCATTGTCGATGCATTCTCACTTCCACATAGGTAACTTCTTGATTTTGAAACAATTACAGTGTTGAACACCTGACGATGGACGCACGACAATGCACCAAACTATTATTTCAGTCTCTCAACAGTAAATATGGTGACTGGTGTGTGCCATATCTCGTCTTTTCGTTATTTCTCGGCGAAACAACGCCAAGCAAAAAACTGAAAAGTGCCAAGCGAACTGACGACAATAGACAGAAGGCAAGGCGAAAGGTGAAAAAGACGACGTTTTATACATTTAACTATTTCGTGTGAGGTCTTCTCCTTTTTTTTTTTTTTTCATTTCGCCCGGCGTTTTTTTTTTCTCGTATTTTTGCTTGGTGTCTTTTCGCCCGGAATTAGTTCGCTGAAAGTTATTCCATGGCGAAATAAATAATGAAATGACAAGATGGCACATGTCAGCCACAATACGTAAATATTTATCGAATTAAAGATATTTGGTACTTGTACATAGCTAGTATGCGTAATTATTGTTAATACAAAGCCAGTATAATGCTTGATTACTTACCGTCGAAATAACCTGGAAAATGTTAACATGACAGAAGCATGCATGAAAATTATGTTATTTCCTGTTACAAGGTATGGAACGTCGGAGAAGCGATTTTTCTCAGGTATGATACCCCAAATGATGTTTGACCTTTTAAAACTCACTTTGATTAATAATGCATTCACTCAAGTTCGGGTTGTGAACTTGATCATGGCATGCGTTGGAATTCTTGTTCAGATATTATACCGGATGATGAGACCCTTCTAATAAATAATGGGTTTCTAGTTAACAAATTAAAAACATAGAAGCCGGATTTTCATTATTTTTGCTTTGTTTTGATTTTAATCTTAAAACACCAACTAATTATCGAACAAGTTTTGTACTTTGTAATTATTGCTAAAATATTAACTGGTTTTATTATTTTGTCTTCATAAAAGTACAAAGTAGTCTACATGTAGATATAAATCAATATAATTCAAAGAAAAACAAGTAAATGGCCCTAAATTTATACTTCTGATACTTCCTTTAGCATGATAGCAGTTATTAAGCAAGCTTCTCGTGTTATTTTCAATAAACAGGGAAATAGGTCCTTTTGGCATCACTTTAACATCTGTTATTCTCCGCCTGAATACCTTTCTGTTTTCGTGTTATAACACATAAAGCGTTAATAAATAAGCGTTCCTGTGAACTTCGACAAACAAATACTTTTTATAAATAACACGCTTTTTATTCACATGTTTTTGAAACGTAAACATTCCGTTTGATAATACAGGTCAAATGTTACCGCAGTGTCAGTGTTAAATATATGTGCATTACACACATCTTATGGCTTCACTTAATCTATAAAATGAAAAGTTAAACTAAAAAAATAAATAATTTCAAGCTTTCAACCTGAAAATTATGTAGTCATGCAAATCGAACAACTTGTACACATCATGCATGAACACAATCCACTACCTTCTTATAGCATATAGCACGAATAACAATTAAAACGCGTTCATACCTGGTCCAATCGAATCGGCATCGCCGTCACACGCACAAGCGCCATCTGACTCCACACGGTTCCTTACAAAACTGTCCTGTGCCTGATACACACGTTTCCGATCCTCGACATGGTGGCTCTTCTCCACCCGCTTACCGGAGCAATTTCCCATCTTAACTAAAGTTTATCTGAAAGATATGAACGACACTTTATTTGTATGTCAGTTGTGCAGTTATGGTAGCCATTCGACCATGCAAATGAATTTAAAATACAGCGCACCGACAATCAGATATGGGTTTGATGATTAACGTAACTTGAATTTTAAAAAGTTAGTTTGAAATTTCATACTAGGGATACATTTCAGTGGGTAAGAAATGAGTCAATTAAAACTTGATCAAGGGATAAACTCAAAACTAGAGTATCCTGTCCTTTATTTATATAGAGTTACACTACTTTTGAATTCACTCCTCGATATTAATGGTATCCACGCATAATTAAGTGTATCGACACGAATAACGGGGCTCAGACATCCGTGTTCATCTGTTTGTTGATTCAAACATTCAAAACGAAGAATTTGACTTATTTTACTTTTAACAAGTGTATTAACAATTGTTCTTATACTATTGCAACGAAAACACAATTTTTTTTCTGCCTCTTTCTGCATGTTGTTTTACGTCATTTGCAAAACATGTAAGGTTATATATGACGGTCGATTTATTGTGGTGGAGGCAGGCCATCCAGTTTTCCTGGGTAGAACCAGTACTGAACACCTCCCGTCATCCGTAAGAATCGACACTTCCTCACTTACAAGTCGAGCTCCCAGTGGGATTCGAACCCGCAGCGGTGAGAGGTGAAGGTTTACAACGCAACATCGTTATCCATTCGGCCACGGAGAAAATCTATTCGTGTCTTAAATTTTGATTATACGATGTGCGTATACGTAATATAAAAATAATACGTTTTGTTTGAGGATCTTATTTCAGAGTGGACGTAAGCCAAATAAGTTATCCTCGATACATACGGATGTCATTATTAGTATTACCAAGAAACACAGCAGACGACGAATGTATGAAGAAGTCCATGAAATGGATAGAGTTTTTCCTTAAAACGTGCTTCGATTACAGACCAACTTTAAAACGTAGCTTTAGGAGGAAAATTGACATATCAGTGATTCAAATATCCTCCTTATAAACATACATAACTATGTTTAATGTTATACTTATTAATGACTATTTGCAACCACATATCGTCCTTGAGGCTATAAAATCTGTAAAAAAAACCCCGATAAAACCGCTTTATATGATAATAGCGCAACACTTAAAAGTATTGTACGTGAAATACAACACTAAAAAATGCTATGCGGCGATATAGAAAGATATTACGTTCTTGAACATAAGAAGAAAATGACACGCATTCGCCCCATTCCAGTAATAAAAACGTACCTTTATTAGAACTATCTAAATAAATCAAAATCTGGGACTGCACATAGATGGCCACGTATATCCTTAATTGCATTACTGATATGTTAGTTGTTGGACTTTATTACTGTTGAATCATGCAGAAGCTTTAAAGTATCTATCTCAACACCAACAACAGCCATATTTTACAACATATGTACACGTGTTAAAAGCATTCCATACTATTCTAAACAAAGGAAAAAAGAAACGCAACTCGGGAAATTTTGCTATATAATTTATATAATGCACACTTAATTCCACGTAATAATCCAACAAATCCCAAGATGTTCTGTAAAAAGAGGGTAGCAGCTAGTTGGAGAAAGGACACAACTGTGATGTTGTACACTTTTTATCAATTGCAGCCATTTAAGTGCTGTACTTAATGTAAAGGGATTGGAAAATGTTATATCCTACCGGTATGGCAAGACAAAGTGCTTTTTATTCGTCAATTTCCGATATCGGAATTACAGTTTCCGTTAGCCTAACGGTAATTGTATTTCCGATATCGACAATTGAAATTCCAATATCGGAAATTGTAATTCTGATATCGGTAATTGTATTTCCGTTAACGGAATTGATTTCCGATATCGGTAATGCTGTATTTACGATATCGAAATTACAATTTCCGTTATCGAAAATGCAGTAAAAACAGAGAGCATTAATTTTTGTGACCAATTACCGATATCGGCAATAACAATTCCGTTAACGGAAAATAAAACCCTATTTTCGATATCGGAAATACAATTTCCGTAAAAGGAATATACATTTTTGATATCGAAATCGGAAATAAGATTAAATTTTCAGTATCGAAATTGCATATTTTCGATATCGGTCTTGCTAATTTCTTTTATCGGAAAATGTATTTCCGTTAACGGGAATTGTATTACCGATATCGGAAATTACCGAATAAAAACTACCTTGGCTTGCCATAGTTTTAGTGTTTTTTTCCGAAAGGAAAAGTCTAATGTAGCCATGTACCATTCCATTAACAGCAGCATATTATACATACACTATATGGTGGAAATTCCCGAGTTGCGTTTTATTTTTCATTTAGTAAATGTATAGTACCCTATAAATAATGAATCTGCTGAAATCAGATAATAGACAGACGCATTTGAATACAAATTGTCTGTTTGATCTACGTTAGCATTGCGAACAGATTATCAGATTGGAAATATTGATTTGTTAAAACTCGCGGCGTTCCGTTAGTATGTTCTACAGAACTTGCATATCTTGTCAATTACAGTATGAATTATTAGATTAGTTCAAAGCAAATTGTGCATAGTATTAACTGTAACTGCACCAATATTATATTTAAAACAATGTGAAAAACACAAAACGGCATGACCTTTTAATTAATTCTATGGAAGCAGGTTTAAAGGGACACACAGCAATCTTGAAGCTTGTATTGCTCATTGAAATTAGCCTCTCGATGTATTAATCCAGTATCATTTTGACCCGCTTGCACCTATTTAAATACAAATTTTCAACTTTTCTTCGTTATTCTGGAATAGTTTTGAAGATATTATTGGTGGATAATCAACAGTAATGTGCAAAAACAATTTGTTTTATACTAGTTTTATAATTGCTGCTTGAACAAATGCAAGATTGTCGTGTGTCCCTTTAAGCCAACATGACACTGAATTAATACATAGAGGTGCATATTGTTATATTTCCGTGTGGTGTATCTTTAAGGGAATACTCTGCTGTAAACAAAACAATCATGGCACATCATGTATCTGGTGTATCTACTTATGGACTTATGAATGGAATAATCAATGTTCTAGCGTTCATTATGGACCTATGAAAGGAATAATCAATGTTCTAGCGTTCATTATGGACCCATGAACGGAATAATCAATGTTATAATCAATGTTCTAGCGTTCATTATGGACCCATGAACGGAATAATCAATGTTCTAGCGTTCATAATTATATGGACCCATGAACGGAATAATCAAGTTCTAGCGTTCATTATGGACCCATGAACGGAATAATCAATGTTCTAGCGTTCATTACGGAATAATCAATGTTCTAGCGTTCATTATGGACCCATGAACGGAATAATCAATGTTCTAGCGTTCATTATGGACCCATGAACGGAATAATCAATGTTCTAGCGTTCGTTTAGTGCTGTGTGGCAGCTGGTTATTGCTTTCTAGTATTTTAGGATCTTCGAGAAAATCATTGTAGGTTTTCCTTTCAGTAAAGTATCGTGATTGCTACTTGAGAAACAAATTAATTTTATTGAGTCACTTAAAAAACCAGGTACGATTGACCTCCGAAAGCAAAAGGCCGCGTTAATATGACAAAAGTTTAAATAAATGTTTTGTTTGTTTGTAACAGACAGAAGTCGAGCGTGTGTTACTATATATGGATGTTAATGTCTATTGCTTGGGGTTCGTTACACTTCATGTTATACTTTCTGTCTTTCTTTTTTTTTCTTTATTTTACTTTAAAACCCCTTACTGGGAACAGAGATAAGGCTTAGGTTTATGGTTGTGAAAACACAAAAGTTCGGTCTCCCTGTAAAGGGATCGGCGGCTTTACACTCCACTTGAAAGAAGGCATAGTTTCAAAATACCTTGCACGAAAAAAACCAATGCGGGAGTATGTTTTAAAAATCTGAGATGTGACCGCACTGTGATTCGAACCCAAAACCTTTTGAAAGAGTTGCAAAGATGTCAACCAATCATCGGCCACCGCAAATTTATGTCAATTAACAGATGTTGATAATGTTACATGTACAAACGGGGTAAAAATTCCCCCGAAGTCATGTTCATTGTGTCATTTTTGCCATGTTCATTAAAATTCTTACTCGTCATTCCTGTATTGTTTCATGTGCTACTTGGGTGGTGGCCGAAAAAACTGATCGTGGCTCCGGTGAAAGATGGAGTGTTTACAATAGAATTTGCAACAACTGCAGTTCTGCAGATCAGCTCTGCAGTTCTACAGATGAGAAGGTTCTATGCCCATTCTGCATATGTTTTATCTAGAGTTAAATGGGGAGCGGGCCTGTTCATTTCTGTTGGGGCCATATAACCTTTTTGAGGTGGCGTGCCGTTAAATTCCAATTCGGCTCAACTCCGACTTCATTCCGTCCATTAGCACTTTTTTATATTATTTACAGAACAGCCCACGGTTAATAAAGCTTATCATTGAAAAGATTATCATAAAGCCAGTAATTATGTAGGGAAATAATCCTGCAAGTAATGTAGCAAATATCGACAGTGCTGCCGCCATCGTACCGTTTCACTTTGCACGTAATGAAATCAGTTTCTGTCGAACGGATTGTGTTTGCATTGCAACGACTTTGTTTTCTTCCGATTAGTTTACTTACCTCCAGACTAAATGGGATTGCGTTAAACTGATTCATATTGCATCATACTGATTTACTTTGCTGTGTATCACTGTACATTTTTCGATGAATCGTTTAATTTTTCATCGTACAGACTTGTATTTTATTGTATTACATTAGATTTTTTTGTCAAATGGTTTGTCATTGCACTGAATGATTTCTATTTGCGTCGTATGATTTGACATTTTACACCGTATCATTTCACTTCGAACCGTATTAATTCACTTTGTAACGAATGAACAGAGTTAACACGTCGCATCGAATCAATATGTACGTCATCAAATGACTTCATGTTGAATTAAACGGCCTGTCATTGAATGGTTTGTAAATGTCCATATTTTGACGGTTATGGCTTCCCATCATATTGTCAGTAAGAGCGAGTATGTGTGGCCTGGTTCAGCTTTCAGTGAATATTCATCAATAGGCCACTGTCAGAAAGCATACTGAGAAAAAGCCGATAAACGTCTACGACTTATTATGTGTGTGCCTAATAAAGACACACGGCAATCTTGATTTGTTTTATAATTCGTGGCATCCGGGCGTCTGGTTTTTCTTTTTAATTTTATTTTTTTACATAAGTTCCATGTTTTCAGATCATTGTTAATACTTACTTGAATAGTTTAAGAAAAGTAAATTGTTTCGCAAATTGCTATTTTGGCGAGTATGTTGCATTTACGGCTACGGTAGAATAACGAAGACTTGAACCTAAATTGTATTACCCTTTATCACATAAATTACGGTGTGCTGAAATGGACGTAAAACACCAACCAACCGACAGAACAATCGACCGACTACTGTAAAAGTATACCATTCATCAGTTAGGCTTTATATTCCATAACGCAAATGAGGATTAAGAAATGTTTAACTGTACAGATTAATGAGCCCTTTATTGTTTTGGTACCCAACGAGAACTCTCTCGACCGGAAGTATAATACTATATCACTTACTGTGATGTCAAATACACGTTAATACACCAGTTACCGTGATGTCAAATACACGTTAATACACCAGTTACCTTGATGTCAAATACACGTTAATACACCAGTTACCGTGATGTCAAATCGTTATGTCAAATACATGTTAATACACCATTAACCGTGATGTCAAATACACGTTAATACTGTCAAATACACGTTAATACACCATTTACCGTGATGTCAAATACACGTTTATACATCATTACCGTGATGGCAAATACACGTTAATACATCACTTTCCGTGATGTCAAATATACGCTAATACACCAGTTACCGTGATGTCAAAAACACGTTAATACACCATTTAACGTGATGTCAAATACACGTTAATACACCATTTACCGTGATGTCAAATACACGCTAATACATAACCCTCTCGACCGGAAGTATAATACTATATCAATTACTGTGATGTCAAATACACGTTAATACACCAGTTACCGTGATGTCAAATACACGTTAATACACCATTTAACGTGATGTCAAATACACGTTAATACTGTCAAATACACGTTAATACACCATTTACCGTGATGTCAAATACACGTTAATACATCACTTACTGTGATGTCAAATACACGCTAATACATAACCCTCTCGACCGGAAGTATAATAATACATCACTTACTGTGATGTCAAATACACGTTAATACACCATTTACCGTGATGTCAAATACACGTTAATACATCATTTACCGTGATGTCAAATACACCTTAATACATCACTTACCGTGATGTCAAATACACTTTAATACATCACTTACCGTGATGTCAAATACACGCTAATACATCACTTGCCGTGATGTCAAATACACGTTAATACATCACTTACCGTGATGTCAAATACACGCTAATACATCACTTACCGTGATGTCAAATACACGCGCTAATACATCACTTACCGTGATGTCAAATACACGCTAATACATCACTTACCGTGATGTCAAATACACGTTAATAATTCAATTACCGAGATGTCAAATACACGTTAATACATTACTTACCGTGATGTCAAATACACGTAAATGCATCACTTACCGTGATGTCAAATACACATTACTTCATCACTGACCGTGATATCAAATACACATTACTACACCACTTAACGTGATATCAAATACATATTGCTACACCACTTACCGGGATATCAAATACACATTACTACATCACTTACCGCGATATCAAATACACACTACTA
The DNA here is from genome assembly GCA_037043455.1 of Cyrtodaria siliqua. Taxonomy (NCBI): domain Eukaryota; kingdom Metazoa; phylum Mollusca; class Bivalvia; order Adapedonta; family Hiatellidae; genus Cyrtodaria; species Cyrtodaria siliqua. Next base: position 22,632 of record JAWPHD010004133.1, read on the forward strand.
CATCATTTACCGTGATGTCAAATACACATTACTTCATCTCTTACCGTGATATCGAAGACATATTGCTACATCACTTACCGTGATGTCAAATACACATTACCACATCACTTATCGTAATTTCAATTGCACATTATTGCACGACCTTCAGTGATGTCAACTATACATTACTACATCACTTACCGTGATGTAAAATATACATTAAATCATCACTTACCGTGATGTCATTTACCCATGTACTATATAACTTACCGGGATGTCAAATACACATTACCACATCACTTACGTTGATGTCAAATACACATTACCACACCACTTTTCGTGATCAAATACATATTACTACACTACTAACCGCACTTTGAACTTCACTTCGTCGAGACTTCAGTTCCGTCGGTGTGTTCTTGGGCAAGACACTTTACCTTAGCCTCGTCCGTCGGATGGGGACGTAAACCGGGCGGTCCCGTGTATCGGTCTATCCTCCGAGCACGTTAAAGAACCATAGGAATCTATTCGATAATAAGAGTAGGGCAGGTTCCCGGATTCCTATGTATCCTTCCCCTCTCTCTGGGGCGGCTCTACATAACCTATGCTGTGTTGATGAGCCGTTAAACAACATTCAATTCAATTCAATTCAGTAATTCTAAATACCACCTCTTAAAGTAGCTGTCCCGCCAACAACAGCCACATGTTACAACACATGTACACCATTTACAAACCTATTGACGACAATACAAACTCATATTCCATTTTACGCATATTCAATCACGGGTATATTAAGAACCCGTGAAAAAGCTATACTTTTAATCGTCACATATACAGTCATTATTATATGATCTGAACACCTGGATAGAGTTTGGATAATATACTTTTGTAGTTGTGTCGTTATTTGGCGGGTCAGTTTCTTTAAAGCAGAAATTTGTCCTAAATCAACAAATCCGTTGTTGATATGTTTTTAATTATCAAATATCATTATAAATACGATGGTTACTATGCTATTGATGTATTTTTAGTGAAAATATGTTTTTAAAGATAAAAACCGAAAAGACGAACAGGCTACGCTAAAAAATTGAAAAAAAATCAAAGGGGGAAAACTTTTCCTCGTAAAACCGGAAGTGACGTCATTGGGAACAAAACGAAACCATTTGTACATAGGGAAAGCACGCAAAAACAGTATAGTGTGTGTGAAAATGTCGGAATTAAGCGACTATGATGCTGAGTCAGATGAAATGCCCATGATAAGAAGGTTGCACAATGTGCAACCTTACGATTTTGAGCCAGAATTCGTGTCTGAGGATGAAAATACCTCGGATTCATCAACCGATGGCGATGAGGAAGTTGAACGCGGTGCAGGTCATCGAAATTCTGAAAGTCACCAGCAACGCTGCAATATCTCGGTACATTTACACTAAGCGCGAAATGCAGTATATTCCGAATGAAAGGACATGGTCTAATACTTGTACATTAATACGAGCGTCAGATTATAAGGACTTTATTTTTGCCGAAAAATAGACATTGAAAAAATATATTTAGAGTCTAGTATAATTGATAAATAAATAAATGTAACAGCATCTAATTTCTATATTATTCTATATACCATAAGTCCCCGCCGCCTCCAAAACAGTCTATAGTGGTGTATGAGATTCGGATTTGCAGTATGACACGCTCTCCACGTGCCGCCAAATAACAATATACCACACAGCGACTAATCAACTATTGCGGTGCCCTATTGAAGTACAGCCTAATCATGGTACAAACGTCGGTATATGACAAAATCACGCACCATTTAGGGAAACGTAGTTTTATGATATGCCTACATTTCCTGTATATTGCAATTCCGTGAGCGGTGCAATACCGCCGCGGCGAGCCGCGTATTGCACAAGACGGATATATGATGCGTGAGAAACTAGTTAGTTCATCGCGCACGAAGATGATCTAAATAATATAGTCAAATGTATTATGAGCACGACATAATGTATTATGTACATGTAGAGATCGAAAAAACAGACCTAACAATTTTTTTATTTAGAATATAAAGTATATATATGCTTGTAAAGCACTTATTTTACTTACTGCATGAGGTAAAAGCCGTTATTGTTGTTGTTTTGCCATACAACATTACTGAACTAATATAATAGCTAGTAACATTATCAATTTTCTGCGTTTTAATAGACATCCATGAAACAGTTTGTCATTATTTTCAAATCCAGAGACCGATATAAAACTCTATATAAATCTATAACACTATTGGCAGAAGAAGGTGTATAATTTAAAACAAAACAAAAAAAAAATACTACAAAATATATATTGAAACAACGACAGTGTTTATTTCACCGAATTCATTTACATTCATATGCTAAACCTTTTTAGCGATCTTTTGAAAAAGACGGCTACATTATATTAGCGCCGTTCACGTAAGACGCATGCATCTAAATCAACAGCTAAACAATCACGATGTACAGATCTAAGACTATATACCTTTCTACAATTTATCATACACATACCCGAGGAATTGCTAAGATAACTGAACAAAAACTTCTATCTTACCTCATTTAATAATTTCTTCCTCAACGCCGGTCGATCGGCGAATAAAACTTGCTCGGAGACGGCGGGGTTAGGCACTTCTCTTTTTTGTAGGAAAATATTGTTGGTATCGCTGTTGTTTTTAATCTGCATGGCCGTCTGTCCTTCAAATTCAATGAAAATGAAACCAAAGGATGGATTTCCCACGAATCCAACTCAAAGTGTTTACTACAAACTCGCGCGTCTTTCGAAGGTTCCCATTTTTTTGACGCGACGGGCGATTTTCGTCGACAGCGGTCCACCCACAATTCAAATCTTAATCTATCATTAACCTGATTAGGAAAACGAAAAAAACTGATGTTATTTGATTGTCCTTTTTTATGCACACTTTGACACCCAGCTACAGCACACGGCATTTTTAACACGTACCATAAAACTTAATCCTACATAGACAATACTATACAACTCAATGCGACACCGCTGATCGTTTGGTACCAATGACGTCACAGGATCACGTGACACTTACCTGTCTTCAAAAAGGGCGAAACTCAAGCGTGTGCGCTATGAGATAAAATTGGCTACTGTGAGAAAACGGGACAACCAATAAGTGTAATATTTGAACAGATTGTATATTATATACATATATTTCAGAATATATGCTCAAAAAACACGCTAAATTTCACCTTTAAGGTGAATGTACTCTCAACAAATAGCAAAGTTAAAAGTAGGATAAGTTAAAAGTAGGATAAGTAAAAACTAAATATTTTTACATGAAATTATCATAAACATCATATAAAAGCTAAAATACTAAAAAAAATAAAATATTATGCAGATGTTTTTAAACACACTATACAGAGAATCTAGAACAGGAATTAGAATTCATCAACATTAGACTTTTTTTTACATATAACTGCTGTATATTACCTTGATATAATTGTCTAGGATGTGCCAGCCATTAAAAAGTAAAAAAAAAATGTATAAAGTTGTTTTATGCAACCTTTGCTTAAATCATCTGTCTTGAAATCAAATACTGTCAGTAGCATAATCTGTAAATAGTAGGTGTACAGGTAGTGAATGACCAGTCAAATACCATGACCAGGTATGTAAATAACATATGCAAGCATTTAATTTCTGCATAGATTATGAACATTGATTTTGCTCTTTAAAAACAACTTTGACAGGATTATTTGAGATTTTAATTGATAGCACCAGCTATCTAAGGATATAAAGTTAACATATTGCAACTTTTATTGTAAAATTAGATTTATACTGTTGAGTTCTAATTCCTGTTGGATTCACTTTGAATTGCCCTTTAAAACGTCTCTGTTTATATTATTTTAGTTTTTAAATCATTTTATGTTTTCAACTAGGACAATGAGATGAGGCACTGCAAGTTTCATATAAAAATATGTAGAAGTGTTTGAGATATCCAACTTCTAATCTTTCTATTGTTCACGGGGACATAATCTTTAAGATACTGACTTATACGAGTAGTATCGTGTTTTTATTTGATAATTAACAAAACAAACATTTAATTGTTAAGATAAAATTGTATACTTATAAAGATAAACAACGTGTGTGTTACTTACATGGTGGAAATAATAACTCCATGTAGTACTAATGTAAAGAAGCCACACTCTTCAAATCTGTTGTAAAAATACAACGCAAGAAATGTACATCGTTTTTTCGTTCAGCTACGCAGCTTTGCGAAATGACGAAGGAAAGAAACAGTTCATGTGTGAAACAAGTATAACACAAGTTAGCTGCAGTAAGTGTATACATAATATGATATTACTGTGATATTACTGTGATATTATCACCGACGGTATACTATCATAATCATAATCATAATCATAGTATACTATAAGTAATTATAAGTAATTGCTGTTATTGCTATGAGAAGTTTGAGAACAATGTGTCTGGTGACAGAAAACGTGCCCGTTACGCAATCCTTCCAAAGTGATTATTTTTTTAAAAATACAATTGCATACAATGCTTTATGCCCCAGTCACACCAACCACGAACACCTGTACGAATCCACTACGGATGGATTCGTAGTGAATCCGTAGTGTATGTTGGGTTATTCGTGGTTATTCGTAGTAGTTCGTATGTATCCGTGGACCCACCCCGAGAGTCAGCACCACGATTTTTCCATCCGTGGAGCATCCTTAGTGGGTTCGCAGCGATTCGTAGTGATTCGTAGTGGATCGTAATGGACCGTATTAAATCGTTATAAACCGTAGTAAATCGTGTGAATTCGGCCTTATTCGCGATGAAATCGTACTAGATCGTAATAGGCCGTACAAGTTCGTGTACAGATCGTACTAAACAATGTTCCAACCCGTGAGATAACCTTACTGAAACCCTAGTGTCCTCGTAGTAGGTCCTGGTAGGTCGTAGTAGGTCGTGGTAGGTCGTAGTAAGCCGTAGTCATTCCCGGTATGCTCCAGGCCGGGAATGTTCTACAAATCACTACGAATCACTACGAACCCAGGATACACTACGGATTCACTACGAATCCATCCGTAGTGGATTCGTACAGGCATTCGTGGTTGGTGTGACTGGGGCATTAAACAAGTTAATTGCAGAATAAAAAAACTTTGTTCGTGTGCTATTATCTGTGCTTTTTTTTTTATCTGTGTTGTGTGACTGTGAAATGCTGGCTACTAGTGATTATGCTAATACTTGTTTGTTTTGTGTTTGAGTATCTATTTCACGATCCATGTCACATGTTTATATTTCATATACACTTACTTAAATTAAAAACATAAATTAAAGTTGTCTTAGTTGCATAAGTGTTTATTATTCCTTTACCAGATACCCCATAAATATGAAATAATACAAGATACCTACAATGTAAAGCATTCATTTTAATACATGTACATGTATTTCTCTTAATATTTCATAAAAAATCGAACAATGTTAGACTCTGTTTTAAGAGACCATCTGTATTAAGAGACCACTTTTGGTCTTTCCCATGAGCGGTCTCTTAATCCAGGTTTGACTGTATAATGAACGTTACACTATTTCATGATATTGTAAGAAAGTTTACGCATATATGTTTCGCTACACAGTTAGCTCCCTTGAAACCCTCGGAATTCTTGCGCCATAAAAAGTAGTAGTGTGTTCTTCGGTTTTGAATATTTTTAATACCTACTGACAGATATTTTTATTGTTGTTGCAGGTGAGATGAACACAGTCTGAAATTGGAGGTGCAGCAATTAGACAACACTGCCACCAAAATATGACAGTGTTATGGGTTTTGAAGATTGTTAGGAATATTCCCACCATCCGTAAGAATCGACATGTACTTCCTCACTTACAAGTCGAGCTCCCAGTGGGATTCGAACCCGCAGCGGCAACGGAACTCTCCCATATAAAGGGTAGCTTTAGTACGACCCGGTGTCACTATAACGTGACAGGGTGATATATCATGGCACGTGTCTGTGGCACGTGTCTGCGGCGTGGTGTTCCATTGTGGCAACACAATAAATGTGAGCATTGAGCTCACTGTTACAATTGAACTGAATGTTGTTTAACGGCTCATAAACACAGTACAGGTTATTTAGAGCCGCCCCAGAGAGAGGGGAAGGTTACATAGTAATCCTGGAACCATGCCCTACTCTTATTATCAAATAGATTCCTATGGTTCTTTAACGTGTTCGGAGGATAGACCGATACACGGGACCGCTCGGTTTACATCCCCATCCGACGGACGAGGCTAAGGGAAGGTGTCCTGCCAAAGAACACACTGACGAAACTCAGTGTTACAAGTAGACGCCGTCTTGATATGACGATGGTAAAGGCGACGTTAAGTCCCATACATAGCATACAACTGCACCCTTAAACGTATGAGCTATCGTCCCTGGCATGGCGTTCGCTCGGCAATGCGATTATTATCAGCCAACCCTCAGACAGGCGTGCCCCCATATAGCTCTCACAACACAGGGTATTTGAACTATATTGACCTATATGAATAAAGTGTACAGGACCATTCCGAACAGGACGTTTCGAAGCTAAATGTTACTTTTTAATGAAACATCATGTATCCACCCACAACTGTACAAAATCTGGTATGTTGATAAGGTAAATTTGCGTTTTAAATCCAGAGTTTGGACCAGGTGTACAGTACTGGTTCTACCCAGGAAAAGTGGGCGGTCTGCCTCCACCACAAAAATAAGACCGTCATATATAACCTTACATGTTTTAAAACGACGTAAAACACCATACAAACCGTGAAACAAACAAACCAACCTTTTATATGCTGAACGTCAAGCTAGGGAGCTGTACTAGTATTATTTTTTATGAAGACTTTGGTAACTCGGGGATTGAACCGACGATCTACACGAGTTTAAGAACAGTGTATATCATCTGTATCAACCCATGGTCACAATAGGCAATATGAGTCTTATGTATTTTTTAAACAATATTTGTAATGAATTCCGAGTTATCTGGTCAATCTTTTTTTTTTTCCATCTTCGTTTTTTTTTCTTGAAAATTCTTTGTAAAAAAATATCCAATAAATATACAGAGAATTTACACAAAATCCGAAAATACATTGAACACGTAACTCGGAATACATTACAAAAACAAAAAGCAGTTCAGGCATAACACAGACTGTTAAAGTGATTGCATCTATTGCTAAACATTATAATGTGCACTGTTGTGTACAAACACCCAGTATAAACAGCTACAACATAAAACACGTAACTTACCATTCAAACGCTTAATGATGAACACATACGATCCGACGATATGTCACGGTAATTAATCAAACCTATTCACGTACCTGTGCAAAAGAATGTTCGTTGATGCTATGCATCAAAACATTATGTTTTATCCATATCTTAGCCGTAGGAGGAGAATTTCAATTTGCCAAGTATGTTAAACCCGTTCACTGATATGCATTGTATTTTCGAATAAACACAGGATTCACTCGCTCGCTCTAAGCCTAGCTTCGGAAATCTTCTGTAGATATCGATTTGTGATAGCGTTCGAAGAAGCATAGCTAATAACGCTTGTAACGTCTTATTTAAGCATTTATTTCGGATTTTGTTTGGTGTTTTACGTCATTTTCAACACATGTGAGGTTTTATATAGCGGTCGATTGTTCTGTGGTGGAGGCAGACCACCCACTTTTCCTGGGTAGAACCAGGATGAGCTATCAGAAATAAAAGAAACGTCTCCGCGGCCGAGGGGTTAAGACGTTGCTTTTTAAACATTCTCGCCTCTCACCGTTGCGGGTTCGAATCCCACTGGGAGCTCGACTTGTGAGAAAGTGTCTATTACTACGGATGGCGGGAGGTGTATGTAGTATTGAGTCTACCTTAGAAAAGTTGGTGGTCAGGGTTAGCCTCCACCAAAAAAAAAAAAGACCGTCATATATAACAGTGCTAAAAATGACGTAAAAAACATACACAATCAGAACAAAAACCATTCCACCAACTAGTTGTGAAGGTTCTACCCAGGAAACGTGGGTGGCTGCCCCCACCACAGAACCACCGACCGTCATATATTACCTTTCATGTGCTAAAATGACAAAAACACCATTCAACCAACTAATCATTCATTCATTCCCCGAATGTACGAAATAGCAGAGGAGTTCACTCCAAAAGACATGAAAGAGATTGCAAATTTCAACTCCCACTTCGAGGGTACTTTGCTTTTGATCCTTGCCATTCATAGAAATTAAGTCTGTCAAAGACGTACTTGGGGGAACAATTGTGAAAAAAGAGAGTCCTGAGTAATTCATTATCGCTATGTGCCCATCATTTCAGATTATCAAACATATAAGTACAATCAATATATCAGTGAATAGAGACATTTCTGGTGCTGCTGATTTAAGCTAAAGAATAATAAAATTGAGGGTTGTTCAATGTCTCATCAACACATAGGCTATTTAAAGCCGGCCCAAATGAGAGGGGAATGGTACATAGGAAACCCGGAATCTGCCCTATCTTTACTAACGACTATATTCCTATGTTATCAAAGTGCTCGGAAGATAGACCCCGATACACGTGACCGTACTTTTTACGTTCCCGTATTTAGGCCCCGAACAATGCATACATATAATTTGAAAGTTAACCTTTACGCCCTGGTATAAATTAAGTCTGGCGAATGTGCCAGAAGATACTGTAAATCACGTCAATATATTCTTAATCTAAATCGTTGCCAATAAGGCAATAGAACACATGACATGACACTGTCTGCAACTCTATTGCTTTTGTGATTTACACTAAACTTCCGAAATGTAAGTTTTTCGTTAAGGTTCACGTATTGTCTTTGTAAATCATTTTGAATTATGAAGGAAATGTGTAAAGTTACAGAACCAACACATGTCTATGGGTGTTGTTTTTTTACAGAGAATATGCAATAAAATCGTTGCATAACAATCTAGATAAAAGGGGCAATAAATAGTAAAATAAGTCAATGTAAAGTTTATAAAAGTATTTTTTTATCTCCACAATATTCCTTTACATAACATTGTAAATGTATTATACATTCAAACTTTTCACTGACCATTCGCTGAACAATGGTCCGTACGCTTTTACTGGAATACTAATTGTATGTTCATAAAAAAAGAAATATTTTGAAAGATAAAATGTGATTTTATAAACTTTATATGGACATATCAGCTCACCTGAGCCGAAGGATGAAAGTGAGCTGTTGAGATCGCTGTTTGTCCGTCAGGATAACTTATTCGTGTTGTATTTATTTAAATGTTGAAGTATGAACATTGAAGTCTGAAGTGTGAACTCTGAATTCTAAAGTCTGAACTTTGAAGTCTGAAGTCTGAACTCTGAAGTGTGAGCTCTGAAGTGTGTAGTGTCATCAAGTCTGAAATATGAACCCTGAAGTCTGAACTTTGAAATCTGAATTCTGAAATCTGAAATCTGAAGTTTGAAGTGTGAATTGTGAATTGTGAAGTCTGAAGGTTGAAGACTGAACTCTGAAGTCTGAAATATGAACTCTGAAGTCTGAGCTCTGAAGTCTGAAGTTTGAAGCCAGAAGTGTGAAGTGTGACGTGTGACGTCTGAAGTATGAACTCTGAAGTCTGAAGTGAAGTGAATTAAATTACCACGAATATGTTTTCGTTGTCGACAAGCTTTAGTAGAGATCTATATTTTATATACAAAGGCAATACTTATCTGAATACACCGACACACTCAAGCCAAAGTGTTTTTCCTTTATTATATTGTAATAGTATATAGGTCTAATATTTGCAAAGTTACTGTTTTAACGGGATACTGAGGGTACGGATCTACTGTACAATATGTTAATACACTACTGTAACAGTGGATGCCTTACTTTTTATATTAATATATTTCTTATGATTTTGTCGCATTTCAAATAAATGATGTGCTAATTTTAAAAATCCTGATGTGTTTAGTATAATTATTATTTGTTTTAAGACACATGTTTGTGGACTCATAGTGTCTATCCCATATATTATAGAATACATCTCTAAAACAAATTAACAACATAATATGATTCGACTGTGATCATATCAATGGCGTATACATTTTGGATAAAACTATATACTTACAATGCTGCAATCTGATGAGTGTTCAGTGTATTTTATAGCATTTGTTTATTTAATTCTTTCGTACCCGTTTTTCTATGTATGGCGTAGGGTATATTATTTCGCACTCTGTGTGTGTTTGTGTGTGTGTGTGTGTGTGTGTGCGTGTGTGCAGGAGGGCGGGGTGGAAGGGGTGTTTGGGTCCTCCCCCAAGAAAACTTTGAAAATTAATATACTGAAAATGCTGCAATCCAACGAGTTTTCGGTGTATTTATAGTAAGCTTAATACAGCTTTGTTTTTAAATTCCTTCGTACCTTTTTTCTTTATAGATGGGTATGGGTGGTAGGGTGAAATAAATGACTGAGAATGCTGCAATATGACAAGTTTTCAGCGTATTATTCATACATTCGTTTTTCAATTATTTCGTATCCCCTTTTTCCACTCTCACGCAACGATGCTCACCTAAAGTACTTTTATTTTTACTTTTCTTTGTTTTATTTGTTTTAAAAAAGAGAGAACACCCCTTTAGCACACTCGCATCTACGACGCTGAACTTAAACTCTATTGGTGGGCTTACAACCTAAAAAATCCCTTTAACCTTGTCCACCTATATGCTCTGTGAAAGTTCAGGTTACAGACACATACAAAATGTTACTGACGCATAGACGTAGATGATAACACGAATTTTCACCACAATGTCCATAACGGATGCCCCACACACCCTAAATCTGCGCATACCCGTTTACTCTTCTAAAGGCGCGTGGATAGTAATCGTGTATTTAAAAAAATACCGTGGACGACAACGATAACATATTCGTGTTGTACTTATTTTCATTTTGAAGTTTGAAGTGTGAACTCTGAAGTTTGAAGTGTGAACTCTGAAGTCTGAAGTTTGAAGTGTGAAGTCTGAAGAGTGAATTCACCACCGGTCTTTCGTACATACTGCATATTTCTGCAAGTGCTGTATCTACTGAGAGCACCTTTATCTATGTCAGGTGCAGTTATTTACAACATATTGATTTGACGTTATTCTTATATGGGTTTAGAATATGTCTATGGTTAACAGACTGTGAATCATGTAGCCGACAATAAGCATGCATTACAACTTCAATTTCTAGGGAACCCGTCTAAAAAACTTGAATGGTATAAACACATATTTTTCAATGTTCAAAGCTTGCCGTTTTATTGCCCCAAATGACGTTTTCGTAGAGCAGTCTACTAAAGTGTAGAATGCGGCAATATTTTCGGGATCTTCACGTCCGGGATTTTTTACGGAGCATAACGAAACCGTAAGTGAAACTGAATGAAACCGCAAGTATTGGAACCGAATAAGTGCAAATCTGTATTTTAATCGAATAATACCTTTTTATTGAATAATACCCATTTATAATGCGGTATTCTCTTAAATACCGCCGTGCTATACACTAGTCGATGGGTTTATTCGCTGCCTATATGGTTATGTAATGGTAAGGTAGCAATGAACAGTTTCTTTGAGTTTTTTACTTTGATAACGCAATCTTATAATTACACATGGTAACAGTGAGACGTTTATCTCTGTTGTAATGCACACGCTAACGCACACGCATCCCTTACATATGAACACCTGTATTTCTGTGTTGACGGGTACTTCTAGCACGTCGTGCTCCAAAGCGAGGTCGCCCATCTTGATTCAAAATATTTGGTAGGAACAAATGATGGTAAAACTCGGTAATAATGTGTTTGGTAAAAAAAAAACAGTCGTAGCGTGTTTACGTTAACATTATTTTTTTCAATATTGTTTTAACACCCGTGACTTGATATGTTCTTATGTTAAACTTCGTTCCAGTCCCTACCCAGATATATGCTATTTCTTCTCGGCAGCTAATTTACGCTTGCGTAAAACTTTGCTTGTAATCATAGTATGCTTCTGTTGGTGTTGTGATAGCTTATACATAATTCATTTTGATGCGACATTTTAGTAATTTCGTCTTGACATCAGACGAACAGCGATCATTATACTAATAGGAAATTCTAACGCATTTCGAATTTCAATCAATTTACATAAACATCGGTCATTTTAATGGAAAAAAAAGAGTTACACGTGCACCAAACTTGAAAATAGTTAATCCAAAAATAAACCGAACAAATGTGTTGGAATACGGTTTAAATGTATACTGAAAGGAAAAAGAAACGCGACACGGGAATTCCGCTATATATTGTATCTACAATATGCTACTGTTAATCGAATGGTACATGGCTACGTAAGTTCTTTCAATTCGAAAAAAATACTAAAACAACGCGTAACACAGCAATTAGTATTCCTGCAAAGCTTCATTATTGACAGAGTACGAGTTTGGCGCAAACTTAGGATGCAGCATTTTTCAAACTCTTTACGTTAAATACAGTTCTGAACTGGCTCAATTTTCCAAAGAGGAACTTCAACATTTATGAATTTCTTGTTACAATGTGTACTGTGTTTAAAACGTCTACAACATCACAACTGTGTCCTTTCTCTAACTAACTACAACGTTTTTTATTAAAAAAAAATCTTGGGATTTCCTTGGAATATATATGGAATTAAGTGTATACAATATATAGCGAATATTCCCGTGTCGCGTTTAGTTTTCCTTTCAGTATATATCAATATGAAACTTCATTTATTTACAAGAATATGAACACATTTACTTTATTTAAAATGTAATATTAGCGTTAGGAGTACCGTTCAGTAAGCATGTACTTGACCTTCGTTCAATTGTCGCTTAATACAGCCTCTTGGCCTTCGTTCAATATTCGTTCAATACAGCGTCTTGGCCTTCGTTCAATATTCGTTCAATACAGCGACAAGGCCTTATTTCAATGTTCGTTAAATGCAGCATCTTGGCCTTCGTTCAATATTCCTTTGGCCTTCGTTCGTTCAATATTCGTTCAATACAGCGTCTTGGCCTTCGTTCAATATTCTTTCAATACTGCGTCTTGGTCTTCGTTCAATATTCGTTCAAAACAGCGTCTTGGCCTTCGTTTAATATTCGGCCAATACATCGTCTTGGCCTTCGTTGAATATTCATTCAATACTGCATCTTGGCTTTCGTTCCATATTCGTTCAATACAGCGTATTGGCCTTCGTTCAATATTCGTCGAATACAGCGTCTTGGCCTTCGTTCCATATTTATTCAATACAGTGTCTTGGCCTTCGTTCAATATTCGCCTAATACAGGGTCTTGGCATTCTTTCAATATTCGCCCAATACAGGGTCTTGGCTTTCGTTCAATGTTTATTCAATGTAGCGTCTTGGCTTTCGTTCAATATTCATTCAATACAGCGTCTAGGACTTCGTTAAATATTCATTCAATACAGGGTCTTGGCCTTCGTTAAATATGCATTCAATACAGCGAATATTCATTCAATACAGCGTCTTGGCCTTCGTTAAGTACTCATTCAATACAGCGCATTGTAGAAATGCTGTATGTAGAAATGCTATATATTGTAGAAATGCTGTATATTGTAGAAATGCTGCATATTGTAGAAATGCTGTATATTGTAGAAATGCAGTATATTGTAGAAATGTTGTATATTGTAGAAATGCTGCATCTTGTAGAAATGCAGTATATTGTAGAAATGCTGCATATTGTAGAAATGCTGTATCTTCTTGAAATGCAGTATATTGTAGAAATGCTGCATATTGTAGAAGTGCTGTATATTGTAGAAATGCTGCATCTTGTAGAAATGCTGCATATTGTAGAAGTGCTGTATATTGTAGAAATGCTGTATATATTGAAGAAATGTTGTATATTGTAGAAATGCTGCATATTGTAGAAATGCTGCATAAGAAATGCTGCATATTGTAGAAATGCTGCATCTTGTAGAAATGCTGTTTATTGTAGAAATGCTGTATATTGTAGAAATGCTGCATATTGTAGAAATGCTGCATAAGAAATGCTGCATATCGTAGAAGTGCTGTATATTGTAGAAATGCTGCATATTGTAGAAATGCTGTATATTGTAGAAATGCTGTATATTGTAGAAATGCTGCATCTTGTAGAAATGCTGTATATTGTAGAAGTGCTGCTTCTTGTAGAAATGCTGTATATTGTAGAAATGCTTTATATTGAAGAAAGGCTGCATATTGTAGAAATGATGTATATTGTAGAAATGCTGTATGTAGAAATGCTATATATTGTAGAAATGCTGTATATTGTAGAAATGCTGCATATTGTAGAAATGCTGTATATTGTAGAAATGCAGTATATTGTAGAAATGCTGTATATTGTAGAAATGCTGCATCTTGTAGAAATGCAGTATATTGTAGAAATGCTGCATATTGTAGAAATGCTGTATCTTCTTGAAATGCAGTATATTGTAGAAATGCTGCATATTGTAGAAGTGCTGTATATTGTAGAAATGCTGCATCTTGTAGAAATGCTGCATATTGTAGAAGTGCTGTATATTGTAGAAATGCTGTATATTGAAGAAATGTTGCATATTGTAGAAGTGCTGTATATTGTAGAAATGCTGTATATTGTAGAAATGCTGCATATTGTAGAAGTGCTGTATATTGTAGAAATGCTGCATCTTGTAGAAATGCTGCATATTGTAGAAGTGCTGTATATTGTAGAAATGCTGTATATTGAAGAAATGCTGCATATTGTAGAAGTGCTGTATATTGTAGAAATGCTGTATATTGAAGAAATGCTGCATATTGTAGAAGTGCTGTATATTGTAGAAATGCTGTATATTGTAGAAATGCTGCATATTGTAGAAGTGCTGTATATTGTAGAAATGCTTTATATTGAAGAAAGGCTGCATATTGTAGAAATGATGTATATTGTAGAAATGCTGTATGTAGAAATGCTATATATTGTAGAAATGCTGTATATTGTAGAAATGCTGCATATTGTAGAAATGCTGTATATTGTAGAAATGCAGTATATTGTAGAAATGCTGTATATTGTAGAAATGCTGCATCTTGTAGAAATGCAGTATATTGTAGAAATGCTGCATATTGTAGAAATGCTGTATCTTCTTGAAATGCAGTATATTGTAGAAATGCTGCATATTGTAGAAGTGCTGTATATTGTAGAAATGCTGCATCTTGTAGAAATGCTGCATATTGTAGAAGTGCTGTATATTGTAGAAATGCTGTATATTGTAGAAATGCTGCATATTGTAGAAGTGCTGTATATTGTAGAAATGCTGCATATTGTAGAAGTGCTGTATATTGTAGAAATGCTGTATATTGAAGAAATGTTGTATATTGTAGAAATGCTGCATATTGTAGAAGTGCTGTATATTGTAGAAATGCTGTATATTGAAGAAATGTTGTATATTGTAGAAATGCTGCATATTGTAGAAATGCTGCATAAGAAATGCTGCATATTGTAGAAATGCTGCATCTTGTAGAAATGCTGTTTATTGTAGAAATGCTGTATATTGTAGAAATGCTGCATATTGTAGAAATGCTGCATAAGAAATGCTGCATATCGTAGAAGTGCTGTATATTGTAGAAATGCTGCATATTGTAGAAATGCTGTATATTGTAGAAATGCTGTATATTGTAGAAATGCTGCATCTTGTAGAAATGCTGCATTTTGTAGAAATGCTGTATATTGTAGAAGTGCTGCTTCTTGTAGAAATGCTGTATATTGTAGAAATGCTGTATATTGTAGAAATGCTGTATATTGTAGAAATGCTGTATATTGTAGAAATGCTGCATCTTGTAGAAATGCTGTATATTGTAGAAATGAAATATAGTGAAGAAATGCTGCATATTGTAGAAATGCAGTATAGTGTAGAAATGCTGTATATTGTAGAAATGCTGCATATTGTAGAAATGCAGTATAATGTAGAAATGCTGCATCTATTAGAAATGCAGTATATTGTAGAAATGCTGCATATTGTAGAAATGCTGCATCTTGTAGAAATGCAGTATATTGTAGAAATGCTGTATATTGTAGAAATGCTGCATATTGTAGAAATTCTGTATATTGTAGAAATGCTGTATATTGTAGAAATGCATATTGTAGAAATGCAGTATATTGTAGAAATGCTGTATATTGTAGAAACGCTGCATATTGTAGAAATACTGCATATTGTAGAAATACTGCATATTGTAGAAATGCTGTATATTGTAGAAATGCTGCATATTGTAAAAATGCTGTATATTGTAGAAATGCTGCATCTTGTAGAAATGCAGTATATTGTAGAAATGCTGCATATTGTAGCAATGCAGTATATTGTAGAAATGCTGCATATTGTATCAATGCTGCATATTGTAGTAATGCTGTATATTGTAGAAAAGCTGCATATTGTAGAAATGCTGTATATTGTAGAAATGCAGTATATTGTAGAAATGCTGCATATTGTAGAAATGCAGTATATTGTAGAAATGCTGTATATTGTAGAAATGCTGCATATTGTAGAAATTCTGTATATTGTAGAAATGCAGTATATTGTAGAAATGCTGTATATTGTAGAAATGCTGTATATTGTAGAAATGCTGTATATTGTAGAAATGCTGTATATTGTAGAAATGCTGCATATTGTAGAAATGCAGTATATTGTAGAAATGCTGTATATTGTAGAAATGCTGCATATTGTAAAAATTCTGTATATTGTAGAAATGCAGTATATTGTAGAAATGCAGAATATTGTAGAAATGCTGTATATTGTAGAAATGCAGTATATTGTAGAAATGCTGTATATTGTAGAAATGCATATTGTAGAAATGCAGTATATTGTAGAAATGCTGTATATTGTAGAAACGCTGCATATTGTAGAAATACTGCATATTGTAGAAATGCTGCATATTGTAGAAATGCTGTATATTGTAGAAATGCTGCATATTGTAGAAATGCTGCATATTGTAGAAATGCAGTATATTGTAGAAATGCTGTATATTGTAGAAATACTGAATATTGTAGAAATGCAGTATATTGTAGAAATGCTGCATATTGTAGCAATGCAGTATATTGTAGAAATGCAGTATATTGTAGAAATGCTGCATATTGTAGAAATGCTGTATATTGTAGAAATGCAGTTTATTGTAGAAATTCTGTATATTGTAGAAGTGCAGTATATTGTAGAAATGCTGCATATTGTAGAAATACTGCATATTGTAGAAATGCTGTATATTGTAGAAATGCTGCATATTGTAGAAATGCTGTATATTGTAGAAATGCAGTATATTGTAGAAATGCTGTATATTGTAGAAATGCTGTATATTGTAGAAATGCAGTATATTGCAGAAAAGCTGCATATTGTAGAAATGCAGTATATTGTAGAAATGCTGTATATTGTAGAAATGCAGTATATTGTAGAAATGCTGTATATTGTAGAAATGCTGTATATTGTAGAAATGCAGTATATTGTAGAAATGCTGCATCTTGTAGAAATGCTGTATATTGTAGAAATGCTGTATATTGTAGAAATGCTGTATATTGTAGAAATGCAGTATATTGTAGAAATGCTGTATATTGTAGAAATGCTGTATATTGTAGAAATGCTGCATATTGTAGAAATGCTGCATATTGTAGCAATGCAGTATATTGTAGAAATGCTGCATATTGTATCAATGCTGCATATTGTAGTAATGCTGTATATTGTAGAAAAGCTGCATATTGTAGAAATGCTGTATATTGTAGAAATGCAGTATATTGTAGAAATGCTGCATATTGTAGAAATGCAGTATATTGTAGAAATGCTGTATATTGTAGAAATGCTGTATATTGTAGAAATTCTGTATATTGTAGAAATGCAGTATATTGTAGAAATGCTGTATATTGTAGAAATGCTGTATATTGTAGAAATGCTGTATATTGTAGAAATGCTGTATATTGTAGAAATGCTGCATATTGTAGAAATGCAGTATATTGTAGAAATGCTGTATATTGTAGAAATGCTGCATATTGTAGAAATTCTGTATATTGTAGAAATGCAGTATATTGTAGAAATGCAGTATATTGTAGAAATGCTGTATATTGTAGAAATGCTGTATATTGTAGAAATGCAGTATATTGTAGAAATGCTGTATATTGTAGAAATGCATATTGTAGAAATGCAGTATATTGTAGAAATGCTGTATATTGTAGAAACGCTGCATATTGTAGAAATACTGCATATTGTAGAAATGCTGCATATTGTAGAAATGCTGTATATTGTAGAAATGCTGCATATTGTAGAAATGCTGCATATTGTAGAAATGCAGTATATTGTAGAAATGCTGTATATTGTAGAAATACTGAATATTGTAGAAATGCAGTATATTGTAGAAATGCTGCATATTGTAGCAATGCAGTATATTGTAGAAATGCTGCATATTGTAGAAATGCTGTATATTGTAGAAATGCTGTATATTGTAGAAATGCAGTTTATTGTAGAAATTCTGTATATTGTAGAAGTGCAGTATATTGTAGAAATGCTGCATATTGTAGAAATACTGCATATTGTAGAAATGCTGTATATTGTAGAAATGCTGCATATTGTAGAAATGCTGTATATTGTAGAAATGCAGTATATTGTAGAAATGCTGTATATTGTAGAAATGCTGTATATTGTAGAAATGCAGTATATTGCAGAAAAGCTGCATATTGTAGAAATGCAGTATATTGTAGAAATGCAGTATATTGTAGAAATGCTGCATATTGTAGAAATGCTGTATATTGTAGAAATGCAGTATATTGTAGAAATGCTGCATATTGTAGAAATGCAGTATATTGTAGAAATGCTGCATATTGTAGAAATGCTGTATATTGTAGAAATGCTGTATATTGTAGAAATGCAGTATATTGTAGAAATGCTGCATATTGTAGAAATGCTGCATAAGAAATGCTGCATATTGTAGAAATGCTGCATCTTGTAGAAATGCTGCATATTGTAGAAATGCTGTATATTGTAGAAATGCAGTATATTGTAGAAATGCAGTATATTGTAGAAATGCTGCATATTGTAGAAATGCAGTATATTGTAGAAATGCTGTATATTGTAGAAATGCAGTATATTGTAGAAATGCTGCATATTGTAGAAATGCAGTATATTGTAGAAATGCAGTATATTGTAGAAATGCAGTATATTGTAGAAATGCAGTATATTGTAGAAATGCAGTATATTGTAGAAATGCTGTATATTGTAGAAATGCTGTATATTGTAGAAATGCTGTATATTGTAGAAATGCTGTATATTGTAGAAATGCAGTATATTGTAGAAATGCAGTATATTGTAGAAATGCTGTATATTGTAGAAATGCAGTATATTGTAGAAATGCAGTATATTGTAGAAATGCTGCATATTGTAGAAATGCAGTATATTGTAGAAATGCTGTATATTGTAGAAATGCAGTATATTGTAGAAATGCTGTATATTGTAGAAATGCAGTATATTGTAGAAATGCTGCATATTGTAGAAATGCAGTATATTGTAGAAATGCTGCATATTGTAGAAATGCTGTATATTGTAGAAATGCAGTATATTGTAGAAATGCAGTATATTGTAGAAATGCTGCATATTGTAGAAATGCTGTATATTGTAGAAATGCAGTATATTGTAGAAATGCTGCATATTGTAGAAATGCAGTATATTGTAGAAATGCTGCATATTGTAGAAATGCTGTATATTGTAGAAATGCTGTATATTGTAGAAATGCAGTATATTGTAGAAATGCTGCATATTGTAGAAATGCTGCATAAGAAATGCTGCATATTGTAGAAATGCTGCATCTTGTAGAAATGCTGCATATTGTAGAAATGCTGTATATTGTAGAAATGCTGTATATTGTAGAAATACTGCATATTTTAGGAATGCTGTATATTGTAGAAATGCTGCATATTGTAGAAATGCTGTATATTGTAGAAATGCTGTATATTGTAGAAATACTGCATATTGTAGAAATTTTGTATATTGTAGAAATGCTGTATATTGTAGAAATGCTGCATATTGTAGAAATGCTGCATGTTGTAGCAATGCAGTATAGTGTAGAAATGCTGCATATTGTAGAAATGCGGCATATTGTAGAAATGCTGCATATTGTAGAAATGCTGTATAGTGAAGAAAAACAAATGTAATTACGGTCACTTGCTTCCAGTTCCAAATTCGTTTCTGCGCAAACGGTCAAACATTACAATTATGCGTCGAAGATGACCAAGACTAGATCTATAGACACATGTTTAGAATACGCCTCTAGCATCGTCTTAAGTCATACACACAGGGTAAATGTTGTGACGTGTGCCGCATATGTATTACTTTCTTATTATGTGCATGCTACTTTCAGTTTGTACATCAGGTTCTTTACATAATTATGTGCCACATGTGTTAATGATACATATGTTGCACATGTGTACTACATATGTTTCATGTTAAAATAATACATCTGGCACATATGAAATGTATTCATATGTATTTCATATGAAAGTATGATATATAAAATAAATAAAGCATTTATATAGACAATGGTTAAACAACCTGTTTAAGTTTTAATGTTATTTAGGTAGAAAATATTTGTCCTACGTAGTACGTACGTATGTGGCACATATGTTAAACATATGCATTTCATGCCTAGATATTTTTCCTGTGTACAATGAGTTGTCAAACAACATTTTTGACAATTTCTATTTTTATCTTTTGATTTTTAAAATGTGCTCTTAAGTTGCAGAAGCAGCGACATTCAAAATATCGCTAAAACAAAATACCGCCACGTCGGTATCGAACATTGTTTTTTTAACAATGCTGGTTTATTTATATTATTTTGTTTGTTTGTTTGTAATTTTTAGCACATTTTAGGCCATATATGACGGTAATTTTTTTGTGGTAAAGGCAGACCACCTCGTTTTTCCTGGGTAAAACCAGTACTGGATACCTCTCGCCATTCGTATGAATCGACACTTTCTCATTTAAAAGTTTACAGGTTCTGAACATAGGAAAACCGAAACACAGACTGCGAATTGCAAAATGTATTGTTTGGGAAAGGGTGAGGCCGGGTGGTTCGCGCGATGTGTGAACATTTCATTTCAGTATCAAACTACGACCTTATACTTAACTCGCATGTCTCGTAATATACTTCCTCATTTATAAAAGATAAATTTAAATTCAATAAAAAGCATACTTACAACCAGCTTCTTTTAAACACTTGGTCAAATGTACTTCACACTGGTCTACGTCTTGATTTTTGAAGACACACAATAAACACCTTAAAATATACAGCATAAAACACCTTAAAATATACACCTTAAAATATACAGCATAAAACACCTTAAAATATACAGCATAAAACACCTTAAATATACAACATAAAGGCCTTAAATATACAGCATAAAACGCCTTAAATATTCAACATAAAACGCCTTAAATATACAGAATAAAACGCCTTAAATAACACCTCAAATATACGATAACAGCATAAAAAGCCTTCAATATACAGCATAAAACATCTTAAATATACAGCATAAAACGTCTTAAATATACAGCAAAAACGCCTTAAAAATACAGCATAAAACGCCTTAAATATACACCATAAAACGCCTTAAATAACACCTTAAATATACGAGTACAGCATAAAAACGCCTTAAATATACAGCATAAAACGCCTTAAATATACACCATAAAACGCCTTAAATATACAACATAAAACACCTTAAAATATACAGCATAAAACACCTTAAAATATACGCATAAACACCTTAAAATATACGGCATAAAACACCTTAAAATATACAGCATAAAACACCTTAAATATACAGCATCAAAGGACTTAAATATACAGCATAAAACGCCTTAAATATTCAGCATAAAACGCCTTAAATATACAGCATAAAACACCTTAAAATATACAGCATAAAACACCTTAAAATATACATCATAAAACACCTTAAATATACAGCATAACACACCTTAAATATACAGCAAAAACGCCTTAAATATACAGCATAAAACGCCTTAAATAACACCTTAAATATACGAGTAAAGCATAAAAACGCCTTAAATATACAGCATAAAACGCCTGAAATATACAGCATAAAACTCCTTAAATAACACCTTAAATATACAGCATAAAACACCTTAAATAATACCTTAAATATACGAGTACAGCATAAAACGCTTTAAATATACAGCATAAAACACCTTAAATAACACCTTAAGTATACAGCAAAAACGCCTTAAATATACAACATAAAACGCCTTAAATATACAGCATAAAACGCCTTAAATATACAGCATAAAACATCTTAAATATACAAGTACAGCATAAAACGCCTTAAATATACAGCATAAAACACCATAAATAACACCTTAAAAATACAGCAAAAACGCCTTAAATATACAGAATAAAACGCCTTAAATATACAGCATAAAACACATTAAATAACAGATTAAATATACGAGTACAGCATAACAAGCCTTAAATATACAGCATTAAGCACCTTAAATAAAACCTTAAATATATGCAAAAACGCCTTAAATATACAAGCATAAAACGCCTTAAATATACAGCATAAAACGCCTTAAATATACAGCATAAAACACCTTAAATAACACCTTAAATATACGAGTACAGCATAAAACGCCTTAAATATACAGCACGAAACACCTTAAAAGCAGGACGTCTTCGCAATCGGTGCTTACAAGTACCCACATGTACGGTGAGAGCCAATATATGACTCTTTGTTTATAAAGCACATTGAATAGATCACCTGGTACTAATAGCATTAACAAACGTTTCAAAGATTCTAAAATCATTGTCAAACCATTATATATATGCAAACTGTATTACAAATTCCACATGTTATGTTATGTTCAATATAAATGTATACTTGCCATCTCAACAAGAAAATAGATCCTGAAATCGGTTTATAAACCCACTGATGATCTATTGTATTTATTTATATATAAAACAAAAACAAAAAATACAACGGAATGTTGATTAAATACACGTCCTTGTCATTTAACCCGCGACAATCGAGTTAGAATCGTAAATTATGTGTATAATTCATTACTTTTACGACTTATCCCCGCTATTGACCATGTACTTGTACTACGTGTGACAGATGATTATCAGTAAAACAGTAAAACAGTAACGATTGAATAAAGACAACAATCTATATGTGTTAAAGGGACACACGGCAATCTTGAAGTGTGTGTGTGTGTGTGTGTGTGTGTGTGTGTGTGTGTGTGTGTGTGCAATTTATGTAGAAAAACTAACGGGATGCCGCCAGTTTTGAAAAATCAAGATTGCCATGTGTCCCTTTGATTCACAACACAAAGGCTACTTAAAGGGACACGTGACAATCTTGAAGTTGTTATCAATCATTCAAGTGTGTGCGTGTGTGCGTGTATGCGCGCGCGCGCGCGTGTGTGTGCGTGCGTGCGTGCGTGCATGCGTGCATGCGTGTGAGTGTGTGTGTGACGTTCTAAGGTTATAATCCACTAATTCAGCCGGATGTGCTCGCCTAGTGCAGTCGAAAGTAATTCTATATTAATGAGTGTTAATGTTTTATTTCTTTAAAAACCTTTTTGGCGGTGCGAAAGCACTGTCAGAGGTATAATGGGGTTTTTCAATGGAATTCTAGGAATGTGACAAACCTAACAGCACAATGCAATACTACGCTAGAAGAAGTAGTCTCTCATGCATGCCTTTAATTTGATGCCCTAAATAAGAAACAATGTTTAGAATAAAAACAATTTATTATTTATTTAGGTCATACATACCTATTTTATCAAAATTTCTCTAAGTAAACTTTTTATCATCTGTTTGCAAGGTTATAACTCGAGTTATAATCGTGCTACAAGCAGACGGTATGTGTATAATAGAAAGTGTATCATGTTACGAAAAATAGAACAATCAGTGCTCGCTGAAGGGCATAGTATATTATATAGAGTGGAGTCTTGGTGTGGAGTCTTGGAGAGGAGTGAATAATTGGAGTGACCTTGGAGTCACATTTTGGAGTGACCTTGGAGTCAAATTTGGAGTGAATATTTTGGAGTCAATTTTTTAGTCTAAACTTGAAGTCTTAATTTTTCTTACAATTAATAACTTTTTAGAAACTAATACATTTACATGGGTTACTTCAATTGCAAATACACGTATTCATTTATTAAATAATTCTTTAAAATGCATGTATCTATTAAGCTACCCAATTTCAACAACTAATTCCAAAACTGCACATCTAATTTTAACTTGGGCACTGTTACTACATGTTCTAAAAAAAAATCAATGTTTGTGGAACATTTAGGCTGAGGGAGCTCTAAGTTCCCATAATCTGTAATGCTTTTTGTTTTCAGTCTCTGTGATATGACTGACATATTGGACATATTGGAACCTGTATACCCCTGACACTGGATGCCAGTGTCCTGACCTAAGATTAGTTGGTATATTTCAGGCCAAAGGGTCATAATGCTTCAATACTGGGGTTAATGTTTGGGTATCCAAGTTCATTTATGTTGTTTTTAGATGGTCTGTCCCTCACATTAAGGTAAGCACATGTCTCATGGGACAATGCAGCTGTACTGAGTATGTTAGGAACTATGCACCTTGTGAGGGTCATTCAAAAATTTTAAATTGATAATTATCCAAAATGTTCACTCCAAATCTGACTCCAAGGTCCCTCCAAAATGTAACTCCAAGGTCACTCCAATTATTCACTCCACCCCACTACAAGACTCCACACCAAGACTCCACTCTCTCTAATATACTATGCCTCGCTGAAGTGCTTGCTCAGAAAAAAATCTACGGAAGCTAATTCGGGCCATATGAGTAAGCTAAAATATGTTTAAATACGAAATTGGTAATGACTATCAATCATCTGATATATCACTGAATTTAAAAAACAAACCATGGAAGTTGCATTTACAGCACTTCCATTTCCCATTCATTCCAACACTTACAAAAAGCACCGCCCATCAGTGCCTTCAGCACTTTGTTTGATACAGTTTCGTGTTATTTTGTATTCTGGACATGTTGTTGATATTTGATATGCAGCTCATCATGTTTTTGACAGTTTTTGATATACATTTCAGAAGTGAAAGTAGATAGGGTATGCAATTTCAAGGGGTAAAAATAACGTCGACCTTTGACCAGGTGTTAGTACACAGCTAAATAAATGTTTCTTAGAAGATACGAAACCCATTTGTTTTTGTTCATGTTTAACAGCAGACATGTTTATTTACATGATAAAGTAAGTTTCCCAGAATTCTAGTCATATTTGAGTTTTTAACAGGTTTTCAACATTCTCACTTTACGATAGAAGGGGCTATTATAAACTATAAGGTTTATAGCGTGGTTCAGTGGTAGAGAGCCGAACTCTGGATCGAGAGGTCATGGATTGAATCCTCTCCGCGGCCACGTTATTTATCATTGAACAATATAATTAATCCACATCTTCGTACTGGTTCTAACCAGGAAGCCATCGAGAGTGATTAATCTAAGTTGCAAGAACTTGTTTCGCAATCGATGAAAAATAAATATGTTTAAACTAATATATATGAACCTATCGAACCCAATCATTCCGTATATACGAACAAACAACGAAAATTGTACATGGAGCAATACTAAACACTTCACACTGGATTACTATATTGATGTATTGTCAAGCACTTCCGAAACGAATTATGTTCCGCTTGCTCCAGTTGTCATTCATGAAAAGCGTTCAGTTGTAAGGTCATATGCGTATGAGCATGGGGTTATGAGGAAGTCCCTAATTCGTTTATAGTGTTGTGGGAGTAGGGGTGAGGCGGGTATGAAAGGTGCGAGTATAAGTGTACTAAAACGCCTATTATTGTATGTTAGTGTTATGTTTTGTTGAATCTGTATTATAATTATGTAAAGGATATAATAGTTTCCTCCACAAAATATATGTTTAAACACAATTATTGATTACCCCGCACAACCCCACCCCCACCCCACACGTCTCCCCCTTTCCCGCCAACCCACTCCCTCCCCACCCCATCCACATTCCACCTCACACACTGATCAATTGACATGCTACTCTCTTGTTTTGCGCAAAAAAAAGAATCCGAAACTAGAAAAATGCAGGCAAATCGATTTGTCTACGGTAAAGCTATAGTCTTTACAATGTGTAAGTGTTCGAGTTCACAGAGTGTCCTTTACCAAAGGTAAAAAAGTTCGCCGACAGTCATAACTGCTATTCCCGGCAGTCAATTGTCTTAAACCTAGATGGTTAAAACGGTTATAACTCACAGTAATCAATATCCAAATGTTTCGAATAATTATATGCTCCCTACAGATTAAGGAGTTAGTCAGCATTGCTTTTAAATAACGTCAGGTTTAAAATCATATACTGAGACAGAAACCTCGGAGGGAACTAAGATGGAGGATGAAGTTTCCCATCAGATATGCCACCGCCAGGGAGAACGCTCTGAAAGTCAAAGCCTTATCTAACACCGACGCCGCTTCGTATGGTGGCTGATATGTGCCATCTCGTCTTTTCGTTATTTCGCCGGACGCTTTTTTCGTTATTTCGTTTGGCGTCTTTTCGCACGGCGTTATTTCGTTATTTCGCCCGGCGTTTTTTCGTCTTTTCGTTTTTCGCTCGGCGTTTTTTCGTCTTTTCGTTATTTCGCCCGGCGTCTTTTCGCACGGCGTTATTTCGCTCGGCGTTATTAACGAAAAGACGAGATGCTACATATCAGCCACCATAACTTCGGGAAATAAACAACCTACTGTTTCTCATATCGCTCAAAAAATACCGCAACATCGCAACACCAAACGAGTTCAATGGGAGTGAGACTGGTTGAATGACTATGTTTTCGCAATATATGCCTTTTTGTTTAACTGTACAATTTAAATTAAATATTCATGTAATTTCTGCAACCTGCTAATACATAGTTTCATTTATGATTCCTCAATGTATGACATGGATACATGTACAAATACAAAGTTATATGTTTTCGGTGGGATGCCGACTTAAAATCAATTAATGTATTGGAAATGGTAATAATTATTTTATTTTGTCAGAGCAATCAACTACAGTGTGCAAATTTAATTGCATTTGCAGTTGCTTTGTAATGGTAGAGGTCGTTGCTAAGTAACAATCGTTGAATTGCTGGTATGGTTTCCTTAGCAATTGTTTTTATGCATCATGTACCAAATGTCACAATTGCACATATAACAATACGTAAAGCTTAATATGCATGCTTTCAATTATTGAAAGCACTACCCATGAAGAATATACGTCTGTCTGTCTGTCTGTCTGTCTGTCTGTCTGGCTGCTGTCTTGTCTGTCTGTCTGTCTGTCTGGCTGGCTGGCTGGCTCGCTGTCTGGCTGGCTGTCTTGTCTGTCTGTCTGTCTGTCTGGCTGGCTGGTTGGCTGGCTGGCTGGCTGGCTGGCTGGCTGTCTGTCTGTCTGTCTGTCTGTCTGTCTGTCTGTCTGTCTGTCTGTCTGTCTGTCTGTCTGTCTGTCTGTCTGTCTGTCTGTCAATATGAAACTGCACCTAAACGTTGTTTAAAGAAGAAAAAAAGATAAGCACTCTTTAATACAGATTAACTTACGAGCCAAGCTTAACGCAGTTTTCAGTGTGTAGTTTTCAGTGTGTCATTTTCAGTGTGTAGTTATCAGTGTGTGTGCTAAGTAGAGCATTACAGTTAATTAACTAGAGCATCATATCTTAAAACCGAAACATGGGTTCAGTCTGGGTTAACGCAGGACATTTGTTGTAAAAGATGTCGAACCTAATTTATATAAAATAAAGATATAGACTAGGCGATATATGTAATAGTATTCGTGCTAACACTTCATAACAATTTTGTTCGTATTAAAAGGACCCACAGGCATAAGAACGATTCAAATACTATTAACAAAATGCTCATGATGATATTACAATTATTATTAAAATCATATTATCGTGATAAGAGGCTTATCTGATATTTGTTTACTTCAAAATAAGATATATCCGGAGAAGAATATTTATTTAGCCGAGATTTAAACAACAACATCACTGATACTCATCTAACAAAGTAATCCATATATAAACTATATATGAACTAGTTTACCTACCTATCATATAGTGACTGTTATAAAAACAGGTAATTTTAGTTAAAAGGAACACACAGAAATCGTTTGTTTGTTTTTTAAATCACGCCGTCCCATTTAATTTGCTGCATAACATGCACGTGTTCAATCGTGCATATTACATATAAGAACAGCATAAAGCAAATTAATATTGCACAAATAATGTATTTAATACTATGATAAAACAAGACGAAACAATGAAAATGTTATTTAATTTTATGCAAAAGGGTTTAAAGTCAAAATGATACAGGATAAATAAACCGAGACGTGTATTTCAATGCGCGATTCACACTTCATAATTGCAATGTGTCCCTCAATGCGTGATACACACTTCATGATTGCCATGTGTCCATCAATGCGCGATTCACACTTCATGCTTGCCACGTGTCCCACAATGTGTGATACACACTTCATGATTGCCGTGTGTCCCTCAATGCGTGATAGACACTTTATGATTGCCATGTGTCCCTCAATGCGTGATACACACTTCATGAGTGCCATGTGTCCCTCAATGCGCGATTCACACTTTATGGTTGCCATGTGTCCCTCAATGCGGATACACACTTCATGATTGTCATGTGTCCCTGAATGCGCGATTCACACTTCATGATTGCCATGTGTCCCTCAATGCGCGATTCACACTTCATGATTGCCATGTGTCACTCAATGCGCGACTCACACTTCATGATTGTCATGTGTCCCTCAGTGCGCGATACACACTTCATGATTGCCATGTGTCCCTCAATGCGCGATTCAAACTTCGTGATTGCCATGTGTCCCTCAATGCGTGATACACACTTCACGATTGACATGTGTCCATCAATGCGCGATTCACACTTCATGATTGCCATGTGTCCCTCAGTGCGCGATACACACTTCATGATTGGCATGTGTCCCTCTAACAAATCATAAGTCGATAATTTAAGTGAATTGTAGGATATTCCAAACTAGCATCAATACAAAAAAAAAGGTTTGCTTAAATTAATCATTATATTGAAAAGTTTGTTTGTGAATGTGTGGTGGGGAGGGATTGTATAGGGGGTGGGGATAAACGTTTAGGGTGTGGGAGGGTGTGTGGGTGCTGAGTGTGGTTGGGGGAGGGCGGGGTGGGGGTATACATTTGGCTTGCTTTTAATGCGAAACTATACAGAAACTCCAGACTGAGGTGTGTCCCTTTAATCAATACAGTCACGGTGATCTAAAAT
The DNA here is from genome assembly GCA_037043455.1 of Cyrtodaria siliqua. Lineage (NCBI taxonomy): Eukaryota > Metazoa > Mollusca > Bivalvia > Adapedonta > Hiatellidae > Cyrtodaria > Cyrtodaria siliqua. Next base: position 51,864 of record JAWPHD010004133.1, read on the forward strand.
GACGCTGGGTAAATATAGCTCAACATTATGATAATAAAAATACTTCTGCCATCGCACAGGTTAATTGTATATGTTAAGTGGTGTAACGACACTTTTATCACAGGTAAAATAGATTAACTATCATAAAATCATGAAATATTAACATCAGTTTATATGGCAACTTTCATGTGCTGGATGGTTCAGCTAATTTCCTCATGTTTACATGTTTCCGTATTACATCTATTATCTCACCAATGCGGGTTTGAATTCCACTGGGAGCTCGATGTGTAAGTGGGAAAGTGTCGATTCTTACGGTAGCGGGAGGTATACAGTACTGGTTGTACGCCGGAAAAGGTGAGTTGTCTGCCTCCACCACTAAAAATCGAAGGTCATATGAAGTCTAAAATGTGCTGAAAGGGACGTAAAATACCATTCAATCAACCATCTCAACAAGCAACCAATGTTTACTACTACACAAACTACGCACGCACAGTTTGTTATGTAGTGCCTATCAGGTCATGGCGTATACTTTATGCTTCGAAATACGGATCTGTAAAACAAATATGTAAATTACCTCCCGAAGTAGGTCAGTCACACAGTTTGACCTACTGTTTGACCTATTTTTTTACCTACTGTTTGACCTACTGTTTGAACTACTATTTGACCTAGTGTTTGACCTAGTGTTTGATCTGCTGTTTGACCTATTGATTGACCAACAGTTTGACCTATTGTTTGACCTATTGTTTGATCTAATGTTTGACCTACTGTTTGAACTATTGCTTGACTTAATGTTTGACCTATTGTTTGACCTACTGTTTGACCTACTGTTTGAATGAATTACTGTTTGAACTAGAGATTGACCTACTGTTTGACTGACCTGCTGTTTGACTAACTAATTGACCTATTGTTAGAACTATTGACTTAATGTTTGACCTATTGTTTGACCTACTGTTTGACTGACCTACTGTTTGACCTTCTGTTTGACCTATTGTTTGACCTACTGTTTGATCTACTGTTTGGCCTACTGTTTGACCTACTGTTTGACTGATCTACTGTTTGACCTACTGTTTTACCTATTGTTTAACTACTGTTTGACTGACCTACTGTTTGACCTACTGTTTGGACTACTATTTGACCTACTGTTTGACCTACTGTTTGACTGACATACTGTTTGACCTATTGTTTGACTTATTGTTTTACCTACTGTTTGACCTACTGTTTGACTGACCTACTGTTTGACCTATTGTTTGACTTATTGTTTAACCTACTGTTTGACCTACTGTTTGACCTATATTTTGACCTACTGTTTGACATATTGCTAGCAGATTTAACTTTGAAAAGAAAAGAGAGTGGCATATGCTTGATGTCGAGGTCATAAAGACCTACTGTTTGACTGACCTTCTGTTTGACCTACTGTTTTACCTATTGTTTGACCACTGTTTGACCTATTTTTTTACCTACTGTTTGACCTATTGTTTGACCTACTGTTTGACTGATCTACTGTTTGACCTATTGTTTGACTTATTGTTTTACCTACTGTTTGACTGACCTACTGTTTGACCTATTGTTTGACTTATTGTTTAACCTACTGTTTGACCTACTGTTTGACCTATATTTTGACCTACTGTTTGACATATTGCTAGCAGATTTAACTTTGAAAAGAAAAGAGAGTGGCATATGTTTGATGTCAAGGTCATAAGGACCTACTGTTTGACTGACCTTCTGTTTGACCTACTGTTTTACCTATTGTTTGACCACTGTTTGACCTATTTTTTTACCTACAGTTTGACCTATTGTTTGACCTACTGTTTGACCTATTGCTTAACCTACTGCTTGACCTACTGTTTGACCTATTTTGTTACCTACTGTTTGACTGACCTACTGTTTGACCTATAGTTTGAACTACTGTTTGACCTACTGTATGACCTACTGTTTGACTGAGCTACTGTTTGACCTATTGTTTGACTTATTGTTTAACCTACTGTTTGACCTACTGTTTGACCTATATTTTGACCTACTGTTTGACATATTGCTAGCAGATTTAACTTTGAAAAGAAAAGAGAGTGGCATATGTTTGATGTCGAGGTCATAAGGACCTACTGTTTGACTGACCTTCTGTTTGACCTACTGTTTTACCTATTGTTTGACCACTGTTTGACCTATTTTTTTACCTACAGTTTGACCTATTGTTTGACCTACTGTTTGACCTATTGCTTAACCTACTGCTTGACCTACTGTTTGACCTATTTTGTTACCTACTGTTTGACTGACCTACTGTTTGACCTACAGTTTGAACTACTGTTTGACCTACTGGACCTACTGTTTGACTGACCTACTGTTTGACCTATTGTTTGACTTATTGTTTAATCTACTGTTTGACCTACTGTTTGACCTATATTTTGACCTTATGTTTGACCTATTGTTTGCAGATTTAACTTTGAAAAGAAAAGAGAGTGACATATGTTTGGTGTCGAGGTCATAAGGAAGAGAAGTTTCCCCTCAGACATATCTCTGACATAGGGCGAACCCATACTGGACAGACCGGTTACACTAAGCTACCGAGGTGCTCCACTGAGATAACTGTTTTCATAAATCAGTTTGGAAACATTTCAGTACCAGCTGCTTTCAATCAGGACCTTGGTCCAAAATCCCAATGAAAGCAAATAATGATATAGTTTGAAATTAATGGAAACTGTGCCATTGAAATTCATTATCTTCGGTGACAACATATCCAATAATCACATTTTCCTTTAAATAACCAATATTAACTATCTGGGTTTTAATAATTTATTATCTTATTTTAATGATGTAAAATTTGCTTGGCCAATATCCAAAGTACTCTTTTTGTTGACAACATAGATTTGTTTCAGTATCTGGTACTTGTCTGGCATTTTGAAACTAATTTAGTACTCTGAACTTTATTTCAGTAAATTTATCAAACCATTTTGTTATCTGAACATGCTGGAGAGATGTAAAATATACAATTTATACGCATAATTGCCACAGTTCAACAGTTCTAAACTAATATAATTATTTTAATTTCTGGTACGTACGTTTAGCATTTCCCTGACAAGGAGTAATTGGCTTTTGATCGACGTGAGAAGCGTGCCGACATTTACTTATCGTTGCAAAAACATTTAGTGAAGAGGTTAAACGAGTTGTATGATTTATCTTAGTTTGTTAAGAAGCATTTTAATTTTGAAATGCATAGAGAAAATGTAACTGCTGGATTTTATTAAGGGGAATATCCTCATTGGACTATATGTTTGTGGTTCTTCTCTTTCACCAAGAAGTCCTGATCTTACACCATTTGCAATGCAAATAATTCACTTTACAACTGTAGTAATAGTTTTTTTGATATTAAATCAATTTATGCTTTTTTTATGACATTTTGAGACACAAGTTGTGTGTTATGGAACGTCAAATTAACATAAACTCAATTAATCAGTTATTTGAAGAGAGGTATAATGCAATAAAATAGCGGTTCAATTCAACTGAAGAGAGGTATAGTTTAATTGAAGATTTATACAAGCATAATTAAACCTCTTTTCAATTGAATAAGACCTCCCATCAATTGAATCAAACCTCCCGTCAACTGAGTTCAACCTCTCTTTAACTGAATTGAACCTCTCTTCGACTGAATTAGACAGACGGTCGAGGCCAAGGGAAAGTGTCTTAGTGGCACCGTAGAGGCTCGAACCCGAGGCCTCTGGTTTCAATGTCCATCATCCTATCCACTGGGCCACGGTCGAAAGAGAACTTTCGTTGAAACGTTAGTAAATCCGGAGCTCAGTGATCTCAGACACCTGCAATTGTTTTATTAAGAGAGATTTCAATGTTTGCATCAAATGCCAACGAAAATGAGGTACTTTTTATCACATGGCATATTTCATTTAAAGGAACACATTACCTGTTACGTTACGTTACAATTATACAATATGCAAACTTTTTAAGCTGAAATTAGGTTAAATTTGATACCCCAACCAACCCCGTTTTCGCTTCTTGGAGAAGGGGTTGGATGGGATATGAAAGTTAATACTTGGAGCGCTGTGGTCTAGTGGTAGAGCGATGGACCCATGATCCAACAGTCGTGGGTTCGATTCACGTCATTGCCATGTGCGTTGTCTCCCCGAGCAAGACACCTTATCTGCATTGCTTAGTACTGGTTCTACCCAGGAAGACATCGAGAGCGTTTCAAATAAGTTCATAGAGCTTTCGTTACAATCGATGTAAAATAAATAAGTTTAATCTAATACTTGGACCACGTAATGAAAAATATCTAATATTGGGACGAGAAGGTAAAATAAGAATAAAATGTGTACAACTTGAATAAATTAAGACTTTTTGCTTTCAAACTAATTGTGGGTAAAACTAAAGCCAGATTGTCGTGTGTCCCTTTAATATACACATGATACTATAGATACAATACACATATCGAACGATACGTCAACCAAGCGAATGAGTTCTCTTTCAACGCAGTTAAATCGAGATCTAACTGTTTGATTAATGTTTTCTTTATTTATGTTTTTATTGTTTTTTCCCCCGTGAAAATTAATGAATTCATGATAAATTAGTTTCAGGGGGAGTATTTCTTCACCAATCTGTCATTTAACATAATATATTTAGTAAAACTATTATATACTCATATTCATGTTTTTAGTTACAGAAAACTAAACTATTTTTTATTCAAAACAACAATATGTCGACATGTTGAGTAATAATCTTTAAAGCTACATAGTCTCTATATTAATATATTTCTTCTTTGTAGGCGTATCCTTTTTTGTAACTTCATGTTCACCAGCATATGTCGAACTCGGGTATTTATGCGAGCAAATATAACACAGGAAATCATTTACTGTATAGACATCGACCAGTGCACATCGTACCTATACGATAAGAGTATTTCTTTTACAGAAACACACGACTTTCTGATTTCAAATCAGGTGCTCTATCTATTGAACTATAACGCTACTTCGCTTGATGAGTTTATATGTGCGTGCTAGTTATTACGTAATGCCTATTTAGTGTTAAAATGCTACAACATACCAATGGTTCAGCGTACATCCTTCAAAACTTAAAAGTGCAAGGTTGTGGTTCAAATCCCGTTCCGGGCCACTCTTTTTTTATCACATATATTCTGAAGCGTACCTTTATCGATGCTACCTGCATTCTAAATTCTAAATAAAAATGTCATTTTTTTCACACCGATTTCTACATTATATACCGACTTTTGGGGTGTTCGTCGATTTGAAACCACTTCACACGTGACTCATTTATATTCATGAGTTATTACCAGTTAAAATAGGGACTGTGTAGCTTTAACGATTATAATGTATGAAACGAATCAATATGTCTAAAGACAAGATATACTAAGATAAAGGAACGATTCGATTGCATGATATAAAGCAACAGGTCTACATATATGATATACTAAGATAAAGGTTTATCTTAAAGCTGCGGAGACATTTTTCATTTCCTAACTAAAATAAAAACATAAAAAAGCGCAATTCGCGTAATAATTCTCATATCTCAGGCTACTCTCAGGTTATTCAACTGTTTGTGTTTGTTTAATAAGTACTTTCAGTTTTACAAAACAGGCATATTTGATTGTTGAGTTTCGTGGTCAAATGCATTTGGTGGCACTTTGCCCATCCCTCACACACAAACAGCGCACACAAACTCGCCCACAACACCTGCGTGCACCAACATGTCTACTAAACATTTTATCGAACTATCTAGATTTTAAAACGTTTTCACATTACGTAGTCCGAGTATTAACTTTCATACCCCATCCAACCGCTTCTCCAAAAAGCGAAAACGGGGTTGGCTGGGGTATGAAATTAAACCTTAATTTCGGCTTTAACAAATTGCATATTGTAAAATTAAAACACGTAATATGTAATTTTAAACGGGTTATCGCATTTTTTCAGTTGAAAATGTTTTTAAACATGTTTTATTGTCGAAAAATCCGTTATAAAATCCTGCTAATACAAGTTTTCCCATCGCTTAATGGAGTTAAAGTGGGCCCACGTAATGAGTATCATCATATAGAATAACGAAGATCGTAACGAGTTTTATCGAACTATATGAAGAAACACTGGATACAATGTAATATATAGATGACGTATATATGCATCACAATATTACAATGTAGCACTAAAAGGTTTTCGATGCAACATGTATAGGTTATTAGATTTGTATTGGGATATATGCACGAGTTCTTTTGCATATTAAAATTGCGCGACTTAAGGAGCGAAAGAACAAGTGCATATATCCCAATATAAATATAATAACCTTTTTATTGCATACTCATTTTTAAATTAACAATAAAATAGGTCGTAACATTTGATTTTCACCAAAAAATATTTTATTTGAAACAAACATAATTTTATTGTCGAGGGAATTTTCGCAAAGAAATCAACATTTTTTACATCACGTGACACGCTTTCTTTGACATGAGCAGAAAATTGCACCAATCACGAAAGAGTATACATTACACACCCAATATGACGTTCCTACACGTCAATATCAGCGATTATTATATAACCTATAAATAGACGCGTTTTCATTGGCTAAAAAGTAATTTTTTAGAAAAAAATATCTAGCGATATTGACCTGTTTTTTTGATATTGACCTGTTTTTTTGATATTGACCTGTTTTATATAATTGTTTTTTTGATATTGACCTGTTTTATATAATTGTAAATTGAGGGTTATATAATAAAACAGTTATGGACTTTTCAGCTGTTATACATGATGTTGATATGCACCAAAAAAACATTATTGACCTCGGCTATCGCCTCGGTCAATAATGATTTTTTTGGTGCATATCACATCATGTATAACAGCTGAAAAGTCCATAATTGTATAATATTGACGTTATCTGTTACATACAAACAAACATATTGTGATGGGAATTATCACGATGAAATCAACATTGTTTACATCACGTGACATACTTTCTTTGACATGAACAGAAAAGTGCACCAGTCACAAACGAGTATACATTACACACCCAATATAACTTTACTACACGTCAATATGGGGCGAATATTGACGTTTCCTGTTACACTGAAAGTAAACGGAGCTTGTAAATGCATATACAATAAAAAAAAAAGGTTATTAGATTTATATTGGGATATATGCACTCGTTCTTTCGCGCATAAATATTGCGCTCCTGAAGTCGCGCAATAGTAATACGCGAAAGAACTCGAGCATATATCCCAGTACAAATCTAATGACCTATAATTATTGCATACGCATTTATAAGCTCCGTTTAATTCCACGTAATGATTCACAAAATCCCAAGCGATTTTGTAAAAAAGAGTGTCTGCTAGTTATAGAAAGGACACAACTGCGCTGTTGTAGACTGTTTAATCACCATACACTTTGTAATACGAAATTCAGAAATGTTGAATTTCCGATTTGAAAAAGAAATAAGCCATTTCAGTATTGTATTATATATAAAAAGATTGCAAAATGTTACATCCTATGTTTGCTCACCTGCTTGAGCCAAACGCGTATCTATCAATACTGAAACTTTGATGGGATAACATTTGGTGTGTCAGTCTGTGCTGTCAATATTTTTACCAAAAGAAAACGTCTAATGTAGCCATGACAGCAGCATATTATCCATCATACATTATATAGCGGAAATTCCCGAGTTGCATTTCTTTTTTTCTTTGGTATATATACTACGCATCATATATTTTTTACCCTAACTGTAATGAACTGGGTGTTAAAAACAACAACATCAATAACCAAAAAAAACCCAGAAAAAACTCTGCTTTAACAGAGATACAATAGATGTTACAAAACATCCTTTTCTGTATTGTATCATTTTCAATGTCATATTGATAAATACGTGGCAAATGTATCTCGACTGGTTTCAGACAATGTCGATAATTAGAGCTATTATGATTATTATGAACATAAGCGGGTGAAAATTATATATATCAATAAATGTGTTAGTCTCTTCCGTTGTTTATCTTTTATATCCATAAGGTGATAAGGAGTGACTGATAACATACATACATCAACGTATCTAAAGTCAATTCAATCAATTTTAAGTAGAGTTTATATTTGTATGCCATTGTTAGCAGAGGTGGGTTCAGTTGGGTGACGCCACACAAAAACCTGAGAGTTTATAAAAAAAGTCATGGTAAAAACATAATATTATTTTTATGATTTTTTATTTATTTTTTGTTGTTTGTCAACTCTAGATTCCCACGGCCAACCGCCCCCACCCCGCCCCCAGACACACACACAACACACACACACCCGGCTCCTCAATCTAAATCTTCAAATCCTTCCGGTTATATATATTAATATTATAAATATTTGAGATTTTAAGTACTAAAAAATAGGAAATGACCACTACTTTCAATAGTGGTTCACACTATGTTTTAAAACTTTATATTATTGTTTATATGATTGACGCGTAATCATTTATGTATGTTATTTTAATTTAAACTGATTATATTGTTCCATTTTGTCATATTGTGTTTCGTTTCGGCAAGAGTCATGCACATGGTACTACATGTCAGTATATACTCTGTTTAAATAGTATTATTAAAACTCTGTACTCATACCTAATTGAGTCTGATTGTAAACTGTTCGATAATGCGACATGTATTGCTTGATGTATATATTTGTTCTAAATATGTATATATGTGTTGACTTTGCTTTATGTTAAATTTTGAAATTGCATTATATGCTATAATCATATGTATATGCTCTCCAGCACCTTGGAGGAAATAATATATCATCTGGTTAACGGATTGGTATATTGATTGTTTAACTAAATCAGTTTGCTTAGTTTTTAATAATAATTGGACGCTACAGATGTGCCTATAATACGAATAAAACAGAACAGAACACAAATTATAGACATGCTGTATGCAATTGCTAGTGAGTCTGGTAAACCGACTGACTTATTGACTAAATAAGTTTAGTTATTTTTCAACAGATAAGAATTGGACGCTTATAGTGTAACGCCACGTGTTCCTGTACTAGATTGCTAGTTGCCAGTGATTATGGTAAACCGACTGAGTTATTGACTAAATCAGTAGCAGGCAGTTATGGACGATTATCTACGGAGCTCCATTAGAGCAATCGTACCATCGCGCATCGACTTATAAACTCGATGGTGCGATGGCGATTGTACGATGGCACGATGCTACGCGTTCATGCGCGATGGTATGATTGACGCGATGGACCATTGTAGCGTCGCGCATCGACTTGTAAACACGTAACATCGTATCATCGAGTCATCGTTCCTCATCGTAACACCTATCTTATCAGTGTAACGTTACTGCACTGTTTTGTTTACGTAATATATAGATTATGGGTCTCATCGTGTTTAAACAATCCAGCGAGGTGAGGCCATACAATTTATTCTGACATGTGTTAATTTCAATTAAACTATTTACACATGTGCAAATACAAAGGGAATGTCAGTGACCATGCTACAGGTATTGGTCTAGGCGATGAATACTTGTTGCAGTTATACAGAAGCTGGTATTTTATTAACAGAATTGCTAAATAATGTTCAGTTAACAAATAGCAATAAACCGTAATATTATTCGATTAAGGTATTTATCGAATGAATTACGTAAAGGGATTCCTTAGCTAAAATTGTCCAATATCACATTTAATTGTCATATTGGATTTTCTACTTTAGATAAATATGGGTTTTGATGCAAAACGTGTCTATGGACAAAATTGTAGGTTGAAGATAACCACCGTGGTGTCTTGGATGTCATCAGGGATTAGTAACCCAGGGATCGCAGGTTTAATCCCAGCCCGAAGCGATTTGGGTTAATTATCGAACAATTTAAAAGCAATTCCCACTGAACTAGTCTTTCGGACGAATCTTAAAACCGAGGTATCCAAATACAGGCAATGCACCACAAACAAAAATATCTAAAATAAAAAAAAAATAAGAAGAAGAATTCAAAATTTAAAAAAAATATATAAAATTACATGTTATTTGTTGAAAACAAACATATTTAAAGTTTTCATAAAAAAAAATGTTTTAGTTCAAAACACCGATACTACAACCTGTGTCCTAAACTCAATTGTGCCTATATACATTTAGGATGTTCTATCGGCAAGATGGCAGAGGGATTATAAACCTTAGAACTATACACACACAAAAGGTTAAGTTGAACAATCATATAAGTATTTAGAATATCTCTTGATATTATCTATTAGTGTCAACGGCTTTCAACGAAATAAACAACGAAGACCCTATATTGTAATAAAACAATTATGTATGCAATTACCTAGCTAATATGACCCCTTGGCTGATTTTATTACAAAAGCCAGAGATGTAAGAAGCAGAGATTGGGCACTTACTCTTTCAGATAGCAAATACTCGACATTTCACGTGACACTTATTTAACCAAAGGTCCGCACACGGTATCAAATTAACGCCAATTATAATTATGTTGAATCACATTTAACATATGTACTGATCCTTGTATACAGTTTAGTTGTACCATTTGTATGTATGTAATGTACCTTTCTCTCTTGTTGTAACCCATGTTACCTGAGATTGTATATAATAAAAGATTTGTTCTGTTCTGTTCTGGTACTCTTGGTGTAACCCATGTTACCTGAGATTGTATATAATATAAGATTTCTTCTGTTCTGTTCTGGTAGTTTAAAAATATTTTGAAAATTCTTAAAAATGTCCAAAAAAAAAAGTATTTAAAATGTTCGACTATGGCGTATTTTGCTACTTTCTGTTGTTATTGTAGAATTTGCTGAACATTGTATATATCTATATACAGATACCGCAACACCCTATTTCGAAGAGTATTTGCATGCTTCCTGGGTGGAACCGGTACTGAACAATGAGTATTAATTACCTTTATGAAGTATAAATAACATGGCCACGGCAAGGATCGAACCCACGATCTTTCGATCTGAAGTCCGACTCTATGCAACTATCATTGATTGTAAGAAGATTAACCTTTAACTCGCTACATATGTACCATATCAACATACTAAACTAAAAAAGCACAGAACTTTATAAACATAATCTGTACATACCTTAACTTCGTCCACCACGGATAGATGTAGCTGTGATTTACTCACTGTAACACACGTGTAGGTTATTCCGGGACTCTAGGTGGAGTTCGAATGTTATGTCCTAGAATACAGATATATAGGTCACATTATACTGAAAACACAGCTGAAACCGCAAAGTGCCTTGAGGATGCGTATGCGTTTATCTAGAAATCGATATATTCGTTATTTAAAACACAATCAGTAACAACCGTATTATTTGTTGTATCTTTTAATTTTATATTATAACTATTAAACGGTCCTAAATAACGTATTATTATTCCCGTGCAATGCCAAATATAGCAGTATGTTAACGCGCGTGCTGCTCATGTGTGTGTTCGAATGCGAGTGAGAGCGCTTTCAAAAGTTATGTGTTGTTTTTTTTCGGGGGGGGGGGGGGGGGGGGGGCGTGGGGAGCGGGTGTGTGTGTGTGTGTGTGTGTGTGTGCAATAATAAAAGTATTTTCCTGAAAAAGCTAAATGTGTGTTTTGGGTTTCGGCAAATCAAATGTAGTCGTTTCTTATAGAGAGGGAACTCTGCCCTGCGTGGATTCACTCCCTGTCGGAGGCGTGTCCGATGGAAACAAATGGTTCTTCATCTCCTCTCCCTCTGAGGTTGCTGTCCCTTCTGGGCTCAAAATAATGTGTGAACTAAAAAATCCATTTCACCTCTTCCTCTTCTTCTTTTTTTGGTTGTGGTAGGGTGGGATAGGGTGTGGGGTGGGGCTGGTGGTGAGTGTTAGGGGTGAGGAGGGTACTGAGGTTTCCGAACATTTATAAACATAAAAAACGAAGCATTGTTTCTGGTACGTTTCAATGAACTTTTCTAGTTACTCGGCGATGTTAACCTTAGGAAATTCGAGTACATGGTTGGTTCTTTAAAGGGGCACACGTCAATCTTTAGTTTTTTAAAACATGCGACTTCCCCTTTTTCTTCTTCTCTAAACTTTGCATAATTTCGATCATTATTAAAGGGAATGTATCGACACAGCCAAACCATCTTTATTATTAAGCGTTCTGTCATAGTTCTAAAATGGCGGCTCTTATATCAGTTTTCGAACAACCTTTAAATGATCATATCTTTTTTGTTTATCATCCGATTTTGATAATTCTTTCACCTTTTCCCAAGTTTTTCAGAACTCTCAATAATAGAGCTTGTTTGGCTGTGTCGCTACATTCCCTTTAATACTTATTTGAATAATTCTACGTAAGTTGGTTTTCCTTATATATTTTTTTAATGTAAAGGGACACACAGCAATCTTGAAGTGTTTGAAATTTATATATGCAGTATCATTTTTACTTTTACCCTGGTTACATTTAAATAAATCAAATTTTAAGTATTCACTATTTCGTCTTATTATACTATAAGTTTTAATATATTTTGATGCAATACTATCAAAAAATAATAATATTCAAAAACAAATTGCTTAATACTGTTCTTATAATTAATATTAATGACTGAACAAATGCAAGTTTTGCAGAAAAACTAGCGGGACGCCGTGAGTTTTTAAAAATAAAGATTGCCGTGTGTCCCTTTAATGTGCAATTTGTCTAGTTTTCCAGACCAAATTGCTCATTAACAATATTTAAATCAGACGTATAATGGACTATAATTTAGTACATATGGACGTTGAAAATAAATCTGAAACACATTATGACACCCATAATGCTTCAAGATCGCCTCCAGTTCCTTTAAAAGCGCGATCTGGGTATCTCTGAGTGATTTGATAACAATAGTCTTGCTGATAACGATTTTGTGGTTGTATATATAAGAAGCGCATGAATAGGTTTTACTGGATCACTGATGAACATACTATGCTTACACTTTGTGAGCAACTATCAACGAAAACAGCTATGCCCCTTAACCTTTTTAGTAAACAAACACGAACTTTCTTACATGACTTGTGACACCTTTTTCAAGTGGAAAATAAATTAGTTTTCTATATGAAAATTACACTGCTACATTATCCATACTTGGGCTGAAGCTGCAGCAGATCAATAATATGTGACATTTTAACATCGGTGTCAATGGGGAAAATAATTAGTGGTTTATACCTTGCTTAAATGGGCACACGGCAACCTTTCTTAATTTTCACCCTTTTTTAAAGCAAGAATCCTCCAATCAGGCTGTTATAGTGAAAGTTAATCGATAGCGTCTCTGTAAGTACTTTTTATTTAATTTCGAAATAAAGTGATTTTCGTAAAGGGAATTAATAACTCACTCGTACTACAATACAGCATAAACCTTTTTGTTTTCTCTTTTTTTTTAAATTCACGAGTTTGTTACTACATACTTTTTGGGTCTATGCTCATGTTTTCATGTATACATTTAACTGAATAAAACTGAGACATATAGTTGTTAAAGCTCAATATATGTTTCTCTTACGAACAGTGTGCCTTTAAGACTATTGTTGATCATCTGCAATTGCTTGTGAGGCCTTCCCGGCACTCTTTGTTACAGTTAATTACATTGTCTTAATATATTGCCATGAAGTGATATTACGAAGTCTGAGACAAATGTACTCAATTTGTAATATTGCATTGCGTGTTTGAAAAGTACGGTGTCCGATTGGGGCCAGATACAATGTTGCATTGTCGTGGGCGACAATGCGACGCCCGACAACGCGACATCGCGACATCGCGATACGACAGTGCGACATTGCGATACGATAACTCGACATTGCGATACGACATCACGACATTGCAATACGACATCGCGACAATTATGTCATTATGTCGTATCGCAATGTCGTGATGTCGTATCGCGATGTCGTATCGAGATGTCGCGATGTCGCATTGTCGGGCGTCGCATTGTCGTGCACGACAACGTGACATTATGTCGTATTGTCGTAATGTCGCCCACGACAACGCGACATTCTTTCAATTGTCGTAATTGTCGCGTTGTCGTGAGCGACAATGCGACGCCCGACAATGCGACATCGCGATATGACATCGCGACAATACGATACGACATCACGACATCATTGTCGCGATGTCGTATCGCAATGTCGAGTTGTCGTATCGCGATGTCGCACTGTCGTATCGCGATGTCGCGATGTCGCGTTTTCGGGCGTCGCATTGTCGCCCACGACAATACGACATTGTATCTGGCCCCAACCGGACACCGTAGAAAATCGTTGTTTTCTTGAGAGATTGTTGGCAGGAGAACGCTCACGCAGCCAATTCAATTGTGAAAACTAGACCAATCCCGTCCTTCTTCGGGGTCCCTCGAGCATTATACGAAATGTTACGAATGGCACCAGAACGTAAGAACATATTTTGCAGATCATAACCTTACTTCCAACGCAGTTAATTAGGGCGTCGTCTACATTCGACTGAACTGACCCGCAGCGCTTGCATTCGAGTCTCGCACTAGGCCACCTTTTTCAAACCATTTTATTTATACACCTTTTGATAATGCTTCCGTTGGAGTGTCAGTTTACCTTTATACGCAACACGTATGTAAACATCCGGCTTTGCGCAACCCCCGTAACCCATCACGGTTTATTTTATTAGCTCCTATAGTTATAAATGGAGAGTTAGGCGGGAACCATGTAAACATCTGTTTTTCCAGTGTGCACGCTGATAAATCTATTTGATAGGCTGATATTTCTTTAAACGAAAGTATGAGAAATCGCATGATTTTTCTTGACGCTGTATCTCACGTTTCCCGAGTTCTTTTTTAATAGGACACTAAAAAAATCGACATTTTATAAGTATTTGTATAGTCATACGGTTTATTCCTATGTACGAAAATTTAACAAAACTACCGAAAATCCAATTATTACGAACACGTTATTCTATCACATTTGCATAATCCAATTTCACGCTACAAGATCCTATGCGAGATTAACAGTATACGGATCGTTATAATGTTAACTGTAGACTTAAAGCGTTATTCGGATGTAGTAAGATTTTTGCATCGATTATCAAACGTACAAATCCTTCTCAATGATGTGGATGAGATGGTTACTACTGTACTCTTGCAACGCCGAAATATGTCTGAAATAGTTTGTATGCAGTCATCCCCTTAAATACTTAATAAATCAATTACGAAACCTGTATACACAAATCTCGTCTTGTTAACGTGTGATTTGCGAGGGGCCGCGATGGGACTAGCTATTCATTTCGTTTACCGTCGGAGCGGGATGTAAACCGGGAGGTCCCTTGTGTCGTGTGTTAGGTTATTCACCTAACCTACATAACATATTAATATACTGAAAAGAAAAAGAAACGCATAATGGGTATTTCCGCTAATCAAATGGTTCAGTGCGACATTTAGCCTGTCCTTTCGGAAAGAAGGTTTATCACTTAAGTCGGTGCTAGGAGGCGTGAGGTATCTGAATGTATCTGATAATTACCTCTCATGAACAGACTCAGTAAAACAGAATCTGCTACTTTTCTCTCTTGTTTGTGTTTGTTGCTTCCAAGGGATCAACTTTTCAGTATTTAAACAGAACCGAACATACCAATGGTTACCCCTTTACAGTTTCATTATCGACAGAATGCGCATTTATCTCAAGCAGGTGAGCAAACTTAGGCTTTAAACGTTTCAATCTCTTAACATTAAACACAATACTAAATGGCTTGAATTTTTCAAGGGAAACTTCAACATTTATGAATTTTGTTAAAGAAAGATTACTTTGATTAAAATTCTAATTAAAGGGTTGGTGAACTATTTTCAAACAAGATTTGTTAAAAAGGGCTCTGACAACTTTAAAAATAGCTGAAAGAATTATTAAAATGCCATGAAAAATAAAAATATGTGAGATATCACATATTAAAATTTTGCAAAGAACATAAATGGAGGCGGCCTTCTTGAAACGATGAAGTCATCGCGCCTTTTGTTTTACTATATATGGCATATTGACAAAATATGTTATAAAGAAAATCACTGCAAATTGATTAATAAATATACATGTGTAAAATGTAAAAGTGTATGCTTAGTTTTCATTCCAGTGATTTTCTTTGCTTTAAAAAACATTTAATCAGTATGCCATATATGGTAAAAAGGCGCGATGACGTCATCGTTCAAAGATGGCCGCCTCAATTTGTGTTTCTTTGCAAATTTTCAATAGGTCATACCTCCTTTATTTTTCATGACATTTTGATAATTCTTTCAGTTTTTTTCAAGTTTTTCAGAGCCCTTTGAAATACACAATGTTTGAAAATAGTGCATCAACCCTTTAAAACGTGGAGTTAGATGTATATAATAGTGTAGTATAGGCATTTTTTTTTGAATATGCGTTTCTTTTTCCTTTTAGTATTTATATACTGTGTTGACGAGTCGTTAAACAACAATTTAGTTCATTATAAATATATGTATGCAGTTCATTCGGTATCCCGATTGTCCAGAATTACCCGCGAGTGTAATTTTAGCCTGCGCATGGAGTTCACCCGACTAAGTGGAGTGCGTGGTTCAGTGGTAGAGCACCGAACTCCAGATCGAGAGGTCGTGGGTTCGATTCTCGCCTTGAGCAAGATAATTAATCCACATTGCTTAGTACTGGTTCTACCCAGGAAGCCATCGAGAGTGATTAATCTAAGTTGCAATAACTGGTTTCGTAATCGATGTAAAATAAAGATGTTTAAACTAACCCCACTAAGCGGTACCTTGTGTTTGTACTTTTATTGAATTCCGTCAACACATCTTTTTTATTTAGTAAATCTTCAATAAAGGTAGTTCTGTAATGCTTATCATCGTAGCATTGCGTGTTGAATGAAGTAAAGGAACGAACAGTGTCCCGTTAATCTAATTGTCGGATTTTAATAGGGGCACTCATACAACGCCTCTCCACCCCAACCCTCGTGTTCACTGCATCCGTTCGATATGAAACTTGGGGATCTTACAGGGCTGAAGCGCTAGCATGTACATTTCGTAAAATAAAGTATTTTAAAAAAAACAACACCTGATTAAAGGATTACGGTAATTGGTGAGGCAGTTCTAACAAATAATAGACTTTTCCGCCTGGTCTATTGGTGTAAACGTTATAAATAACTCGGCAAAAGCCAGTACAGCTTAAATTTTCTGCTGGTATTTGTTTGCATTTTAAGAATATATTTAATATATATAGTTACCCCGTGATAAGCCAAAGGCGATCCCATTATAGTGATTATTCATGGTATCACTCGATCATATCGATGTAATCAATTAGATGTTATCACGTTTTATGGGCTACATGGATATCGTCAAATTTTATGGATATCGGCGTCTCGTTGTTGATTGTAATACACTAATATCATATTTAATAAATACGGATAAAGATGATCCTTTGGGAGCAACAGACACAATTAAGAGAATAAAGCAGCAGACTCGGTTTTATTGAGCCTGTTCATGAGAAGTAATGAAAGAAGCAACATTTCGCACGCCCCCTAGCACCGGCTTAAGAGGTATTCTACTTCAAACCCACCTATATTGGGCCCGTTGATCCCAATGCCTTAAATGAGACGTCTTCGGGGGCTTTTTCTTTTTTTTTACATACGGACGTTTAAAAGGTATCAAAAAATCGTCTCGCCGTTCGTAGACGTGTATTTTATTACTAATTTAAGCCTTTGGTAGAAAACTGACGACAAATTCTAATTACCCTTTTTTGTAATTATATGCCAGCAGGTTCAACGTAAAAGTGATAGCACAACTGCAGGAATTGTCCAATAACTGCATCCTGTGTAAAATCGTTGAGAGGCATACTAACTGGTGTGGATGTACGGGACGGGAAGACATAATCGGAGTTTGATTGTATATTGGAAACTGGTTAGCATAACAATAGAGTGGCTTATATAAAGTTTTTATTCACAGAGGATGTTACATTTTGTTTTGTTTGTTTGTATGGTAATTTACGTCATTTTCAACACATGTAAGGTTATATATGACGGTCGGTTATTTTTGATGGAGGCAGACCACCCACTTTTCCTGGGTAGAACCAGTACTGTACCTCCCGCCATCCGTAAGAATCGACACTACCTCACAAGACGAGCTCCCAGTAGGATTCGAACCGCAGGGGTGAGAGGGTACATAAATGCCTGTTTAACATTGAATGTATTAAACGAGTCGGATAAACTTATTTATTACATTTTCATCGGTGAATGATTGGGATTTCTCAGTGAAAGAATATTCATAATCGCTAAATATTATTAACTAACTCCGAACACAAAAATAACTAACTGTGACGCTGAGTGGTGCTGACGTCGACGTCATCCGTCGATAACGTTCAATAACTCGAATAATATCGATTAAAATCATGCATAAACTGATTTAAAATGTAATAAATTCGATTATAGGGAAATCCTTCACTCGACGGTAGACGTGTTTTGTTTTTCACACATCTACACGTCTACCATCTCGTGAAGAATGTCCCTATAATCGATCCCAGCAGATGAATAATCTCTATATGATGCGAGACTGTTAATAATTGTATTGAAATCTTTAATAAATTCAATACTAAATAGAAACGAATGTGCTTGTACATTCATAATTTGCATCAACAAACTGACCAATCATTGACCAGAAAGTAGACATACCTCTATAAATACTGGTAGGCGAAAAACTCGGTAATTATCCTAGATGTTCAACAACGTTTACTGTTGAAATTAAGGTATCTACAGTGTGATTCTTTTAAAACCCTGCATATTTGTTCACATGTTTGCAATATGATTCAATATAGGTATCATTCAAAACCGAATCTTGAAAAGTATCATCTTTTTACTCTGCAAAAGAACTTTATTTTACTATAGAACCTATGGATAAAAACATAGTAACACAAATTTTATTACCTACTGAAAATACGATAAAATCTCAACATTTCGGCAAAGGAAATTATGAATATATCACACAGCTGTAAACATGCCGCATTAATATGATTGCCTATGATGTGGTATGATATGACGTCACGTGCTGCACCGTTTCACCTTATACCTCACCATCTACTTCCTTTATGTTATTGTTTTATTCATTTGCATATGCATTTCACACGTGTAATATGTTATTATGTCATCGCTACATCGCAAGTTATTAGTTCGTGATAAATAACACAATAATTGAGAATTTGTATAAATATAGTAAGCTTTTTTCTTACCGTTTGATAAATGTCGTCTTATGACAAAATCCACGATGTAAAACTTGTTTTGAAGTGACAGTGACCTTACAAACACGCGGTCTTTATGACTTATCCAGTACAGGGCTCTATATGACGTTTCGTCTCAGCCCAATGATATCTTGAAAAATATTGATCATATCAATATAACAAATCCCGAAGAAATCCGAAAGCATAAAACACACATTGACCTTTTAAGAGATAACGGAATAGAGATATGACGAAGTTGGTGATAACAGAAATTGTTTAGTCCGGTTGTAAACTTGCTATATACATCACACGTACACATACAGAATTTAAA
Source organism: Cyrtodaria siliqua (assembly GCA_037043455.1). Taxonomy (NCBI): domain Eukaryota; kingdom Metazoa; phylum Mollusca; class Bivalvia; order Adapedonta; family Hiatellidae; genus Cyrtodaria; species Cyrtodaria siliqua. Next base: position 71,305 of record JAWPHD010004133.1, read on the forward strand.
GTTATCCGTCTATTTCAAACACAGTGATACACAGTTATACACAGTTGAATACCTTTGAAAACTAATATTGAAAGAGAACACATAGTACAAAATATGTTATAAGCCGAGCAAGAAAGTGTGAATTTTAGATTATTACACGCATCGATTCACAATATACTTTCCAACGTGTCGTCATTGTGGATTTTCACTTTGTAATATTATAAATGCACACGCGTCGGTTCACAACAGTCTACGTATTAGTAATGAATACGTCGATCGGAGGCATCACACAAACTCCCTTCCTCAGACGAAGGTCTCTAGACGGTATTAAGAGAATTCGGATGATGAGGACGTGTGCCTGACAAACCGCACTGGATATTTTTATCATTTTTTATAACCTTTTATATGCAATATATTTTAAACATGTGAATATATAAAAAAATGATTAGAACATTTTTAACTTACTAGAGGCCGTTTTGATAGTTCACACACCCCTGACCCATGCCCCCAGTTGGTACTCTTTTTCAGACAAAATATAGATAATGTACATATATAAATAAATAATTAGAATATTTTTAACTAACCAGAGACTGTTTTGATAGTTCACACACCCCTGACCCATACCCCAAGTTGGTACCCTTTTTCGATGGCCTGGCTATTTGATGTAAATTATTTAAAAAACAAAACAAAAACAACCCTTTCGTGAACCCCATAATCTTCCTTGGGCATAATGTATATTAAAGTGTGTCATTTCTCGAACGATGATAACGTTTAATAATCTTAGAAAATTATAATTAATGAATAAATAAAATAAACTACCTAGAAACGCTCGTTAAAAGGCCTTGTGCCATAGGGCGAGCAAAAATAAAAACTTACAGTAGTAGTAAAGCATCAAACAATTAACAGCCGTACTCTATATGTCAAATGTGTGGCAGCTGACAATTTATCTGCACACTTGTAAATCATTTAATTGAAAATAATTCAATTAACGCCTGTCACAATGACTGGTGTACTGTAACTACCAGTTATCGGAAGTTAGAGTATGGCAGACAGATGCTACAAAATAGCCTATCTCGATGTTTAAATGAGAGCATATTCTCTGTATTTCTTAAATAATATAGCACATTATAACACATGGTATTAACGTGAAATGATGCTATGAAGCTTTTGAAGATACTAACAATACTTTGCTGTTTTCTGCTTACAGACTAACACTGTATTTACGCCAGAAAAGTTATTGATCTCATACAGGAATTTCTGGTCCAAAACAAACGCCATAACGAATCTTAGAGGAATCCATTGTCAGAGAATTGCATTATAGAATGATATATATAGAGATACGAATTACAATATACTGCTACAGGCAAATTAAACCGGTGATTGGTGAGGAAACGTACGTCTGCAAAAGTCGTGAAAATGGACTAAATCAGAAGCCCTCCCGTTTTCAGTGTGTAGTTTAGGTATATACTTTATGTCAATAACCTTAACACCAGGCAGTGGCCCACTTGTTTACGTTTGACTAATATACAAATACAAATAACTTTACCCACCATTAAACACTCAGTACAACGTTTATTTAACCTTTTGATCTGCATGAACAAATATGAAAGTTAGGCTTAAGGTAGTATTAGCATAAAGTAACTTTCTTATTTTATATTTAAAGAAAGAAGCGTGGAAGGTTTGCAAACATGGGCATACATATTTGTGGTGCGGTGCCATGTTTGAAAATGCAAATAGAGTATTCTTGATTGTTTTGAATTGTAGGTTTATATGCTTATATGTGCAGAGATATATTTATATATAATACATTAAATATGACAATGTTATATTTTTATATTTTCCGTCAAGTTTGCGTGAAATATGTATTTCATATGAAAGTAACATATATGTAATACATATGAATTTTTTTTACTAAATAAAATTAAAACTTAAACAGGTTGTTAAACATTTTCTACAATATTCTGAATTATTTTTTAAGCACCCCACGTCCCCCACTGCCCCCACCTCCACCCCCACCCCCCAAAAAAGGTCTGTTTCTGGTATTTGTCCCCAAAAACTTAGGGGTAGGTCGGTAGGATTTTTTTTTTTTTAGAATTAATCCTTACTATACCAAATTCAAATCAAGAACATCAACAGCATGTTTTCTTGAATATATTACATAATATGCCTTTAACACCTAAGAATACTGTATGTATCGTATGCCTAATAGATACATATGTATATATTTCATATGTGGCATAGGTTTATTATTTTAATATGAAAAATATATGTGGTACATATGTGACACATATTTATTATTTACATATGTGGCACATATGTAAATAACATGATTTATATATGAAAGAAACATGAAAATAATAAGAAAGTAACACATTTGCGGCAAGTATCACAACATTTTCCCTGTGATATATATATGTCGCATTTTTTTTTAATCAGAAATAAACTGTGTATATTTTCGCATCTGATATTTCCTAATACATGTACATACGAATCTTACTAGAAGTATGTAAAATGTGTATTTATATTTGTAAGATCAAATATAGTTATAGCTTTGCTATAGTTTTTTTTAACTGATTTTGAAAAAAATAATCTCCTTCACGATCTTTGTGTCTCCAATTTGACCTTGTCAATGTAGTTAAAGATGTTAACCATACCGGGTAGAGTATGATCCTTTATGGTATAAATTCAGCATTTTACTAAATTTATTTCGAAAAACCGTCATAGAAATAGAAATGTAAGTATTAAGCTTGTACTATTCATGTTGATCGTTTGATTGGTGCATCACGAACTTAAACACTATATCCAATGTTCATATCCCAAGGCAAGATTTAAATGTCAAATGTAATCCTTAATGAAGCAAGCTTGTACAGTTATGTTTCCTCTTAGAGGGGGCGTCCGTGGCCGAGTGGTTAGAGTCTCTGACTTGCAAGCACTTGCCCCTCACCGCTGTAGGTTCGATCCCTCAGGGGCCTAGGAATCTTTATGTGAGGAAGCTATCCAGCTGGCTTGCGGAACGTCGGTGGTTCTACCCACTGCAGGTGCCCGCCCGTGCACGAAAATTGCCCGGAGAAGCACATGGGGTCTTCCTCCACCAGTGGAAGCTGGAAAGTCGCCATATGACCTTAGCTGTTGGTGCGACTATAAAATCCAATTCAATTAAATTCAATTCTTATACTGATATACATTATACAAATTGAATTGTTGGTTATTTTTCAGCAGCCCAAGATAAGTGGGAAGAATACATAGTAATCCCGCGAACATTGCCCTATCGTTAGTTTGTGGTTAAATATGGATCGCGGAACGCATTATAAAACATATAGATAGGCCCAGACGGAGGAATAAACGCTTATTATCGACTGAGCTTTATTCTACCGAATGTTTTTTACGATTACACGTTATTTTAGGTTTTGTATCATTTACAAAATACAAACGCCCAGACAATTGTCCGTAATTGAACATTTAAACTTGTTCTTGGTTTGTGTTACTTTTCATACATTAAAATGAACAAAAGAGCCACCCTTCTATGTGATTTGGTTAATTGTTATACCCTGTGACAGCAAACATTCAAGTCACTAAATCCTTAATATAGAAGTAATGGGGACACATAATTTGTAAACTATTGGGAGTGGGATGGGCGGGGAGTGGGGGCATGGGGGCATAGTGGGGCTGCCAATATACTCTGCACCCACACTATTAGAATATTGCAGTGTGTGGTGGAGGGAAGGGGGTGGTGGCGGGGTGTTCCTAAACCTATGTAATGTACAACGAGGTTGCTTATAATCCTGGCCTTGGGCTACCGAATGCGATACCCGGACGTGTGTTTAAGTTAAAAGAGTCATCGCATGTAAAGCAATCTTTAAAAATGCAACAATTAAAACTAAGCGACGAATATTAAATTATTAGCTCAATACCCTGCTTGTGTTTAGACCGAAGCCGTTTGTCCTCCGTCAGTTGGTTTTAATCGTAACCTGACCCCACTTTCTTCACTAGGTGAAGGAGGGTGTTAATATTTGGCAGGCACGGTGGACGTTGTATGATTATGTTATTTCGGTAAGATTTTTTTTTTTTTAGAGAAACTATTTGTGCCCGCTACATATTTCTGATGATGTTAAATGCAGTTATGTTGGCTTGTAATGTCAGTCAGCTAACGATTTATATTAAAGGGACGAGTTTTGGGACATACACTTGCATAATTATAATCTTATACATTTAACACCCCCGTATACCGACAGGGAAAGAAGCAGTGGGCAGCGATTGATACAGTCGGTAGTGTCAAGAACGCAATGTATCACTAAGGTAAATATTTTGATTATTTTGCCCCTTTGTGAGGAGTATTGTCTAAAAGAACAATATACATTGCGTTCTGGACACTACAGACTGTATCAATCGCTGCCAACTTCTTTCCCTGTCGGTATACGGGGGTGTTTAACTTACCTCAGTCAGTAATATGGCTATGTGGCTACAATAAGCCGTACATTGCGTGTAAAATAACATTACAGCCTGTACAATTGAATAAATTTTATTTTGTCACCAGTTATTTCCCTTTAGGGAATTCTTTTATTTTAAAAACAAACACAGCAGCATTTACAGAATGCCTGTAGCGTTTACCTTTCACGCTCACAGCATGGGACGTTTTTATCTTTCACGTTGGTGCAAATAAAGCAAAATTACTCATTACGTGGTCCGAGTATTAACTTTCATACCCCATCCAACCCCTTCTCCAAGAAGCAAAAACGGGGTTGGCAGGTTTATGAAATAAAACCTTAATATCGGCTTTAAAGGTTTGCATATTGTAAAATTAAAAACATGTAATAGGTAATTATTTTCAGTAAAAAAATGTTTTTAAACGTGTTTTATTGTCGAAATATCCTTTATACAATCCTGCTAATATAAGCGTTCTCTTCACTATATGGAATTAAGGCGGGACCACGTAATGTGCGTGTTATTTTAAAGACAAGCCTATTATAACAAATACACTTTCCACTGGACAGAACAGAATATCGTGTAAATATAAACAGCAGTTTCGAATCATCACTTGCATAAAACAAAAAAGTTATAATAACAAACCTTGTGCGAATTCCACTTGTATAACATTTACTAAACGCGTAAAACAAAGTAAAAGACGGTCCGTTATATAGTGCAAAACTTATAATAACACACCTTGTGCGAATTCCACTTGTATAACCTTTACTAAACACGTAAGGCAAAGTAATAAACGGTCTGTTATATATTGTAATCTGATGTATTTGTCCCGTCTATACAGATGAATAATAAACCGGGATCAAAGGAATCAAGTTTCTATGTTTTCTGTTACGCTTTTATCCCGAAGCGAATTTTAGGCCTGTTTTACTAATCTCGTATCCTGGGCAATATTCAAGGTCATAATTACAATACATGCGCGCGTGAATGCGTATAATCTTATACTGGGATAATAATTGAAAGGAAGACAATGTTGTTAATATAGTGTCAAACAAAACAAATATATTTTCTTACCGTTTTGTTAAACGCGATAGAAGTTATTGTGTTTTGAATAATTGCTATAGGGAAATAAATCATGCAAACGAACGAGTTATTATAGTATAAGAGTTGTTACACTGTTACGCTGTTAGTACAGACTACTTTATTCGTATCACCTACTATCAACGTTCACGCAATTTTCATTACTGATTTTAAATAACATGTAGTTATTATGTTAGTTATCTATTAGATCTGTTTCAAGATCAGATTTGATAACATTTATACCGACGATGTCGGTAGTGTGTTAACACAATACAACTGTACCTTATTAAAGGGATACATGGCAATCTTGCTTTTTTAAGAACTCGCGGCGCCCCGTTAGCTTTTCTACATAACCTGCACGTGTTTACTCTTCAATATCAATTATAAGAATAGTATAAGGCAAATTGCTAGTGTATATTACTAACAGTTGATTATATTGCACCAATAATATATTTAAAACTATGGTAGAATAAGAACAGAAAATGAGGACTCGACATTTTATTTAATTATATGCTAGCAGGTTTAAAGTCAAAATGATATTGGGTAATATATCGAGATGCTAATTTCAATCTTGCTAAACACTTCAAGATTGCCGCGTGTCCCTTTAAGTATAAGCCGCGCAGAAGGCACCTTAATAACATAGTTACATGTTAAATTCGTATATAGCATACAGGGTATCCTCCCAAACTTGCAAGCATTTATAATAGCGGAAATAACAAAAATGCATATATTACTTATCTTTGCTTTGTCCCAGTATAAGAAAGGAATCTCAATGTTGAGATGGTACTACTGCATGCTCTTGGGATGTACTGTTCTTCTCAAAAGTAACTCAAGAGGGCATTAATTTAAAAGGGCTCATAGTAACTTGGGATAAGATAAAACGATTATTAAAATGCCATGCAAAACACAGGAGATATGACCGTTGGAAACGTGCAAACATACATAGAGGCGGCTTTTTTGCTATAATGAGATCAATAAGGTCATCAAGACATGGCAAACGGATAAACATCGTTTAAAGCAACAACATAAAATCAGCAATGTTTAAAAATAAAGTGTAAACTGCCTATGGTAACCGATAAGGTAGGTAGTTGTAGTAAAATGTATTGCAAGTACATTTAGGTAAAGCCATTGAGAGTGCATCTAAATGTAATAGGATGGGAGTGCATTTAAATAAAATAGCCTTGAGAGTGTTTTTAAATGTAATAGCATTGGGAGTGCGTTTAAATGTAATAGCCTTGTAAATGCTTTTAAAGGTAATGACATTGGGAGTACATTCAAATACAATAGCACTGAGAGTGCATTTAAATATACTAGCTTTGACAGTGCTTTTAAAAGTAATAACATTGGGAGTGCATTTAAATGTAATAGCCTTGAGGGTGCATTTAAATGCAATAGCATTGAGAGTACATTTACATATAATAGCATTGGGAGAGCATTTAAATATAAAAGCATTAAGAGTGCATATACATGTAATAGCATTGGGAGAGCATTTAAATATAATAGCCTTGCGAGTGCTTTTAAAGGTAAGAACATTGGTATTTAAATGTTTAGCCTAGAGAGTGTTTTTAAAAGTAAAAGTATTTGGAGTGCATTTAAATATAATAGCCTTGAGAGTACATTTAAATATAATAACCTTGAGAGTGCATTTAAATGTAATAGCCTTGAGAGTGCATTGAAATGTCTTGGGTGTGCATTTAATTGTAATAGCATCGAGAGTGCATTTAAATGTAATAGCTTTGAGAGTGCTTTTAAATGTAATATAATTGGGATTACATTTAATATAAAAGCACTGAGACTGCTTTAAAAAGGAATACAATTTGGAGTGTATTTAAGTATAATAGCCTTGAAATTACATTTAAATGTAATCGCATTGACAGTGTTTTTAAATATAGTAGCCTTGAGAGTGCTTTTAAAAGAAATAGCATTGGGGTGCATTAAAGTATAATAGCTTTGAGAGTGCTTTTAAATGTAATATAATTGGGATTACATTTAATATAAAAGCACTGAGACTGCTTTAAAAAGGAATACAATTGGGAGTGTATTTAAGTATAATAGCCTTGAAATTACATTTAAATGTAATCGCATTGACAGTGTTTTTAAATATAGTAGCCTTGAGAGTGCTTTTAAAAGAAATAGCATTGGGGTGCATTAAAGTATAATAGCATTGAGAGTGCATTTAAATGTAGTAGCCGTGAGAGTGCTTTTACAAATAACAGCATTGAGAGTGCATTTAAATGTAATAGCATTGGTATTGTTTTTAAATGTAATAGCATTGTGAGTACATTGAAATATAATAGCATTGAGAGTGCATTTAAATGTAATAGCCTTGAAATTGCATTGAACGTAATAGCCTTGAAATTGCATTGAACTGTCTTGAGAGTGCATTTAATTGTAATAGCATCGTGTGTGCATTTAAAAGTAATCGCATTGAGGGTGTTTTTAAAAGTAATAGCATTGAGAGTGCATTTAAACATAATAACCTTGAGAGTGCATTTAAATGTAATAGCCTTGAGAGTGCCTTTAAAAATAACAGCATTGAGAGTGCATTTAAATGTAATAGCACTGACAGTGCTTTTAAAAGTAATAGCATTGTGAGTACATTGAAATATAATAGCCTTGAAAGTTCATTTAAATGTAATAGCCTTGAGAGTGCATTTAAATGTCTTGGGAGTGCGGGAGTGCATTTAATTGCAATATCATCGAGAGTGCATTTAAATGTAATAGCCTTGAGTGTGCTTTCCAATGTAATAGCATTGTAAATGCTTTTAAAGGTAATAACATTGGAAGTACATTCAAATACAATAACACTGAAAGTGCATTTAAATATACTAGCTTTGAGAGTGCTTTTAAAAGTAATAGCCTTGAGTGTGCATTTAAATGTAATAGCATTGAGAGTACAGTTACATACAATAGCATTGGGAGAGCATTTAAATATAATAGCCTTGCGAGTGCTTTTAAAGGTAATAACATTGGTAGTGCATTTAAATTTTTAGCCTAGATAGTGTATTTAAAACTAATAGTATTTGGAGTGCATTTAAATATAATAGCATTGAGAGTGCATTTAAATATAATAGCCTTGAGAGTGTTTTTAAAAGTAATAGCAGAGAGAGTGCATTAAAATTTAATAACCTTGAGAGTGCATTTAAATGTAATAGCCTTGAGAATACTTTTAAAAATAACAGCATTGAGTGTGCATTTAGATATATTAGCATTGCGAGTGCTTTTAAAAGTAATAGCATTGTGAGTACATTAAAATATAATAGCCTTGAGAGTGCATTTAAATGTAATAGCCTTGAGAGAGCATTGAAATGTCTTGGGAGTGCATTTAATTGTAATAGCATCGAGAGTGCATTTCAATGTAATATCATTGGGATTACCTTTAATATAATAGCATTGAGACTGCTTTAAAAAGGAATACAATTGAGAGTGCATTTAAGTATAATAGCCTTGAAATTACATTTAAATGTAATCGCATTGACAGTGTTTTTAAATATAGTAGCCTTGAGAGTGCTTTTAAAAGAAACAGCATTGGAGTGAATTTAAGTATAATAGCATTGAGAGTGCATTTAAATGTAATAGCATTGTGAGTGCATTTACATGTAATAACCTTGAGGGTGTTTTTAAAAGTAATAGCAGTGATAGTGTATTTAAGTGTAATAGCCCTCAGAGTGCATTTAAACGTAGTAGCCGTGAGAGTACTTTTAAAAGAAATAGCATTGGGGTGAATTTAAGTATAATAGCATTGAGAGTGCATTTAAATTTAATATCATTGTGAGTGCATTTAAATGTAATAACATTGAGGGTGTTTTTAAAAGTAATATTAGTGAGAGTGTATTTAAGTATAATAGCCTTGAGTGTGCATTTAAATATAACAGCATTAAGAGTGCTTTTAAATGTAATAGCATTCGTAGTGCATTTAAATATAATTGCCTCGAGGGTGCATTTAAATGTATTAGCATTGAGAGTGCCTTTAACATATAATAGTATTGACAGTGCTTTTAAAAATATTTAAATATAATAGCATTGGGATTTAATATAATAGCATTGAGATTGTTTTTAAAACTAATAGCAGTGAGACTGCGTTTAAATAAAATAACATAACATTAAGAGTGCATTTAAATGAAACAGCATTGAGAGTGCTTTTAAAAGAAATAGCATTGGGAGTGCATCTAAATATAATAGCCTTGAGAGTGCATTGAAACTGATCCCTGGTTCAGTAGCAAACATAATACTATTTACGGTATCAACTCTTTAAAAGTTGGCGTCAATCGGGTTGACGATGAAAGTAAATAAAATCAAAAGGTTCATATGCTATACATTGCGTGTAAAATAATGATAAAGCCTGTACAATTAAATAAATTATATTTTAGCAAGAGTTATTTCCCTTTACGGATATCCGTTATTTTGAAATAAAATGAAGATGCATTTATAAGCCCTGTTGGGCTTACCTTTCACATTATCAACATGGAAAGGTTCCAGCTTTTAAACTATTGCTGATGCAAATAAAGCAAGATTTGACGCGTGCCCATTTAAAGACAAACATAACATTATACATGACAGAACATAAAAATGTATGTATAAGTAGACGCAGCAGTCACACGTCTAACTTTACTTGAAAAAGAACGAAAACGTATAATTAAAAAACAAACCTTGTATGAATTCCACTTAACTAACATTTACTAAACTCGTAAAACTAGGTCATAAGCCATCCTTTATATAATCCATCCTTTATATAATGGTATGTAATTTATAACTCCAGGATAAACAAATGAATATTATACCGTGATCTTCGATGTATGCATTGACTCTTCAATCCCGAAACGAGACTCCGGAGTTATCTTTTGAGCGTATTTGATCAACTTCTCGTATCCTTTGGCAATATTCAAGTTCATATGTAAACATGTGCAATTATATCGCAAGCGCTTTTTATAGATAATGCAGCTAAGCTCAAGGGACAACGATACCTCTTGTTAATATAGTGTTAAACTTCATGCCATCTTGGTGAATGCTGAACGCGATGTAAATTGTTATTGTGTTTTGAATTATACTTGATATAGGGAAACAAACCATATACTAAGCAAATACATTTGTAACGTTTAAATAATTAACAAAATGTAAATGCACTTATTATATGAGTTGTTACCCTGTTAGTACAAACTATTGCATTTGTAACCCTGACTGTCAAAGTTTACGAGTGTTTCATAACTGATTTAAAATGTCATGTAGTAACATGTTTTACTTATCTAGTAGATCTTTAAATTTTGCATCTCCATTTATTAATCCAGTACCAGTTTAATATTTGACCTGCTTGCATATAAATTAATATTTATTAATTATAATTAAATAAAAACAACTGAGTTTCAACTTTCTTCGTTATTCTACTAGTATATGTTTAAATATATTATTGGTGATCTATATTCAGCAGTTAGTAATATTTAAAAACAAACTGCTTTGCACTATTCTAATAATTACTATTAATGATTGAACAAATGCAAGTTATGTAGAAAAACTAACAGGAAGCCGTGATTTCTTTTTAAAAAAGATAAAACAAACAAGATTGCCATCTATCCCTTTAAGATCCGTTAAAGATCACATTCGATAACATTTACACAAACGGTGTCGGGAGTGAGTAAGCACAATACAACGGTAGTTTATTAAGTACAAGTCATACAGAAGTCACACTAATAGCTATAGCATACCTGATAATATTTCAGACTAGCAAACATTCATATGTAAAGAATGCATGAATGATGGTGTTTTACGGCACGTCGACACATAAATAAGTCATATTGTGCGCAAAAACCGACGAAAGATGAAGCAATTAATTAGTAATTCAAAATTAATGTAAATATATAAAGATAAAAATATTAAAAAAATAAGGGATGATATGGTAATAATATAAACTATATATGAAAATCAACAAATGCCCGTCAACGGATTGTATATATATATGAGAATACATTATAATGATTTATATAGTCTGATTTCTTTTAGGAAATCTAAAACAAGACTAAAAACTGTAGTATCAAATAACTCTTTCGTAGTATTAACATTGTAGTACCTTTGACGCATAGGATCAAAGTCTACACATTCCAACAATATGTGTTTGACCGTTAACGGTGCAAAGCAGGGTATACATTCTGGTAATTGCTCACCTTGTAATAAATATGAATGAGCATAACGTGTATGCCCTAAGCCTGCACCAGGCTAGGAGAACTTCTTCTCGATTAATGGGTCTACTAGAGGAACGCCAAGTAACGGTTCAGTTGAATTGAGTTTATTGCTAACTGACAAATCCCAAGCGGCTTGCCAAGAGCTACGAATATATGTGTTAATACAACTTTTAAAATCAGTATACGGTAATTTAGCATTGTATGTAAACCTAATGCTACTTTAGCAGCACTATCAGCTCTATCATTACCACGTATTCCTACATGGCTTGGAAGCCAGCAGAAACTAATAAAACTATCAACTATAAGAGATTTGTACTTTTCTAAAAGTTGAAGCACAACTGAGTTATCTTGTTTCATATTACCCAGTGATTGAAGAGATTAAAGGGAATCAGAAAATATTACAAAAGGTCATCATCAGATTCCTGAATATAATTTAAGGCAAGTTCAATTGCCTTAAGGTCAGCTGAAAAGATAGAGACCTTGTCAGGCTCAAATAAAAACAACAGCAAAACATATACTTATCTTTGCATTTTCCAAGATAAGAAAGGAATCTCCATCTTGATATGCTACTACTGCATGCTCTTGGGATGTAGTGTTATTCTCAACAATAACCGAAGAGGGCATTAATATAAAAGGGTTCATAATAACTTAGGAAAGGTGCAATAATTATCAAAATTCCTTGCAAAACACGGGAGATATGACCGTTGGAAATATGCAAACACACAAGTGTAGGCGGCTATTTTGCTTTGATGAGATCGATAAGTTCATCGAGACGTTTTAATATGGGATATTGATAAACATCGTGTAAAGCAAATCAAGGCAGCAAGTTTTAAAAAATAAATATACAAAGTGCAAAATGCCTTTGCACATAATTATATCCTCGCTTTCACAAAGTGAAGTCATGGACGTGGGGGCTATATAGGAATCACGGTGTCCGTAACGTCCGGTCGCGTAACATTATTGTCCCGTCGCGTCGCGTTTCGTCACGTCGCGTCGCATAACAAATTTGTATTACTCGCATTCCTCAAACAGTTGGGTTGTTCCCAAACTACATATACACATAACAACTGATGACATAATGTCCCTCTACATTACCCATTGTTGATTGCCTAATTTATTACAGAACTATGACCCTTTGTTAGATTTAGAATTTAAGCGGGGGTGGGGGTGGGTGTGTGTGGATTCATGATCTTCAGTGATAGTTCCAGTAAGATTCTACATTCATACGTAGTGATTTTCATTACAAGATATGCAAGGGTAGCCGGTAAGGTGGGTAAATAAAATGCATCACAAGTACATTTAGGTAAAATCCTTGAAAGTGCGTTTACGGGACTTACCTACTTACTGTATTCTATACCTGTTGTACTTCTTGATTGTCTTCCTGGGTAGAACCAGTACAATGCAATGCAGATAAAGGGTCTTGCTCAGTGTCACACCACATATGGTTATGGCGGGGATCGAACCCACGACTTTTGGATCATGGGTCCAACTCTCTACCACTAGACCACAGCGCTCCACCTTGAGAGTGCATTTAAAAGTAGATATAAAAATCGAACAGTAAAAGTAGCATTCAAGGGCGACAGTCAACCACAAACACACACACAAACAAAGAACAACTTAAAATATGAATAAAAAGCAAGATAAGACATCACAAACACAAAAGGTTGACAATAGTGCTACCGCCTTGGAACGGTCAGTGACAAAAAAGGCCGCTCGGAGTTTAAACCATGTTCTAGGGTGCACCAAGCCGCTTATCCTATTGTCATCCCAAAAACGGTACAGTGTAAATAAAGATATCCCCGCCAGGTTATAATCTCTAACAAACAATGCAGCATTAACAATGCAGCATTATTAGGCAATATAAGAAAACACATATTAAATGAAAATGTATATAATATAAAAAGCAAAAGCCTAGAAAGCCACAAAGTAAGAACTCAAAGACTTGACAGAAACCAGAGCAACATGAGAACAAACCGTTAAGGGTACGTCAAGCTTACAGACAAACATCAAATACTACTGTCATATAAGGATTTCGGTAGACGTCATCATAGGGTCCACAATCTGTCAAAGTGAAAAGCATAGAGTTTAATAAAAACAGACTTACTGAAAATTCTTGCCCAACCCAAACGTAGCATCGACTCCTTAGTAACCGAAGTCTTTATATTCAGAAAAAGAATAAATTGAACATAACACAGTGACTGATAGCACGCACTACTCAGTCCGCTACATGTACATATAATAATGAAATGCCATCTACAGACATCCGACAAACATAAAATGATTCGTTAAAAATACTGATAATGGTTTTTATATGGCTTTGAGAAAATGTTTTAGAGGCTTCCAGAAGTCCCTAGACATTCAGCAAATTGAAAACTGCCGGCTTGTATCACATTTATGTGTTAATTTGAAAGTGATATAATCGACAACATTCGTGCTATGTTATTTTTGAACGATGAACTATTAAGAAACGAGTTATATATACTATTTGCTATACAGTTTCATTTACTGACTTACACTAATAGTCTCCTTCGTTCCGCTAATGCTGACATACTCATGAGCCTGTGTTCCTCTGGAACTCTCAAGTCAGCGATCGTTTAATCGTTTCTAATTAGTAGTTCACAATAAAACAACCCACACTCAATGTCATTCTTTTGTTCGAGTAGACAAATAAACATATGAAAAACGGAAAATAAAAGAAATGATTACTTATATCAAACTAAACCAAAATACACAACTATAAGGTAAAAACATTAGGTAAGCTGCAATTGGCTTGTGTGGCTTGTGTGGTGAAGCTTGAAGGTCTTGTCCGCAATTCCTATATCACATTGCGATGTACTTCCCAAGTTACAACTACCTGTATAAGCAAACTTTGAAAAGCGTAGTGAATACAGTTCCTGAGAAAGTGACCTAAACACAAACATAACCATTATCTGCCCTTTGCTTAGATGGTGAATTTCCTATGTCACGTTGCGAAGTATTACCCAAGATACAACTATAACCAAAGTTTGAAAGGTCTAGTTCATACAGTTCGTGAGAACGTGACATAAAGGCAAAACTTGAAAGTTGACGCCACCGCCACCGTCGCAGGAAAAGCAACTCAAATTTCTTTTTTTCTTCGAAGAAGGCGAAACAAAAAGAGCATTTAGAAAACACGTGCTAGTGCGATGCATTAGTTAGAGGTTAATATACGGCCGTGGTGTGCCTTTTGTCCATAATGGCACGCCTAGTGCCGTAATGGACCGAGGACTTTAGCCCGAGGGTCATGCACTAGGTGTACCATTTAGGACACCATGGCCGTATATTTGCCTTTTTATTACGTACCTTATTTAAATGGAGAAGAAGAATAAGAACAACAGGAGCATTTTTAACACAAAATACACCGACAAAGCAGCATACAAAGCGGTATAATTTATTTACAATTGTTTGACAAATCTATTATTTTTTTTCTAAATTACGTTAATTTAGTTTCTTCCTTAAAGAAATGATAATCATTGTTTTTCTACTAAAATATGTTACTAATTATAATAAGGTATGTACTAATATTTCGAAATATCGCTTATCTAGTCTCAGAATGGTATTTAAAGATAGTTAATTACTGTATTTAACGGTAGTATTTAAGTACATATACACGATACTACTTAAGTCTCCGCGGACGAGAGGATAAATAGTAAAGAAGTTGCGTTGTAAATCTTCTCGCCTCTCCCTGCTCGATTCGGGGTCGATTCCCACTGGTAGCGTGAAAGTGTCGGATTTCGGGAAGTATACGGTACCCAGGCATAAGTGTGTGGTCTCCCTCCACCACTTAAATTCGACCGTCATACATAGAAATGTGATGAAAAAGGATGCTTAACACCATCAACACATACAATAGAAATCGCTCACATGCATAATGTTCGGAACCAATCAGATTACATGTTTATCAAAATTGAATATACACATTTTGCATGATATCGGTAAATAATATCAGTATGTGAACATTTATATATATATGTTCTGTATGAATATGTTATGGAAGCTTCAGAAAAAAAAAAGATAAAAAAGAAAAAGAAAAAAAGATTGCAGATCGTAACATTTGTTATATGCTATTTAATACGAATTTGTGCAACTAACCAACTGCGTCAGTACCTTAGGGTTTCGTCTATTATTTATTAACGGACCTGAAGGTTTAGGGATCTAGACCCACATAAGGCAACCTTTTTTAAAACCATACTATGTTACAATATTTCAAAAATATTATACGAAACTCTACCGATAAATATGATTAGCTGTTATGATTTTGCATGTGAGTACTCTGAAACAATATATAATGTAGACAACATTCTTAACAGAAATAAATTATTCAAAACATTAAAGATGATTCATTTACTTAATCATTACGTGGTCCGAGTATAAACTTTCATACCCCATCCAACCATTCTCCAAGAAGCGAAAACGGGGTTGGCCGGGGTATGAAATAAAACCTTCATTTCGGCATAAACGGTTTGCATATATTAAAACATGGAATTAAGGCGGGACCACGTAATGCATATGGGTGACCTGGTATTTGTATAGAAGTTGATCCTGACATGGAAAAGCATATTAATAATGTTACTTTCATAATGATATAATTATCTTCTTGCAACTGAGTCGATTATTCCACTAAACGCTATATTCCACTAAACGCTATATGTTACATTTTCTAACAATTAGCGTTTAGTGATCTTTAACATTTAGAGGAAGTTTTCACATATCTTTTAATTTTTTGCGTAAGATCTATAACATTTAGCGGAACTTTTAATATTTAGCGTAAGATCTATAACATTTAGCGGAGTTTTTAACATTTTGCGTAATATCTATAACATGGAGCGGAAGTTTTAACATTTAGCGTAAGATCTATAACATTTAGCGGAACTTTTAACATTTTGAGTAAATTCTATAACATGAAGCGGAAGTTTTAATATTTTGCGTAAGATATATTAGATTTAGCGAACTTTTAATATTTAGCGTAAGATCTATAATATTTAGCGGAACTTTTAACATTCTGCATAAAATCTATAACATTTAGCGGAACTTTTAACATTTTGCGTAAGATCTATAACATGAAGTGGAAGTTTTAATATTTTGCGTAAGATCTATAACATTTAGCGGAACTTTTAACATTCTGCATAAGATCTATAACATTTAGCGGAACTTTTAACATTTTGCGTAAGATCTATAACATGAAGCGGAAGTTTTAATATTTTGCGTAAGATCTATAACATTTAGCGGAACTTTTAACATTCTGCATAAGATCTATAACCTGAAGTGGAAGTTTTAACATTTTGCATAAGATCTATAACATGAAGCGGAAGTTTTAATATTTTGCGTAAGATCTATACCATTTAGCGGAACTTTAACATTCTGCGTAAGATCTATAACCTGAAGTGGAAGTTTTAACATTTTGCATAAGATCTATAACATGAAGCGGAAGTTTTAATATTTTGCGTAAGATCTATAACATGTAGCGGAAGCCACGCCATCGACATTCTTACCCAGCTCTAAATACAACAAAGTGTTACATACAACATTAAAGCCAGACACTGCGTTCAGCATTCAAACCAAAACCTATGTTAAAAACTCCAAGCAGTCCTATGTTCAACATTCAAGCTCAGCTTTTCGTTCAACGTTTAAACTCTGTCCTACTTTCAACTATCAAACCCAGTCCTACGTTAGACACTAATTTCTTGCATACCGGACAAGGATATCCGTCATTTTACCGGGGCTAGATATTTGCATCTAACCCTAGGGTCGAGATAAAATTCACGCGCGCCAACATCCGGTATGTAGGAAAACATGCAAAACGTCAATAGCTGGCGGCGTCAACACACAACATTCTCTGATGTGCAAGAAAAAGAATCTATCATGTGTATTCGGTTCAGATAGGGAATTCCAACCCTCGGTATAAGTGTTTTAATCGCAACCTCGGCAGAGCCTCGGTTCCGAAAAAAACACGTATACCTCGGGTTGGAATTCACTATCTTCACTGGATACCCATGAAAGATTCTTATAATCCAGCCCTGGTCATGTATTGAGCATACTGCGTTCGACATTCAAACACTGCGTTCAGAATTCAAACCTAGTCCTACGGTCGACATTCACACACTGTCATGCGTCCAGCATTTAAAATAAGGCCAACGGTCGACATTCAAACTCTGCCCCACGTTCAACATTCCAACCTATGCCAATGGTCGACATCCATACCCAGCACTGCATTCAGTATTCAAAACCAACGCTGCGTTCTCATTCAAACACATCTCTACGTTCTAATCCAGGCCTACATTAGAAATTCAAATCAACACTGCCTTTAACAAAAGTACATTCGACCTTCAATACGTATTGAAAAGGGGATCCCATGGAAGCAACAAACACAGAAAAGAGAGAAAATAGCAGACTCAGTTTTATTAAGTCTGTTCATGAGGGGTAATTTAAAGTGCAACACCTCTCACGCCTCCTACCACCGGTTTAAGCGATACTCTACTTTAAAGCCACACAGATTGGGCTTGATGATCCCAAAGGACCAGTAAGTAATAACACTACTGAACTGTAGTCAGTTAAAACCTTCAAACCAATCCACAATACTATGTTCTGTATTCTACTTTCACCATTTAAATCCAGCTCTGTATTTAACATCAAGAGTCAAACTCAGCACTACGTTCGACATTCTAACCCAGTCCTACCTTTAATCCTGCAAAAGGGTTAAGCATCCAGTCATGCGTGCTAAATTTCATTTTGCAGTGATTGTCAAATTTCGCTTAATGTAATAGGTTGTGAAACTGAAGAAGAGTTGAAAGGTACCTTTCTATAAGAAACATAAACTGCATACCTTGATAAGGTCATACTAATTCCATATTCAGCTTCATACAACATGTACTACATGTTAAGGTAGCAACACCCAGGCCAGTTACGTCGAAGGCAACACATTATGATATTTAATCAAACGGATGCACCATCTTTTCTAAATATGAAGATTTAAAATTCACCGATGTATAAAGGATAACATTATAACAATCGAGCGTGGTGGCACATATGAATACATATCATAACGCTAAGTATGGCACATGCTGGGATTATTACTAGAGTTACTTGTTCTGGAAGCTTGTATAACTTCGAGTAGGTATATACAAGATCAGGTATCTTGATATGGTAATTACTAACGAGAAAATACTTCTGAAATTACTAGGTGTATATTATTGGTATATAGTCAATATAGTTACATGCGTTTGTTAAATAGCAATATTTTTTCAGGTGGAAGGGTCGAAACGTGATTAGCAAGATCAGGCCACCCAGTGAAACTTAATTATGCATCTCATTCCGATGAACTCATATAAAGATCAGGTCACCCATTGACACATAATTCTGCATACATATTCCGCTGAACTCATACAAAAGATCAGCGAAACGTAATTCTGCAACACCCAAACGTAATTGCACCGTTGGTTCGCACTGTACACAAAGAGATGAATCGAACAATACATAACCCAAAGAGTGGAGACGACAAGGTTACCGACTTGGGACGGTCTGTAGGAATATGGTTCGCTTGTTAGCCTAAATCGATGTTATGTGTATACAACCTCGATAGGTTATATAGAAGTACATGCCGTCAACAGGAAATCTCTAACAATAAAGTCCACATCCAGAGAAAGTAGAAAACGATACATGTATGTGTTGTAGTAAAGAAAACAACATATATATATACGGTAAAGAATAGTATACATCTTACAAGACCCTTTCTGGAGCACTGGATCACGAGGATTCCGGAAAGATAGGTATTTAAAAGATAAATGTTAGACACATTATCAACCAAACAGTGCACTGTTGGAATGTATCCGGAATTATACTAAACAACCACAGCAGTTGTAGCCAAAGAGACATCCAATCTAGGGTGGATCAGACCAGAAAACCTGAGGAAAAAAGTTCTTGGGAACAAAAGTTCTTGGCCAACCTCCCCTGTAGGGTTTCAGATGGTGCAATCATAGAATCCAACGAGGTTGTCTGTAACCGCACAAGAGAAAAGTGAAACGTAATGACTGACTGTAGAGCGGTAAATCACCAAGCATGAATCGCATTCAATACTGAATGGTCGTATCATTTCTGACGAATTTCCTGATTAAATTTTGCAAAGTCGTCAGGAAATCTGCCAGTCCATCCTAATTTACGAAATTTATAAATAACATCTCCATAGATTAACGATTGTGATAATCCTAGTCGTATACATATTTTTAGGTTGTTGTGCTTCTTCAGTTTGGATAGTTAACGATATCAAAGTTAGTCATTTATCTTATCTGCATGCAGTCAGATGAAGACCAATGAATGCTGCTATGGTATCCCAACTGACTAGTCTGTTGGCATTACTCAACGTGAGGTCTGGTGGATACATATTAGCAAAGAACGGATTAACTATACAAGTATGTCACCCAGATATTGAGATGTATTTTAAACGCATCAATTATGTCTTCCTGGCTTGCAGGCGACACACTCAACATGACATCCCGTTCATACTAGTATACAAACAAACTCAACAAGAGGCGAACAGATAGTACCTATAGGAATACCAACAAACTGTCGGTAAACGGTTTTACCGTGTTATCTAATTTTATTGTGTTATCTAAATAAACAAATAACAAGTGTATATCAATTACAATTATTTTAATGAAAAACACAATGACATAGTAAACAAGCCAGAAAATAATTCATGTACATAATAAACATAAATTATTCCAATGTTCAAGGCCTGGAACTTCACACTAGCGTTTGTTTAGTGCTGTGTGGCGGCCGTAAAATGTCGCCCGGACTACAAATCAGTAGTGTTATTACATGTATTTACTGGTCCTTTGGGATCATCAAGCCCATTATGTGTTGCGTTAAAGTAGAATATCGCTTAAGCAGGTGCTTGGAGACGTGAGAGGTGTTACATCTTAAAACTAACGCTCATGAACAGACTCAATAAAAACCAATCTGCTACTTTTCTCTCTTGTTTGTGTTTGTCGCGTCCAAGAGATCCCCTTTTCAGTATTTATTCGTATTGACTAACCGATTATAACTGATGATTAATAGGTTACATCCAATCGACTTTAACCGATGCTTGATTGAATATTCAACCAATTGCCAAAAGCAATACTTATTATAATGTAATTTTTTGTAGGCCCTGATTAAAATGATTTGATGTTTTGTTTCATTCAGAAGAGGAGAAACATTTTGTTGAATTGATGGGTTTCACAAGCATTGTAACAGTATAGTGTAAAGTATAGTGTAAAAGGGATGTATTAAAATGTCATGACCATTAATTTTGATAAATAGTACTCCGTTCTTAAGTATATTGTCGAGGATCTGGAACAGATATGATTTTCATATGTGCGTGCTTATGTTAGTCTAAACGAGTCATTATATCTATATGAATCATAAACAATACTAGTCTGTCATTAATTAAGTGTCCAAACACCTGTGCATTATAAATATTATGACAATGGAATGGAATTTAATTGAGTTGCGCGGCTATTATGCCTTTAATAGGATTTAGCAATTCAGACCCATCTCATTAAGATTTATTGCAGTTTTTGTTAACTGACACTGTAATACAAAAGCGGAAACTATTTTTAAATTAAAATCAGATACTATTTAAATTCAATCCGTCGTAAAACTCTTCATGATGTAACTCGACTAACATATAATTACATTTCTTCGGATAATCATCATTTGTATATGCTAAGCGTATTGAATTGAAACAATATAATTATATCATAACAACGCGGTTGACGCATTTGTTACTACTTGGATAATGTCGTTATAACAAGAAACATTTGCTGTCAAGGCTTTGTGGAGTTTGAAACAATTTCGTTTCAGGTGCTATAGCAAAAGGTTGTGCGTTTATTTTATTCGAGTTAAGACTTTCGTAGCAGTGCTATATTTAAGACGTGGTCATTCTTCAGGAAGACTGTTGTCTATACGTTTATATAAGAAACTGACTACTATGGTAAGTTAATTATAATTAATGATACACGTGTTTCATTTTTACAATCCGACGTACTTACATGTAAAGAAGTGAACTTAAATTAACACAAGCGCCAAATTTCGCTATAAAACCATTCTTCCAAACTCTACCCATGTGTTGAGGTCACAAAATGATGCATATATGCTAATTAAAACTGTATATGTATCCACGGGTTCATAAAATACCCGCACATGAATATGTGTAAAATGAATTTAGAGTTGGTAACATTTTATTCGAAGCTTCAAGCAATAACACAATGGCGATGTTTTTGGTTGGCCGGTTTTCATGTTATATTGTATTTCTGGAGTTAGGATTTGAAACTATATGTTAGTTTTATATATACCTTATCGTTCGTCGAATTTGAAGCGGTGTGCATCTGTTGTAAAATTAGCGTGCTGTTGGCGGGTGAGAGACTTTAAGTGAGATAACCAGTATATGGTATTTGCGATATTAAAACGCTTCCAGATGTGTTTGTATAATTATGTAAACATAGTTTTCTTGCAATCCCACGATATATTGGAACACATCGAAATATCATAAATTATCAGGATTTTACGGAATGAATAAAAAACGAAAGAAGTTTAACCCTTAACGTTGAACACGACTATAACATCCTTTGCATTCATTGTAAACCCAGATCAGCCTGTGAGTAATCAGGGTTTACAATGTCCGACTGCTGATCAGTGATTTCCCCCAAAACACCCCTTTGTTGCATAACATTAATGGTCTTAATTCAAAGAAAGAACAGTCCATTATAAGTATGCAGCGGGTTAAGGGTTAAGGATGGCGATACACTTTCTAGTTAATATTCGAGAAGATAATGCACAACATGTCACGGAATCGCTTTATCTTATAATGTAACGATTTCACGAAATAATATATATCTTGTTTTACTGTCTGCCTGAACAATGATAACAATGAGCTTCGATAAAACATAATATCACTAACATTTACGCAATATCAATGTTAATATTCTTAATATTCTAGGTTGTTTTATATAAGATTTTCTGACTATCGTAGCCTGCATATATACCCAGTTCTGTAATATTCAGACCCATATTGGATGGTTAACGGAACACCAGATATATTGTTTATACACTTTAATACAATAACAATCACTGACTCAGTCCTACATACTAGCGCATGCATTCAACATGTATAATACACATTTACACTGGACCATTATGAACACACTAATGTAATACGAAAACAATTCATTGGATATAATAAGTTTTTATTTCTTAATAAACACTTTCGTGTTAAAAGTTTCGATAACCACATCATGATAATAGTATCAAGAACGTGTTATATAATGGTTATAATCGTAGACAATGTCGTACTCTTTGTTTAAAATTCATTTTTTGGTAGCGACGACTTAACATATCCCGAGCAATATAACCTATTTTCACCAAACTGTAAACTTTCACCAAACTGTAAATCTAGATTTAATTATGTACACTTTTCATTTTGACACAAAGCCCGGAAGATTTCATTTTGAAACGAAGTCCCGGAAGCCTTGTCCGTCCAAAACAAGGCAAAAATGAAGTTTCAAATGAATTGAAAGGGACATGTTTCCTTTCTTATTTCAATCAAAACGCAAAATCAATTTTAATATTCTTAATATTCTAGGTTGTTTTATATAAGATTTTCGGACTATCGTAGCCTGCATATATACCCAGTTCTGTAATATTCAGACCCATATTGGATGGTTTACGGAACACCAGATATATTGTTTATACTCTTTAATACAACAACAATCACTGACTCAGTCCTACATACTAGCGCATGCATTCAACATATATAATACACATTTACACTGGACCATTATGAACACACTAATGTAATACGAAAACAATTCATTGGAAATAATAAGTTTTTATTTCTTCATAAACACTTTCGTGTTAAAAGTTTCGATAACCACATCATGATAATAGTATCAAGAACGTGTTATATAATGGTTATAATCGTAGACAATGTCGTACTCTTTGTTTAAAATTCATTTTTTGGTAGCGACGACTTAACATATCCCGAGTAATATAACCTATTTTCACCAAACTGTAAACTTTCACCAAACTGTAAATCTAGATTTAATTATGTACACTTTTCATTTTGACACAAAGTCCGGAAGATTTCATTTTGAAACGAAGTCCCGGAAGCCTTGTCCGTCCAAAACAAGGCAAAAATGAAGTTTCAAATGAATTGAAAGGGACATGTTTCCTTTCTTATTTCAATCAAAAACAGTTGTGTATACACATGAATAAACGATAACTATCTTTAGATTAAATGTAATTATTTGAAGAATGTAATTATTTTGTCATTTAATAAGCATAACGTTTAAATAAAACTGAAAAACCTGTTTGTGTATTAAATGTATATTAGATATTGCTAAACTTGTTTACTTTATTGTATTATATATGTTTTTTTATTTTATTTTACAATTTCTTTGTTAAAGTAAACACGAGATATATTAGCGTAGTAGCCTGGTTTCGTTGTTGCCACCACAGACGATTTTTCTATTACATTGACTGATGGTTATTGAGAGACCCAGTCAAATGTATAAAACATAGACAGATATATTACAACCAATAAAACAAAATAATATCCTCAACCTATGAGTATTCGGGCAGTTACAAGGTAACAACATTTAGCTATACATATTATTGGAATATTAAATCCTGAACACAGAAGCATGGTTTTTTGCAGCATGACATGTGTACACAGTAGAATAAAAGGGATTTGAACGAAAGTAAAATACTTATGATGTTCTTCTCCTAAGTATGAAAATTGTACACAATAGATGGCATAATAAACAGCAGTTATTCGATACGTTTACATTATAATGCGTGCATAAAATAATAATAAGTTCAAGGTTTCATATGAAAAAGAAAATGCCTCCAGTTAGATTTGAACCCACGGCCCCTGGGGTTTCCAGTGTGCATTATACAAATATTGAAAAAAAAAGGCCAAAACTCCGGTGTTACTAGTTCGATCTGGCTGGTTTTCGAACTCGTACGATCTTTCGTTGATATCAACAAGTTTGGGAAAGATCGAATACAAAATGAAGGCACTAGAGAGTTCACAAGGCTGAAAATGGCATTTTTCAATAATTCAAGGGCAAATAACTTTGGTGCTCCAAATTTGATATAGCTGGTTTTCGAACTTGTCCGAGCTTTCATTGATATTAACAATATGTAAACGTTTGGTAAGAATGAAAAATGAAGGCCTTATCGTCTTAGCGAGGCAAAATGTTACATGTTTAACTAAATCAAGGGCCATACTCCGCGGTTACTTTTCCGATCTGGCTGGTTTTCAAACGTGTATGAGCTTTCACCAATATTAACAATCTGGTAAAGTTTGGTAAAGATTAGATGACAAATGAAGGCCCTATTGTCTTAACGAGGCCAAACATAGCATTTTAACTAAATCAATGTAGCATTTTAACTCCGCTGTTACTGGTCCGATCTCGCTGGTTTTCAAATGTGTCCGAGCTTTCATTGATATTAAACAATCTTTTAAAGTTTGGTAAAGATCGGATGAAAAATGAAGACCCTATCGTCTTAACAAGACAATTTAACGACGTACGGACGGACGATGGGCAACATGGAATTCCATAAGATCTGCTGAGCTAAAATAACTATCCAAACTGCAACAAAAGATAAGCCATTATAACCATATTCCATTTTATTTACCATCCGATAATTTGAAAGTTGTTTACTGGATGACATACATGTCTATTTCTGGTAAGCGGCATCGGGTTTTGAAAGATGTGTTTAATATAGATATAAAAATTGAACTTGAAAAGCAGCATTCAAGGACGACAGTCAACCAAAAACACACATAGAAACAAAGAACAAATTTAAAGATGAATAAAAGGCCATATAAGATCACAAACACAAAAGGGTTGAAAACAGGGCTACCGCCTTGGAACGGTCAGTGGTAGAAAGGGCCTCTTGGGGTTTAAACCACCAAACCTCATACTTACCCTACCGTCAACCAAATAAAACGGGACAGTATAAATAAAGAAATCCCCGCCATGAAATATTCTCTAACCAACAAGGCAGCATTAATAGGCAATATAAGTAAAACACAAAGATGCTCGTGTATATATAAATACAAAAAAAAAACAATAGCCTAGAAGGCCACAAAGAAGGTACTCATTGACTTGGCAGAAGCCAGAGCAACAAGGGAATAAACAATTGAGGGCACGACAAGGCGACTGCAGACAAACATCAAACGTCACCGTCCTTTTGGGCTTTAGATAGACGTCATCTTAGGTCCACAGCATGTCCGGTCATCGCACAATCAGAGAGGAAAGCATAGTGGCAATCTGTAAATGGGTGCACCACCAAGCATGCACTGCGTTGCAAAACGATAGAGTCATAACCTCTTTTGATAAACTTTTAACAAGTTCAACAAAGATGGTATGAAAGTGATCATAAGTTCAGTACATAGTCTCAGCCTCCCTATGGTAAACAGCGTAGTGAGTGAGCTGAAGTCGACATTTCGACAAAGCTGAAGTATATGATAAATAGAATAAAAAATGTGCATTGTCATATCACACCCTATATCATGCCCTCGACCCATATCAGCCCTCGAGCTAGAGCTAAAGATCTCGGGCTGATATGGCGTCTCAGGCCTGATATATAGGGTGTGATATGAAAATACCCAGGTTATTATTCTCAATATATTATAATAATTGTATTTGTAATTAGGCATGTAAGGACAATACACCGGTGGATATGGAAGAATGTTATTAAGGCAAAATACCTGTAGCTGCGCGGTAAAATATATCAAAATTTAATGTGCATGTTCTTTTTTTTTGGGTCTGTTTTGGACTAGTTATTAAGCAGACGGTCATCCAACTTCAGATGTATATCGCACAATCGATATACTTAAACTCGTGATCCTATTTCTCTGATTCAGTAATGTGTTGGTCAGTGTTGCATTGCATGCTACATATAGGTGTTGGTACTATAATTGTAACACATACTTTTTATTCGCAGGGTCTGTATTACCGATGCTGGTTGGCGCTGCTTGTTGTAACTATGTTCATCCAACTTGGTACAGCAACAGGTATGCTATTAAATGTAAATCATATAGTCTCAGTGTTATTATAACAACATTCAGCCAATGTTTGTTAAATATATAGCAGTAGGCCCTGTCCCAATTTGAGTAACTCGATGTTTTTCAAAGGATAAAGATATTCAAACATTGATATAACACAAAATGAAAATTTTCGTGAAAGAAAGAAGTTCCTGTACCGCTTTATTGTCATCTAAATCTAAACTTTTACAAACTCGTATTTGACCAGTTTTTTTAAAATATCGTACATTTCTTTGAAAATGAAGTTCAATAACGATCGATTGTTCTGGTTAAATTTGGTGAATTTTAAGGAGACGACATACAAGACGATCAACACTAATACAAGCGGCAGGTTACTGCGTCTATGAAATTCCCTGCAAATACCTTTTTTATGTTCAAAATTCAAGATTTATGTTGACGCCTCCTCATTTTCTACTATTTGAAGACGGCCATTTTGAGCAGACAAGAGCGAGAATAATTTCGTAGTAAACCAGTCAAACGTATGCAATAAATCACTTGATTGGTCGATTTAAATTGATGAACGCGGGAACAGTCTGGTTTACTAACCGTATTCTCGAAGGAAGAAAGATATCACATCTGATAGGGACACAGTCAACAATGTTTATTAATGAAATGTTTTTCTATGATTTTATTGGTTAAATTCACAATTACAAGGTCAGATTTACAATTGTGTCATAGTGTGTAGTAAAATCAGGGCTGAGGCAGCAAGGTGAGATTGCTAATTTTCTGCTTGCCTGAAATTGCGAGTTTGCAATATATTCTGTTTTATTTTCTTCCAAATTGATAGAAGTAATATACATTTCCTCATAAACAAATCTTATCCATTTCCTTCAAAACTTGTAACATTGACAGGATTGATGTGTGTCCAATTTTTTTTTTTATCTTTTTCATTCCCTTCAAACTGTGTAACATTGACAGGATTAGAGATGTGTTCAAGTTAAAAACAAATCTTATTCATTCCCTTCAAAACATATAATATATAAAAACCGACAAAATGCCTAATATATGCAATATGTTCACTTTTACATGTTTTATTTCCTTCCAAAGAGATGGAACAAATAATAATAATAATAATAATAATAAAAATACATTTCCTCATAAAAGAATTAATTATTCTCTTCAACACATGTTACATTGACAGGATTATATGTCCACATTTTAAAAAACAGACAAAATGCATAATTCAATAACATGATCTGTGTCCACATTTCCAAAAACTTGATACTTTACCCATCAAAAGAAATCCAAGCCCCCTTTTCTTAGTATCTGTGCCCAAAGGAAACCCTTTCCCCGGAATAAACCTTCCATGTGTCACCTTATTTTACTTTTGAAAATGTGGACACGGCTCTATAAGGCGGTGTGTCCACATTTTCAAAAAAATATGTTTTTCCTAAGAAAAGTGTATTTTTGAAAAAGTGGACACATATCATTTTGGTCAAATCACGCATTTTGTATGTAATTTGAAATTTGGACACATCATCTATCTTGTCAATGTTATAAGTTTTGAAGGAAATGAATAAGATTTTTTTTTAAGTTGGATACATCTATTTTCCTGTCAATGTTAAACATTTTGAAAAGAATGAATGAGATTATTTCTTTTAATTTGGACACATCTGGACACACCATAACCCTGTCAATGATGCAAGTTCTGAAGGGAACGTATTCGGAAGGAAATCAAATTAGAAGTAAATTAATAAGTGTTTTATTCATTTGGAAGGAAATGTATTTTGTTTCTATCAATTTGGAAGGAAATTAAAACTAATATACTACAAACTGAATTATTGAAGTTGAGCAGAAAATGTCCGACTCTTTGTTTTGTTTTTATCTCATGTCGGTATAGTCTGACGCTCTAGCCCAATGAAAAACGTCGTTACATACTATGCGCCATAATATAATATCAGATAGGGGTGACGATGTGTACACAATACATCAATATCAGTTACAAAAGAATGAATAGTTATTGGCTTGCACCTTCGGGTGCTAGCCTATGTATTGATTTTGTTTTTTCACAGGAAGTAACCGGTTCCCTGCTCAAAACTTAAAGGAAGTTTGTGATCCACTTCTGGAGATAGTTGTCGGCACGTTGGTATCGATTTATTTAAATTGAGATTCCAAGACCATTCACTCTTTTTTGTAATGAAACAATGTAGTTTTCATATTGTCAATATGCGTGTTTCATATTTTTGCCAGTAAATCTATTGAGATTAAATTAAAACATATAGCTGTTTCAATATCATTTACCTTCGCTAAACTATGGATTCTTCGGAATTATTGCCCCCAAGGAAGGGTCCACTTCTGGAGATAGGTTTGAGACGTTTGTATCGATTTATTTAAATTGAGATTTCAAGACCATTCCCTGTTATTTCTTAATGTAACAATGTAATTTTCATATTGTCAATATCGTGTTCCATATTTTTGGCAGCAAAATAAATAGAGTTTAAATTAAAACATATACATGTTTCAATATCATTTACCTTCGTTAAACTATACTCAGTGGCAAAAGAAAGTGTGCACTTTTAAAATTCAAATATTTTCTTTTATATTTATAGTAGAGTGTTCAAACTTTGACCTATACATATATACATGTATTTTTATCTGCCAATGGCAATACATCGGTCAATACGCGGTTGTTTTGCACGGGAAAACCGTTTGTGTTGATTTCAATGATTTGCACGAGAAACTGGACGTGGAAATGGTCCGTGTAGATAAAAAACTGTTTGGTTGAATTTAAATGCCATAGAAATACTCACTAAGCTGCGTGATAGGTTCCAATCTGACAAAAATGCGCTTTCAATCACAATTAAATTTGAAAAAAAAAATGAAGCAACATCAAGAACATATTCTTTTGGACTGTTTTGCGATTTATGATTTTGACCCTACCCTTTTCACCTGTTGTCCATGCTTCAATAAATTAAACTATCGAAAAACAAATTCCATCTTGACATTGCCAATAGAATGGCAAAACAAATGGTACCCTATATGCCATATTTCGTACATATTTTGTAGAATAAATTTAAAAAAACCGGAGTGCACACTTTCTTTTGCAACCGAGTATATGGATTCTTCGGAATACTTGCGAAGCTGCGTATTAACATTTTTATTCCCTGACATGTTTATTCCTCCCCGTGTGATTGCCGGGGTAAAATACAACCACTGCAAATCCCGCTAGAGGCAGAGGTGTAGGACCCACCCCCTTCATGGTCATTTCTTCGTTTTTATCATGCTCTTTCAATGCCGTCTACATGACACCACATATACAAATGTGGAAACGTGGCTCCGTCATAAATGGAATGTCTACAATAGAATTTGCAACAACTCTGCAGGTTAGAAGCTCATTCTCCATATTTTATTTAGATGTAAATGGAGGATGAGCCTGGCAAGTTCATCCCTGTTTGCGACATATAATCTTTCTTGTGTTGTTACACAGTAAAACCCAATTTCAATTCATGCTTATTCCTGCCAGGCACCATATAACACTCCGTCTGTTGGTACCCCATAACACACAGTTCAATTCACTTGCATGATTAAGAAATCAATGTTTGTTATTATGTTAAATAAATCAAAACCATTATTTTCAATAAATCAGTATTTGCTATTTTATGTCAAATGAATCAGTATTTGTCGTTTTATCTTAAATCAATGTTATTATGTTTCATATATCAATTTTATTACATTTTATAAATCGATGGGAAGATGACCTTCACATGTTTATTCCCTGACATGTTAATTCCTCCCCATGTGATTGCTGGGGTAGAATACAAGCACTACAACTCCCGCTAGAGGCAGCGGGGTAGATGGACTGTCTACAGTAAAATGTGCAGCAACTCTGCAGGTTAGAAGGTTGTAGGCCCATTCTCCATATTTTATCTAGATGTAAATGGCGGATAAGCCTGGCAAGTTCATCCCCGTTTGGCGCCATATAACCTTTCTTGTGTTAGTGCGCCGCAAAACCCAATTTCAATTCATGTTTATTCCTGTCAGGCACCATATAACACTGCGTATGTTGGTACCCCATAACACACAGTTCATTTCACTTGCATGATTAAGAAATCAATGTTTGTTATTATGTTAAATAAATCAAAATCATTATTTTAAATAAATAAGTATTTGCTATTTTATGTCAAATGAATCAGTATTTGCCATTTCATCTTAAATCAAAGTTATTATGTTTCATAAAAATGTTATTACATTTAATTCATGTTCTTATGTAAATAAAACCGTTTTTTAGAAGAAAATAATGAGTAATTTCAACATCTCGTACCCATACACTGCTTTTACATCTATTTATAAAAGGCAAACCGTTCGTTTGAAAAGGAAACTTTATTTTAAAATGCTTTTGAACAACGTTAGTGAAGAGTAAATATTTTTATGTCTGTTTTAAGTGTTAACAGTAAAGAAGATCAAGGTATAGTGAATCAACTGAGCAAACATTGTTAACTGTATCTAACGGAAAACGAATAAATGTATCTTCGTCATGTTAAGGCATCATGCTAGTATCATAATGGCTGATTTGCAAATAAAGAGTTTGTGTCAGACCGGTGAAAATCATCCCATTCAACACAGTGCAATATAGGCTATATTTGGAGATCATTCACACATTCCACAACATTCGTTCGCTTAAATACACTTTTACTCTGTGAATTAAACACATTTGGCTAGCAAACGGTCTCATATCTGGAATAAAACACCGATTCAGTTTTTCAACATTTCGCGTCATTCATTCACACTATGCATATTTTGAAATAAACATAAATATCTCTACCTAGCCTCTGTGCTCATACTCTCCAAAGAAATAGTTCTGACAAACACAGTAAAATATTTACTATTCATGACAACAGAAATACTACTTTAACCTCAGGTTAGATTTAACAATGAAATAAAAACTAATCTTGGAAAAACACATGCAAACTAGAAACTTATATTTTTTCAAGAAATTATTTAAGCCTACGAACCGGAAGTACTTCCTGACTGGTTTGACAACTAAATGAGTCGCGACATCTGTCAAAGATATTTATCGAATACATCTAACTTACCAATAAGGTTTACTGAATGGAAAATCAGATGCTTTTGCAATGACCTATTATCTTTTCTGCTCAATTCCTGCATGCAAAGAACTATTCGGCTAATCGAAATCAAGGATTTTAAGACGCGTTATACAAAACTAGAAAAAATGCCAAAATAAAGAACCGGTTGGTATATTTCCATCAAGTAAAGTTTTCAAACATTGCCTTCTATATACCAAACTAAAATATACACATAATGTGGCGTGTAGGAATCAAAATCACTCATGCATGAAATTTCTTCATTTTTCATGGAGAAACAGACATTCTGTTAAATTCCAACAATTCTGAGGCACAACATAGACAATAAGGCTGCTTTAGAGCACATTTACATGCACAATGTCCAATAACATATACAGTTTGGCTATAAAATGCCAGAAAAAAAGACAAAATTGAAGTTATGACTCAAAAACTAAGCCTAAGGATCTATTACCTATTGTCAGTAATCCACTTACAGACACTTAACAGCCTGCTTAAAGTGCTTTAGGGCCACTCAAAATCACTAGAACCCCCAAATTTCTCCCTAAAACATACACATTCTATTTTAATTGCAAAAAAACGTTCTGTTGTAAATTCAAAAAAATAAAATCAGCCCATTCAACACAATGCAATGTAGGCTATATTTGGTGATCATTCACAAGTTCCAAAACATTCGTTCACTTAAATGCACTTTTATTCTCTGAAATAAACTCATTTGGCTAGCAAACGTTCCATATCTGGAATAAAACACCGATTTAGTTTTTCAACATTTCGCGTCATTCATTCACACTATGCATATTTTGAAATAAATATCTGTCAAAACCATATATCTACCTAGCCTCTGTGCTCATACTCTCCAAAGAAATAATCCTGACAAACACAGTAAAACATTTACTATTCATGACAACAGACATACTACTTTAACCTAAGGCTAGATTTAACAATGAAATAAAAACTAATCTTTGGAAAAACACATGCAAACTAGAAACTTTCGATTGTTTCAAGAAACTATTTTAGCACCCTACGACCCGGAAGTACTTCCTTACTGGTCTGACACTATACGATATCCCAACACTAATACACCATTGTATATGTTTACAGACTGTACTGCTCTCCCAGCTGCAGATGCAAATGGAGGGGTGACTGGTGTAGCACTAACAGCTGGATCTACTGTAACGTACACGTGTAATACAGGTTATAAAGTTCCCTCGGCTTCGGCTGGACAGGTCACAGCAACCTGTGAGACGGCAACGGGAACTTGGAATCCCGCCACCGCTCCAGTGTGCGAATTAGGTACATGACATAAACGTTGTTTGTGACACACTGCAGAATTGTAAAAAATGTATTGATCAATAAATATTTTAACCCTATTTGAGGATGGGAAAGAAATTGCATAGCTATTTGGTAAACTGTTTAAAACACTATTTAATTTCTTTCTTCAAACTATAGCTTCTTACTAATAACATATTCTTTAAATCAATAAACACTAAACTATGCCATGACAAGCGATGCTTTTAAAAAGGTAGAATGTGTTATTATGTAAATGTAAAAATCGTTTGCTACTTTATGAAGTTCAACGTGCCTTGATTGTTATGTCAGTGCACTACTTAAACGCGTCTTAAAGGGACTACAAATGATCGGTTTTGTAAAAGAATGTCTCTTATTTGTACGAATGCCCAACAACTTGATAATACTTTCTTTTATGTAATACTTGTGACTGTATTTTATAAACTAAAAGCAATGGGGTAAAGTTATATTTCTAAGAGCAGATATGAAAAAATAATTTAATTTTACAATATTAAAACATTTTAAGCCGAAATTAAGGTTTTTTATTTCATACCCCAGCCAACCCTGGTTTTGCTTCTTGGAGAAGTGGTTGGATTGGGGTATGACCGATAATACTCGGATCACGTAATGAATCACAAGGCAATGTACACATATAGTCATTTATAATGCAGATGTGCATTTTTCTGCCTTATAAAGGGGTCACCTAATAAATTTTGCTTTATTAGGCATTAACCAATAAAACAAGTCAATGCGGAATCCATCGGCGTTTATTGTACGTAACGTTATCTGACGTCATGCACGAAACGTTGCCTGACCTCATAAAACAAACAAAAATCAACAACTTGGGGGCGTCCTCGATAAGCGTTACATTCTTAGAAATAGGTAATACTAGTAATTCATACAGAAAATGTGGATAATCTACATGATAAATAGAATATTATGTCAGTGCATTTTACTATCAAGTTTACTAGGCTCGGCACGGAAACGAAGAATGGCGAGGCTCTTCTTCATTTTCTATCAAGTTTAATAGGCTCGGCACGAAAACGAAGAATGGCGAGGCTCTGCACGAAAACGAAGAATGGCGAGGCAGAGCCTCGAGCCTCTCCATGTGGTTAGTACCTTATGTAGAGTATTTAGCTCAGTAACTTATATAGTGATGCACTGTCTCTCTTAAAGGGACACATTGCCATTTTAATTTGTTTGAATCTCACGGCATCCTGTTAGGTTTGCAACGTTTTGTCAATAAACATGATAAATGCAATCATTAATATTAATTATTATATTCTTTTACATACTGCACCAATAACATATCTAAATAACTTGTAGAATAACGAAGAAATTTAAAATCACAGTTTTTTATTTAATTATATGCAAGAAAGTTTTAAAGTCAAAATGAAGCAGGATAAATCAATCAAGGTGAACATATTAAATGTCTGAATAAAATATATCTGTTCAAAAATCCTTTACATTTTAAATAAGTTAGCATAATATTGTCCAATTTAAAATCTATATGTTTCTACTGCAGTATAGTTTTACCTTAAACACAATAATTCCACTAAATTCATATAATAAATGTTTAAAGCTGTTTGCAATTTAAATATGATCGTATGCTTCATTTTAAGATAGAAATATTAATGTTGAATTAAATATGTGATCATGAATTGTATCCTAATATTAAGAAATTTAAAGATACCAGGACAGTTTGCTCATATTGTACGTGACGATTTTATAAAAAATATAATTTAATTATCCAAAAATAGGTATTTTATTCATATTTTTTCGGAGGCAAAAAGACGAATTGTTATTGCTGCTGTATATCACGTACCATGTAAAGATATCGTTGGTGAAAAAGAAGTTTTTTTCCATCATTATTTGCAATTGTGTGTGTGTTTCCCGCAAACTTAAATAGTATATTATTTCAGTATTTTCATATAAGAAAGTATTGAAACTCATATTGTATCATGTTTATAGTGGAGAAAATCATAAAAATGCATGCAGATGATGTTTCGAACAAGATGTTTTATAAATGTATTCATTTTCGAAGTATCGAATTCCACCATTATGTGCGTTGACATCCTGAAAACCGACAAATAGCAAAAATAATATATTCCACTTTTTTACCTCCACACATGGACATCATGGGCATCATGACCCACCATTAGCTCAACCTATCATATACAGATACAATATTGATTTGTTACACTTAACTTTATATGCCAAATAGGGGCAAATGAAATTTATTACAGAATATGATTATCCAGATATTATGAAGAAATGGTTTTCGTTGTCATCAATATTCTTAACCTTATATTGCCCCAAAAGATTAATCAGTAAACCTGTTCAGTTATTTAAAAAAATAATTACGACAGATAATGTTTAAATTAAATTTAATCATAGTTCGAATATTATAAACTCATGTCATGCCCATTTGTTAAGTGAACTTTGAGTAGATCATTGCACGTGTAAACAATTAAAACCACAGGTGATTGAAATTTCGCTATTTCCGTGCACTTATCGTGTTAATGTATTATGATTCTTGACAAAACGAATTTTGTATCCAAATTAAGTCTATTTATCATATATATACGCATTTTTGGCCCGCAATATGCACAAAATCACCCTACAATAAAGCTCTCGAGAAATGAGCCGTATCATCATAAATGCGGTCCGATACGCCAAATTTAGGTCATGTGACCGGGCCGAAAATGCATATCCATATTGGCCCGGTCACCTGACCGTTATTGGCCCGGTCACCTGACCGGGCCAATAACCGGTCACATGATCGTTACGAGTGTTGGCGATTGCTTTCTAAACAATATTAGGGAAAAAATGGAACGGTACCGGATTCCGACCTTCCACCTGGCTGCGCCCCTGATTTTCTTTTCTGTTTACGATGACGTAACGAACGTTACATGACGTCATTTTTTTAAACCATAACGTCACAACGAATGTAAATAAACAGTGGATTTAAACAGATACTCAGTAGGCTAAAGGTAAACACTTTATCTTAATATTACAATCGTAACGCTTGATTATGTGTACAGTAGATCTATGTCATATTATTTTAAAAAGCTTAATCATTAAGAATAACCGATATTTAAACCTTATTCCGCTGGTAAAATGGTGCACTCTGACGAGTTTTGGAAGACACTTTTGGGGATAAAAAGAGCATAGCCTAAGCCTATCAGGTAAAAGATTTTCGGTCGGGGTTTGTAGTGCCTAAAAGCAGCTACTGTACGCCACTAGATTTTTTTTTTAGAAAACGTAAAAATCTAGGCCTACTGTACTGTATATCTATTTGGAAATGTGTGATTTGTCTCATCGGTTCAACTGAAAAGCTTTCGGGCCGATATTGGGGTCTCGGGCCGATATGACGGGCAATAACGCATCACCCATGTATTAATCTCTAAGTACCGTGCTTGAAATAAATAAAGAACATGATATAGTTTTAAATGTCTAGATTTATTATGCTATAATCAATATATTGAATCTTTAAATTAGCAATCCAAGAGACATTTATGTACCTGCAACAAAATTAAAAAAACACTCATAATCATAGCCTCCAAAACGGTCGAATCGCATCTGATGTCACCCTGAGATCCTTAACGGTGGGGATTGACTTATCAAAATGTTGAAATCTTGCTTGTTATCGGAAACAGAAACATCGTAGAAGAGTTTCATATTGTAACAGGTTTTAAACACCATTCAACATCCCTCTGTATGTGTACTTATGAAGATACTATTGTCATTATATTCGAAATGTCTAGCCAAAGTGTAAACATAATAGTTATGCCAATTGTACAATATAAATTTCTCTTCTATAATCACATACAGGCTGTACATAACAATACCACAATGCTATAGAAGAGCCATTGGTCGTCAGTTACGTCGCTAAGATAGTTTACCAGTCGAAAAAAGGCATAAAGCATATTATATCGAACTCAAATCGCAAAACAATCCGTCCTTAAATAAGCAATAACCACAATCCCTCTTGAATCCGTACTATTGATATTGATATACACCATTTGAGACATTAAACAGGTTGATTATAAATAAAAAAATCATGATATCTGATTAATTAATCACTTATTAACAGACGGAAAGTAGCTACAATGTTGACAGATGGGAACGTTCGATTAACCCTTACTTTTTTGTTGTATTCGAAACTTCAACACTATGATACCTATAATGAAATTAACTCAATCAATCGATCAGTATCAATCAATCAATCAATCAATCAATCAATCAATCAATCAGTCAATCAATCAATCAATCAATCAATCAATCAATCAATCAATCAATCAATCAATCAATCAATCAATCAAGCAATCAATCAATCAATCAATTAATCAATCAATCAATACTGAAATTAATCAATCAATCAAACAATCAATTAATACAGCAATATATCTCTCTATCTGTCTGTCTTTCTCTATCTCTCTATCTATCTATCCTCTCCCTCTCTCTATTTTTCTCGGTCGGTCGGTCGGTCAGGCGGTCGGTATGATGTGATCATTGTTTACGCTCTGGCAATATTTTTATATAATGCTATTTCTAAAGCTGATTGCATGTAGGATGTTAACATTTCGCTTCATTTGGGGCTGGAACAAGTTGTTTTGATGGTGTTTCTCTTTAAACATCAACCTTATGTTTTAAGTTTTTCTCGTAAGTTGTGGTCTTTTTGTTTTGTAAGGCAATTAGGGTTTAATTATGAGCAACTCAAGCCTTGGTTGTTCTATATAAGAGACTCTAATTGAACTCACTTACTTAATTTTCGGATAATGTGGTTATATGATTGGTAGTACTTATCTTATTATCATTTGAACACAACCAATCCCCGTAATCGATCAAGAATCAGTAGGTGTCAGCGACATCCTATATTGTCCTAATTATAAATATGTGTTGTTTCATATTCGATGAATTTTGAATGCCCGTAAGGTTAACAACTCAACAATTAAGTAATACAAAGAGTACATGCAAACGAGAATTTATAACGAGGAGCGTTGTAAACTAAACGTTGTTTAGTATTGCTTCAGAAATTATATTTGTTTGAAAAATAGATAGTATATACATTTGGATTTCAAAATAATTATTGAACTAATAGGTATTGTCTTCACAGGAATTTAAATTTACATAACTATATACAAGATACGTCTGATAAGATTTAGAGGCACCGTTTCTACGCAGATGCAATGTTAATGGCGTACACCTCACTAACATACATAAGCAGCATGTTCTCGTTTTATTCATGGCACTAAATCACTTGCCCTTCACCGCTGTAGGTTCGATCCCTCAGGGGCTTAGGAATATTTATGTGAGGAAGCTAGCCAGCTGGCTTGCGGAACGTCGGTCGTTCTACCCAGGTGCCCGCCCGTGCACGAAAATTGCCCGGAGGGGCACCTGGGGTCTTCCTCCACCAATGGAAGCTGGAAAGTCGCCATATGACCTTAACTGTAGATGCGACTATAAACTCCAATTCAATCAATCAATCGTGGCACTAACACAGTGACTATTGGCTAATACACAATATATACGATGACTACACAAGGCAATTGTTGTATATGTTTACAGTTGCAATTGACACACCAGAATGTTCATCTACTGCAGACTGTGGCGGTTCTATTAAATTTGAATTATATAATGCGTTTGAAACATGTCTGTTTAAAAGCGTACTAGGAAACACACATGTATACACTATAAATACTTCAACACTAGGAATGGGATCGTGCAGTTTAGGAATTTAAAATGTACATACATAATGCTTAACTTGAGTATCGATATTTATTTCAAAGTTTATAATCGTGGGCGAAAGGAAAACTGAATTTTTGCCCACAATATGTGATCCACCATTAACTCAAAATATCGTTTAAAGATGCAATATTGATTTGTTACATTCAAATACATATGCCAAGTAGCTGCAAATGTAAACATCGTTATTAATAAGATTAACGTGTAGGCGATATAAACATCAGGGTCCATATTCATCAAGCTTCTTACCAATATCTTAACTTAAGTACAATTTTATTAATTCTTTAAACGCCCTTTTCTAACGATTTAAAACAGGTTTCTTAATATTATTAATTGGTTTATGTATAAATAAAACCTACAGCTAAATATTTATCTTGAATTAAATACTGTTTATTGTCCCTGAGAGGCTAATCAGAATATTTATAAATATGTAAAATATCTAACATTTTGTAAATTGAGACTACAACGTGAACGTTGAGTTAAACATCTCCTATAGATACAATGTAAGCTTTAGATGTTATTAGATTTGTATTGTAATGTATATGTATGCATTGGTTCTTCCGCAAATACATATTGCACAATGTAAGTAGTATTTCTTATGTATTATTATTAAGCTGGCATTTACGTTTACATTATTATATATGACTTGTCATAAATCTGAATAAAACACATACGCGGCATCTGCTTGGTTTATTTATGGCATTAACACAGAGTCTATTGTTTCTTTAAAATTGCAATTCCAAAACCGTAAACGTACTTGTATTATTTCTGAACAGTTTACATATGAAAACTACAACAAAATACATAAAGGTATTGAGATTAGTATATAAAAGAGGCATGTGATACATGTTTAGAGGCACCTTTCCCACGTAGACGTAGAGTTAACGGCGTATAAATCACTTAATTGTCGTGTATCTGACTAACACACATAAACCGTATATGCGCGCTTTATTTAAGGCACTAACATTATTGGTTCTTAAAAATAGCAGTAACAAGAATCTAAATGTGCTTTTATTGTCTCTGAATACGTAGTATACATAATGCAACCGGAAAACGACAACAGAGCTAAAACACAATATATACGATGAATACACAAGGTAATTGTATATGTTTACAGTTATTGTATATGTTTACAGTTGCAATTGGCACAACAACATGTTCAGCTACTGGAGACTGTGGCGGTATCACCAATGTTGTTTGTGACACAGCTGCTGGCACCCCAATGTGTGTCTGCGGGACCGGTTTCAAGAAAGCTGCTTCTACTGAAACTTGTGATGCAGGTATCAGCTATATTACACAGAAATGGTTCTATTACATTTAAATTATTTAATGTGTTTGAAATAGACCTGTCTAAAATCGTACTAGGAAACACACCTGTAGACACTGTAAATTCTGTAACAATATGAATTCGATCATGCAGTTTTGCAATTTACAATGTATATACATAATGCTTAACTTGAGTTTCAATATTGATTTCACAGATTGAAATCGTGGGCGAAAGGAATACAGCATTTCAGCCCATGATATGTGATCCACCATTAACTCAAAATATCGTCTAAAGATGCACTATTGCTTTGTTACATTTAACTACATATGCCAAGTAACGGCAAATGTAAACATCATTATTAATAAGACTAAAGTTTATGCGATATATACATCAGGGTCCATATTCATAAAGCTTCTTAGCAATATCTTAATTAAAATGTTATCAATTATTTGAACACCCTTTTCTAACGTTTTAAAACAGTTTTCTTAATATTATTAATAGGTTTATGTATCAATAAAACCTACAGCAATATAGTTATCTCTAGTTAAATACTGTTTATTATCCCTGAGAGGTTAATAAGGATATTTATAAATATGTAAAAATCTAACATTTTGTAAATTGAGACTACAACGTTGAGTTAAACATCTCCTATAGATACAATGTAAGCTTTCGATGTTATTACTCGTATGTTTTTATTGTAATGTATATGCATGCATCGGTTCTTCCGCAAATACATATTGCACAACGTAAGTAGTAATGCTTATGTATTATTATTAAGCTGGCATTTACGTTTACATTATTATAAACAAGAGACACTTGATAAGATTTGGAGGCACATTTTCCACACAGATACGGTATTATTTAAAGGCGTACACCTCACCGACTTATAATGAATCTGACTAACACACATACGCGGTATCTGCTTGTTTCATTTATGGCACTAACACTGAGGTTATTGTTTCTTTAAAATTGCAATTCCAAAACCGTAAACGTACTTGTATTATTTCTGAACAGACTACAACAAAATACATAAAGGTATTGTATGTAGTATATAAAAGGGGCATGTGATACATGTTTAGAGGCACCTTTCCCACGTAGATGTATTGTTAACGGCGTGTACATCACTCAATTGTCGTGTATATGACTAACACACATAAACCGTATATGCGCGCTTTATTTAAGGCACTAACATTATTGTTTGTTAAAAATAGCAGTTACAAGAATCTAAATGTGTTTGTATAGTCCTTGAATACGTAGTATACTTAATGCATCAGGAAAACGACAACAGATCTAAAACACAATATATATGATGGATACTCACGGTAATTGTATATGTTTACATTTATTGTATATGTTTACAGTTGCAATTGGCACAACAACATGTTCAGCTGCTGGAGACTGTGGCGGTATCACCAATGTTGTTTGTGACACAGCTGCTGGCACCCCAATGTGTGTCTGCGCGACCGGTTTCAAGAAAGCTGCTTCTACTGAAACTTGTGATGCAGGTATCAGCTATATTACAAAAAAAAAGTTCTTTTAAATTGAAATTATTTAATGTGTTTGAAATTGTCCTGTCTAAAATCGTACTGGGAAACACATATGGAGACACTGGAAATACTGCAACAATGAGGGACTTCGATCACTAGTTATAGTTTAACTATGGTCGTTGATAATATTCACTGTCACCCTCACAGGATTGCAATATTTACATACTACCATGACCAATGTATATCACATACACAAGGTAATTGTATATGTTTACAGTTATTGTATATGTTTACAGTTGCAATTGGCACAACAACATGTTCAGCTACTGGAGACTGTGGCGGTATCACCAATGTTGTTTGTGACACAGCTGCTGGTACCCCAGTGTGTGTCTGCGAGACTGGTTTCAAGAAAGCTGCTTCTACGGAAACTTGTGATGCAGGTATCAACTATATTACATAGAAATGGTTCTATTAAATTTAAATTATTTAATGTGTTTGAAATAGACCTGTCTAAAATCTTACTAGGAAACACACATATAGACACTGTAAATACTGCAACAACAGGAATGGGATCATGCAGTTTGGGAATTTTCAATTTATATACATAATGCTTAACTTGAGTTTCGATATTGATTTCACAGTTTGGAATCGTGGGCGAAAAAATATAGAATTTCAGCTCATGATAGAAGAAGAAGAACTTTTATTGTGCCTCGTCATAGGTCCATGGAGGTTCGAGGCCATCCTCCATGAACCTTACAATGTGTACATCAATGTAATCAATTGCAATAGGTCAAACATGACCCTTGTGCAAAGACAAATAAACGTTTACTAAAACACTCCGTTCTGGCGGACAGTGCTACAAAAACATACAGTTTATATAAAATACAACAGTGTATAATATGTCTATATTATGTCAATTCTAATTGCATGCATTTCAAACTTATGGTGAACTACTGTAATGTCAAAGAAGCAATACAAAAATATATCAACATGTTTAAGCAGACAATGTGAAACAAAATAGTGAATTATTCGTGTTTTTAAACTTCCAAAGAGCTCTATCAAAATTAAACAAATGCACAATATTTTACGTAAAGCAAATAGTTAGATATTACATCTTATTCAAAGTTCAAAAGAGTTCACGCAACCTCATGGTAAGGATTTACTGCACGGGGATTTCATGTCATAATACGCGAGTGCTCGCGGTCAGCGGATAACATTAACAATACTGCTTAATCCTGTCTGGATTTCTTCGTGTATGACATATATTTTAATATGTACAACAAGGGATCGTTTACACTGGTTTTCATGGTGAATGGTAAAAAAGAAATAAAATCGAAAACGATAACTAGTTTATAAGTTACAACTGTGTAACATTACATCTGTTTATAAACTATGGTGCAAATAGTAATTCATTCCTAGTTTTAAAACTATTAAACGTGTAAGCGGCTAAATTGCGGATGTTTCGTTTGTTATTTGATTGTAATAACTGAATTAATTTGAACATACTTTTCCTATTAGTATAATATGGCTTGATGCATTCAGCTCTAAAATGATCATATATTGGACACTCGAGAAGAAAATGAAACTCATCTTCTAATACCGCGCATGTCTTGCATAACCTATTTTCTCTAGGAGTAATACGTGGTTTAGTCCAACGCCCAGCCTCAATTTCTAATCTGTGGGATGATACCCTTAACTGTGTAAGAGCTTTGCGGAATTTTGTAATATTAACAGTATCTAAATATGACTGGAAACTGAATGATGCAAAGTGTATGTAAAATGACGCTCGGGTAGACGCTTGTATCCTTGCGTTCCAGTGTTCCAGTGTTGTTTAAAGTTGTCACTGAGACGCTGTTTTAATACAGATAG
Source organism: Cyrtodaria siliqua (assembly GCA_037043455.1). Lineage (NCBI taxonomy): Eukaryota > Metazoa > Mollusca > Bivalvia > Adapedonta > Hiatellidae > Cyrtodaria > Cyrtodaria siliqua. Next base: position 114,762 of record JAWPHD010004133.1, read on the forward strand.
AAAGGCATTAATATTCCCTACACTTTGTGCTAACCAAACTTCGTAAAATCCGATTGAAGATAATGTGTATCGCACCAAAGAGGCCCAGTTCGCATGATATGTGATCTACCATTAACTCAAAATATCGTTTGAAGATGCAATATTGATTTGTTACATTTAACTACATATGCCAGGTAACGGTAAATTAAAACATCATTATTAATGAGACTAAAGTTTATGCGATATTAACATCAGGGTCGATATTCATAAAGCTTCTTAGCAATATCTTAATTAAAATTTTATCAATTATTTAAACACCTTTTTTTAACGATTTAAAACAGTTTTCTTAATATTATTAATAGGTTTATGTATAAATAAAAGCTACAGCTAAATAGATATCTCAAGTTAAATAATGTTTATTTTCCCTGAGAAGTTAATAAGGATATTTATAAATATGTAAAAATCTAACATTTTGTAAATTGAGACTACAACGTTGAGTTAAACATCTCCTGTATATACAAAGTAAGCTTTAGATGTTATTAGATTTTTATTGTCATGTATGTGTATGCATTGGTTCTTCCGCAAATACATATTGCACAACGTAAGTAGTATTTCTTATGTATTATTATTAAGCTGGCATTTACGTTTACATTATTATATACAAGAGACATTTGATAAGATGTGGAGGCACATTTTCCACACAGATACGGTGTTATTTAAAGGCGTACACCTCACCGATTCGTCATGCATCTGTCTAACACACATACGCGGCATCTGCTTGTTTTATTTATGGCACTAACACAGAGGTTATTGTTTCTTTAAAATTGCAATTCCAAAACCGTAAACGTACTTGTATTATTTCTGAACAGACTACAACAAAATACATAAAGGTATTGAGAGTAGTATATAAAAAGGGCATGAGATACATGTTTAGAGGCACCTTTCCCACGTAGACGTAGTGTTAACGGTGTATACATTATTCATTTGATGTGTATCTGACTAACACACATAAACCGTATATGCGCGCTTTATTTAAGGCACTAACATTATTGGTTCTTAAAAATAGCAGTTACAAGAATCTAAATGTGCTTGTATTGTCTCTGAATACGTAGTATACTTAATGCAACAGGAAAACGACAACAGAGCTCAAAAACAATATATACGATGAATACACAAGGTAATTGTATATTCTTACAATTATTGTATATGTTTACAGTTGAAATTGGCACAACAACATGTTCAGCTACTGGAGACTGTGGCGGTATCACCAATGTAGTTTGTGACACAGCTCCATCCACCCCAGTGTGTATCTGCGAGCCCGGTTTCAAGAAAACTGCTTCTACGGAAACTTGTGATGCAGGTATCAGCTATATTACAAGGAAATGGTTGTATAAATTTAAATTATTTAATGCGTTTGAAATTGATCTGTCTAAAATCGTACTAGGAAACACATATGTAGACACTGTAAATACTGCAACATTGAGGGACTTCAATCACTAGTTATAGTTTAACTATGGTTTGATCATATTCACTGTCACCTTTACAGGATTGCAATATTTACATACTACCATGACCAATGTATAACACATACACAAGGTATTTGTATATGTTTACAGTTGTTGTATATGTTTACAGTTGCAATTGGCACAACAACATGTTCAGCTACTGGAGACTGTGGCGGTATCACCAATGTTGTTTGTGACACAGCTGCTGGCACCCCAGTGTGTGTCTGCGAGACCGGTTTCAAGAAAGCTGCTTCTACGGAAACATGTGACGCAGGTATTAACTATATTACAAGGAAATAGTTCTATTAAATTGAAATTATTTAATGTGTGTGAAATAGACCTGTCTAAAATCGTACTAGGATACACACACGCAGACACTGTAACTACTGCAACAATATCATGAATATGAATGAGATCATGCAGTTTAGGAATTTACAATGTATATACATAATGCTTAACTTGAGTTTCGATATTGATTTCACAGTCTTGAATCGTGGGCGAAAGGAATACTGAATTTCAGCCCATGATATGTGATCCACTATTAACTCAAATATCGTTTAAAGATGCAATATTGATTTGTTACATTTAACTACATATGCACAGTAACGGCAAATGTAAACATCGTTATTAATGAGACTAATGTGTAGGCGATATTAACATCAGGGTCCATATTCATCAAGCTTCTTAGCAATATCTTAAGTAAAATGTTATCAATTATTTAAACACCCTTATCTAACGATTTAAAACAGTTTTCTTAATATTATTAATAGGTTAATGTATAAATAAAACCTACAGCAAAATAGTTATCTCAAGTTAAATACTGTTTATTGTCCCTGAGAGGTTAATAAGGATATTTATAAATATGTAAAAATCTAACATTTTGTAAATTGAGACTACAACGTTGAGTTAAACATCTCCTGTATATACAAAGTAAGCTTTAGATGTTATTAGATTTGTATTGTCATGTATGTGTATACATTGGTTCTTCCGCAAATACATATTGCACAACGTAAGTAGTATTTCTTATGTATTATTATTAAGCTGGCATTTACGTTTACATTATTATATACAAGAGACATTTGATAAGATGTGGAGGCACATTTTCCAAACAGATACGGTGTTATTTAAAGGCGTACACCTCACCGATTCGTCATGCATCTGTCTAACACACATACGCGGCATCTGCTTCTTTTTTTTTATGGCACTAACACAGAGGTTATTGTTTCTTTAAAATTGCAATTCCAAAACCGTAAACGTACTTGTATTATTTCTGAACAGACTACAACAAAATACATAAAGGTATTGAGAGTAGTATATAAAAAGGGCATGAGGTACATGTTTAGAGGCACCTTTCCCACGTAGACGTAGTGTTAACGGTGTATACATCATTCATTTGACGTGTATCTGACTAACACACATAAACCGTATATGCGCGCTTTATTTAAGGCACTAACATTATTGGTTCTTAAAAATAGCAGTTACAAGAATCTAAATGTGCTTGTATTGTCTCTGAATACGTAGTATACTTAATGCAACAGGAAAACGACAACAGAGCTCAAAAACAATATATACGATGAATACACAAGGTAATTGTATATTCTTACAATTATTGTATATGTTTACAGTTGAAATTGGCACAACAACATGTTCATATACTGGAGACTGTGGCGGTATCACCAATGTAGTTTGTGACACAGCTCCATCCACCCCAGTGTGTGTCTGCGAGCCCGGTTTCAAGAAAGCTGCTTCTACGGAAACTTGTGATGCAGGTATCAGCTATATTACAAGGAAATGGTTGTATAAATTTAAATTATTTAATGCGTTTGAAATTGATCTGTCTAAAATCGTACTAGGAAACACATATGTAGACACTGTAAATACTGCAACATTGAGGGACTTCAATCACTAGTTATAGTTTAACTATGGTTTGATCATATTCACTGTCACCTTTACAGGATTGCTATATTTACATACTACCATGACCATTGTATATCACATACACAAGGTAATTGTATATGTTTACAGTTATTGTATATGTTTGCAGTTGCAATTGGCACAACAACATGTTCAGCTACTGGAGATTGTGGCGGTATCACCAATGTTGTTTGTGACACAGCTGCTGGCACCCCAGTGTGTGTCTGCGAGACCGGTTTCAAGAAAGCTGCTTCTACGGAAACATGTGATGCAGGTATTAACTATATTACATGGAAATAGTTCTATTAAATTGAAATTATTTAATGTGTGTGAAATAGACCTGTCTAAAATCGTACTAGGATACACACACGCAGACACTGTAACTACTGCAACAATATCATGAATATGAATGAGATCATGCAGTTTAGGAATTTACAATGTATATACATAATGCTTAACTTGAGTTTCTATATTGATTTCACAGTTTTGAATCGTGGGCGAAAGGAATACTGAATTTCAGCCCATGATATGTGATCCACTATTAACTCAAATATCGTTTAAAGATGCAATATTGATTTGTTACATTTAACTACATATGCACAGTAACGGCAAATGTAAACATCGTTATTAATGAGACTAAAGTGTAGGCGATATTAACATCAGGGTCCATATTCATCAAGCTTCTTAGCAATATCTTAAGTAAAATGTTATCAATTATTTAAACACCCTTATCTAACGATTTAAAACAGTTTTCTTAATATTATTAATAGGTTAATGTATAAATAAAACCTACAGCAAAATAGTTATCTCAAGTTAAATACTGTTTATTGTCCCTGAGAGGTTAATAAGGATATTTATAAATATGTAAAAATCTAACATTTTGTAAATTGAGACTACAACGTTGAGTTAAACATCTCCTATATATACAAAGTAAGCTTTAGATGTTATTAGATTTTTATTGTCATGTATGTGTATGCATTGGTTCTTCCGCAAATACATATTGCACAACGTAAGTAGTATTTCTTATGTATTATTATTAAGCTGGCATTTACGTTTACATTATTAGATACAAGAGACATTTGATAAGATGTGGAGGCACATTTTCCACACAGATACGGTGTTATTTAAAGGCGTACACCTCACCGATTCGTCATGCATCTGTCTAACACACATACGCGGCATCTGCTTGTTTTATTTATGGCACTAACACAGAGGTTATTGTTTCTTTAAAATTGCAATTCCAAAACCGTAAACGTACTTGTATTATTTCTGAACAGACTACAACAAAATACATAAAGGTATTGAGAGTAGTATATAAAAAGGGCACGAGATACATGTTTAGAGGCACCTTTCCCACGTAGACGTAGTGTTAACGGTGTATACATCATTCATTTGACGTGTATCTGACTGACACACATAAACCGTATATGCGCGCTTTATTTAAGGCACTAACATTATTGGTTCTTAAAAATAGCAGTTACAAGAATCTAAATGTGCTTGTATTGTCTCTGAATACGTAGTATACTTAATGCAACAGGAAAACGACAACAGAGCTCAAAAACAATATATACGATGAATACACAAGGTAATTGTATATTCTTACAATTATTGTATATGTTTACAGTTGAAATTGGCACAACAACATGTTCAGCTACTGGAGACTGTGGCGGTATCACCAATGTAGTTTGTGACACAGCTCCATCCACCCCAGTGTGTATCTGCGAGCCCGGTTTCAAGAAAGCTGCTTCTACGGAAACTTGTGATGCAGGTATCAGCTATATTACAAGGAAATGGTTGTATAAATTTAAATTATTTAATGCGTTTGAAATTGATCTGTCTAAAATCGTACTAGGAAACACATATGTAGACACTGTAAATACTGCAACATTGAGGGACTTCAATCACTAGTTATAGTTTAACTATGGTTTGATCATATTCACTGTCACCTTTACAGGATTGCAATATTTACATACTACCATGACCAATGTATAACACATACACAAGGTATTTGTATATGTTTACAGTTGTTGTATATGTTTACAGTTGCAATTGGCACAACAACATGTTCAGCTACTGGAGACTGTGGCGGTATCACCAATGTTGTTTGTGACACAGCTGCTGGCACCCCAGTGTGTGTCTGCGAGACCGGTTTCAAGAAAGCTGCTTCTACGGAAACATGTGATGCAGGTATTAACTATATTACAAGGAAATAGTTCTATTAAATTGAAATTATTTAATGTGTGTGAAATAGACCTGTCTAAAATCGTACTAGGATACATACACGCAGACACTGTAACTACTGCAACAATATCATGAATATGAATGAGATCATGCAGTTTAGGAATTTACAATGTATATACATAATGCTTAACTTGAGTTTCGATATTGATTTCACAGTCTTGAATCGTGTGCAAAAGGAATACTGAATTTCAGCCCATGATATGTGATCCACTATTAACTCAAATATCGTTTAAAGATGCAATATTGATTTGTTACATTTAACTACATATGCACAGTAACGGCAAATGTAAACATCGTTATTAATGAGACTAAAGTGTAGGCGATATTAACATCAGGGTCCATATTCATCAAGCTTCTTAGCAATATCTTAAGTAAAATGTTATCAATTATTTAAACACCCTTATCTAACGATTTAAAACAGTTTTCTTAATATTATTAATAGGTTAATGTATAAATAAAACCTACAGCAAAATAGTTATCTCAAGTTAAATACTGTTTATTGTCCCTGAGAGGTTAATAAGGATATTTATAAATATGTAAAAATCTAACATTTTGTAAATTGAGACTACAACGTTGAGTTAAACATCTCCTGTATATACAAAGTAAGCTTTAGATGTTATTAGATTTTTATTGTCATGTATGTGTATGCATTGGTTCTTCCGCAAATACATATTGCACAACGTAAGTAGTATTTCTTATGTATTATTATTAAGCTGGCATTTACGTTTACATTATTATATACAAGAGACATTTGATAAGATGTGGAGGCACATTTTCCAAACAGATACGGTGTTATTTAAAGGCGTACACCTCACCGATTCGTCATGCATCTGTCTAACACACATACGCGGCATCTGCTTGTTTTATTTATAGCACTAACACAGAGGTTATTGTTTCTTTAAAATTGCAATTCCAAAACCGTAAACGTACTTGTATTATTTCTGAACAGACTACAACAAAATACATAAAGGTATTGAGAGTAGTATATAAAAAGGGCATGAGATACATGTTTAGAGGCACCTTTCCCACGTAGACGTAGTGTTAACGGTGTATACATCATTCATTTGACGTGTATCTGACTAACACACATAAACCGTATATGCGCGCTTTATTTAAGGCACTAACATTATTGGTTCTTAAAAATAGCAGTTACAAGAATCTAAATGTGCTTGTATTGTCTCTGAATACGTAGTATACTTAATGCAACAGGAAAACGACAACAGAGCTCAAAAACAATATATACGATGAATACACAAGGTAATTGTATATTCTTACAATTATTGTATATGTTTACAGTTGAAATTGGCACAACAACATGTTCAGATACTGGAGACTGTGGCGGTATCAACAATGTAGTTTGTGACACAGCTCCATCCACCCCAGTGTGTGTCTGCGAGCCCGGTTTCAAGAAAGCTGCTTCTACGGAAACTTGTGATGCAGGTATCAGCTATATTACAAGGAAATGGTTTTATAAATTTAAATTATTTAATGCGTTTGAAATTGATCCGTCTAAAATAGTACTAGGAAACACATATGTAGACACTGTAAATACTGCAACATTGAGGGACTTCAATCACTAGTTATAGTTTAACTATGGTTTGATCATATTCACTGTCACCTTTACAGGATTGCAATATTTACATACTACCATGACCAATGTATATCACATACACAAGGTATTTGTATATGTTAACAGTTGTTGTATATGTTTACAGTTGCAATTGGCACAACAACATGTTCAGCTACTGGAGACTGTGGCGGTATCACCAATGTTGTTTGTGACACAGCTGCTGGCACCCCAGTTTGTGTCTGCGAGACCGGTTTCAAGAAAGCTGCTTCTACGGAAACATGTGATGCAGGTATTAACTATATTACAAGGAAATAGTTCTATTAAATTGAAATTATTTAATGTGTGTGAAATAGACCTGTCTAAAATCGTACTAGGATACACACACGCAGACACTGTAACTACTGCAACAATATCATGAATATGAATGAGATCATGCAGTTTAGGAATTTACAATGTATATACATAATGCTTAACTTGAGTTTCGATATTGATTTCACAGTTTTGAATCGTGGGCGAAAGGAATACTGAATTTCAGCCCATGATATGTGATCCACCATTAACTCAAATATCGTTTAAAGATGCAATATTGATTTGTTACATTTAACTACATATGCACAGTAACGGCAAATGTAAACATCGTTATTAATGAGACTAAAGTGTAGGCGATATTAACATCAGGGTCCATATTCATCAAGCTTCTTAGCAATATCTTAAGTAAAATGTTATCAATTATTTGAACACCCTTATCTAACGATTTAAAACAGTTTTCTTCATATTATTAATAGGTTAATGTATCAATAAAACCTACAGCAAAATAGTTATCTCAAGTTAAATACTGTTTATTGTCCCTGAGAGGTTAATAAGGATATTTATAAATATGTAAAAATCTAACATTTTGTAAATTGAGACTACAACGTTGAGTTAAACATCTCCTATAGATACAATGTAAGCTTTAGATGTTATTAGATTTTTATTTTAATGTATATGTACGCATTGGTTCTTCCGCAAATACATATTGCACAACGTCAGTAGTATTTCTTATGTAATATTATTAGGCTGGCATTTACGTTTACATTATTATATACAAGAGACATTTGATAAGATGTGGAGGCACATGTTCCACATAGATACTGTGTTATTTAAAGGCGTACACATCACCGACTTGTCATGAATCTGACTTAAACACATACGCGGCATCTGCTTGTTTTATCGATGGCACGAACAAAGAGGCTATTGTTTCTTTAAAATTGCAATTCCAAAACCGTAAACGTATTTGTTTTATTTGTGAACAGACTACAACTAAATACATAAAGGTATTGAGTGTAGTATATAAAAGGGGCATGTGATACATGTTTAGAGGCACCTTTCCCACGTAGACGTATTGTTACCGGCGTGTACATCACGCAATTGTCGTGTATCTGACTAATACACATAAACCGTATATGCGCGCTTTATTTAAGGCACTAACATTATTGGTTCTTAAAAATAGCAGTTACAAGAATATAAATGTGCTTGTATTGTCTCTGAATACGTAGTATACTTAATGCAACAGGAAAACGACAACAGAGCTAAAACACAATATATACGATGAATACACAAGGTAATTGTTTATGTTTACAGTTATTGTATATGTTTACAGTTGCAATTGGCACAACAACATGTTCAGCTACTGGAGACTGTGGTGGTATCACCGATGTTGTTTGTGACACAGCTGCTGGCACCCCAGTGTGCGTCTGCGGGCCCGGTTTTAAGAAAGCTGCTTCTACGGAAACTTGTGATGCAGGTATCAGCTATATTACAAAGAAATGATTGTATTAAATTGAAATTATTTAATGTGTTTGAAAATGACCTGTCTAAAATCGTACTAGGAAACACATATGTAGACACTGTGTCATCGGGGTCGTGTAAAACAAAACTATTTAGTGTTGTTTTTTTGTAATCCTTTATAAGGTGACCTATCGATATAAGAACATGTATTTACAATAACGAATACCTTAATATTTATCACAGAGTCAGTAACATATTAGAGTAAATATAATCATGTAATGGTTATCCCATCCTAGTTCAATTCCAACATTAACATATATGTAAAAGATAATATATCGCATTCTCAAAATATGACATTCTCTATTGAACTTAGACATATAAACATAAACAACCGCCGCCATTATTGCCGGGTCTTTGTAAAAGACTTCGTCACACTAACATTACAATTAGCATCAAGTCCATGATAAATTATAACAAGTTTAGCAATGACTTACCATGGATAGAAGTATATTCGAGATCTCTTAAGACATATTATTTTAACAGTTGTAGTGCATGTAAATGCAAATACAGTTAACGATCTATAAAATGGCGACTGTTCAAAATGGCCTAGTGCGAGCGTGTCCCTAATATGCGGGAATTCATATTTCATAAAAAGAAGAGGTTAAGGTTCATTCATACCCAATCAGATCACTCGACCACACTGACGTATACATGCACATGACATAACAAAATATGGACTGACCTGACTTACATATACAAACAATGGACAAATACCGGACACTTAGTATATTGGATTGAACAGGAGGGCCACAACATATAGCGAAAATATAGGATTTGGACAACATGCACCATTGGATATGTTGACTCTGTGACAATACTGCAACATTGAGGGACTTCAATCACTAGTTATAGTTTAACTATGGTTTGATCATATTCACTGTCACCCTCACAGGATTGCAATATTTACATACTACCATGACCAATGTATATCACATACACAAGGTAATTGTATATGTTTACAGTTATAGTATATGTTTACAGTTGCAATTGGCACAACAACATGTTCAGCTACTGGAGACTGTGGTGGTATCACCAATGTTGTTTGTGGCACAGCTGCTGGCATCCCAGTGTGTGTCTGCGAGACCGGTTTCAAGAAAGCTGCTTCTACGGAAACTTGTGATGCAGGTATCAGCTATATTACAACGAAATGGTTGTATTAAATTGAAATTATTTAATGTGTTTGAAATTGACCTGTCTAAAATCGTACTAGGAAACACATATGTAGACACTGTAAATACTGCAACAATGAGGGACTTCGATCACTAGTAGTAGTTTAACTATTGTCGTTGATCATATTCACTGTCACCCTCACAGGATTGCAATATTTACATACTACCATGATCAATGTATATCACATACACAAGGTAATTGTATATGTTTACAGTTATTGTATATGTTTACAGTTGCAATTGGCACAACAACATGTTCATCTACTGGAGACTGTGGCGGTATCACCAATGTTGTTTGTGACACAGCTGCTGGCACCCCAGCGTGTGTCTGCGAGACCGGTTTCAAGAAAGCTGCTTCTACGGAAACGTGTGATGCAGGTATCAACTATATTACAAAGAAATAGTTCTATTAAATTTAAATTATTAAGTGTGTTTGAAATTGACCTGTCTAAAATCGTACTAGAAAACACACATGTAGACAATGTAAATACTGCAACAATATGAATGGGATCATGCAGCTGAGGAATTTACAATGTATATACATAATGCTTAACTTGAGTTTCGATATTGATTTCACAGTTTTGAATCGTGGGCGAAAGGATGACTGAATTTCTGCCCATGATATGTGATCCACAATAAAATCAAAATATCGTTTACAGATGCAATATTGATTTGTTACATTTAGCTACATATGCCAAGTAGCGGCAAATGTAAACATCATTATTAAGGACTATTGGTCAGCCATCTTTGAAAAGAAAATGCAAACTGGATGGGGTATGGTTAATTGAAATGTTCATCCGAATGCATATTATAGGCATGAACAATGTCAATGATATAATAGATGACAATAATGCAACACTATTGATGTGAACATAATATCAGAAGCAATATTTATTTGGCAGAAATAGTGTCCTTTATAATTTTGTTTTTTTATGTTAAATAAATTTGTCCATAGAATTGTCCATTTATCTAAAAATGGCACACGATACATCATTTCTAAATTAAATACGGCATATTATCACATCTTAGAGTAAAATTGTACTAAACTTTTCGAATATAAAGGGCACTATTTCTGTCAAATAAATATTGTTTATGATATTATGTTCACATGAATAGTGTTGAATTACTGTCATCTAATAGCTCTTAATGAGACTCAAGTGTAGGCGATATAAACATCAGAGACAATATCCATAAAGCTTCTTAGCAATATCTGAAGTAAAATGTTATCAATTATTTAAACACCCTTATCTAACGATTTAAAACAGTTTTTCTTAATATTATTAATAGGTTAATGTATAAATAAAACCTACAGCAAAATAGTTATCTCAAGTTAAATACTGTTTATTGTCCCCGAGAGGTTAATAAAGATATTGATACATATGTAAAAATCTAACATTTTGTAAATTGAGACTACAACGTTGAGTTAAACATGTCCTATAGATACAATGTAAGCTTTAGATGTTATTACATTTTTATTGTAATGTATATGTATGCATCGGTTCTTCCGCAAATACATATTGCACAACGTAAGTAGTATTTCTTATGTATTATTATTAAGCTGGCATTTACGTTTACATTATTATATACAAGAGGCATTTGATAAGATTTGGAGGCACATGTTCCACACAGATACGGTATTATTTAAAGGCGTACACCTCACCGACTTGTCATGAATGTGACTAACACACATACGCTGCATCTGCTTGTTTTATTTATGGCACTAACAATGAGGCTATTGTTTCTTTAAAATTGCAATTCCAAAACCGTAAACGTACTTGTATTATGTCTGAACAGACTACAACAAAATACATAAAGGTATTGAGTGTAGTATATAAAAGGGGCATGTGATACATGTTTAGAGGCACCTTTCCCACGTAGAGGTAGTGTTAACGGCGAGTACATCATTCAATTGTCGTGTATATGACTAACACACATAAACCGTATATGCGCGCTTTATTTAAGGCACTAACAGTATTGGTTCTAAAAAAAGCAGTTACAAGAATCTGCAACAGGAAAACAACAACAGAGCTAAAACACAATATATACGATCAATACACAAGGTAATTGTATATGTTTACAGTTATTGTATATGTTTACAGTTGCAATTGGCCCAACAACATGTTCAGCTACTGGAGACTGTGGTGGTATCACCAATGTTGTTTGTGGCACAGCTGCTGGCATCCCAGTGTGTGTCTGCGGGCCCGGTTTCAAGAAAGCTGCTTCTACGCAAACTTGTGATGCAGGTATCAGCTATATTACAAAGAAATGGTTCTATTAAATTTAAATTATTTAATGACCTGTCTAAAATCGTACTACGAAACACATCTGTAGACACTGTAAATACTGCAACAATGAGGGACTTCGATCACAAGTTATAGTTTAACTATGGTCGTTGATCATATTCACTGTCACCCTCACAGGATTGAAATATTTACGTATAGATACAGTATTACACCAAGCAATGTTAATTTAAACGTGCGACAATATGGACTGCATATTTATGATCCATCTGTAGTTGCGTTCAAATATGTTAAGTTATTTTGCCTCATACTATATAGTAGTTAGTATACTATTTTCTCAAGTAGTGTTGTAGTTCAGTGGATAGAGCACAGGACTTGAAATCAGAAGGTCGTGTGTTCGAGCCCCGAAAGAAGTTAACTTTTTTTTCTTCTGTAAAACTTACTGTTACCTGTGTATTGGTACACAGATGTGCACTGGTCGATGTATATACAGTAAATGATTTGCTACGCTACATTTGCTCGCTTAAATACCCGATTTCGACATGAGCTGGTGAACATGAAGTTACAAATAAAGACACGCCTACAAAGAAGAAATCGATTTATATAGGGACTCTGTAGCTTTAATGCTACTTTCGATTTTTATATTTTTTTTTATATGGCGCCTAACAGGGATGAACATGCCAGGCTCATCCTCCATTTTCATCAAGATAAACTATGGAGAATGGGCCTCGGACCTTCTAACCTGCAAAACTGCAAATTATATAGTAAACTATCCATTTACGAAGGAGCAACGTTTCCACGTGTGCATACGCGGTGTGCGTGCGTATAAGCGTTTATTTATCATCGCTGTATTGCACTAAGCATTTTAGCGAGCAGACCTCGGTTTAAAGTCACATCCGAAGGACTGGTAAGGTAGGAAGTATTTTTGTAATATTTCGATAATTAACCCAAATTTAGTCCTGGTTTGGATTGTACGCGCGATCCCTGGGTTACTAAGCCGCGATGCTAACCATTACACCACGGCGCTACCTTAGATACGCGGTGTCATGATGAAGGCCTTGAATGAGCATTCATTATTGAATTTATTAAACTCGTTAGCAAAAGTGATATAATGCTCGGCAAGAGCCTCGCATTATATCATTTTATTAACTCGTTTAACAAATTCAATAATGAATGAGTACTCATGTAAGATCCTCTATATATACAATTTAATTTAAGGTTCTGGATTTTATATTATAAAAAATACAACATTCGTGGTCACTGGCAATATGCATACACCTTTATATTACATGATTATTAAATACAAAATATAAGAAGTAACTGCATCTTTAACACTGTGATTTCACAAAAAACATAAATGCGCGTGCACGCATACATTATTTTTATTATTGTCATTATTATTATTATTATTATTATTATCATCATTATCATTACTCTTATTGTGGTAGTGGTAGTTGTAGTATAGTAGTTTTTGATGTAGTTTTTCAACCGAAACCATATTCAGACAACAAAACAAGTTATAATGATACTCATGCATGCATGTAGTAAGATTTTTGGTTATTCCAATTAGGAATTGATGTAGTTGATCAAGTTGTTCATTTCCCTAGTCATTTTATAACTTGTTTTGCGTTGTTGTTGACGTGGAAATGCGTTTCTGATGGTTTCCATATGAATGTCATTTTTTTTTTTTGGCCCAGACATTCAAAAATGACGCTAAACGCTAAATGACGCCCAATGACGCTAATCACGGTTAGGCACCAACAAGCTGAGACAGACACTATGTTTTTATTTTTGTAGTATTGTGCAATTAGTGACCTTGTCCGCACGTGCTGTCCGTACTCTATCTTCCATTAATTTATCGGACGTTATAGTATGGTGAAGCTCCGCCCCTTTGTATGCACTTAATTAAAAGATTGCTATGCATTCATCAAAGGCAATTTCACCGACCATACTACTGTAAACGGACGAGGAAAAACTAGTACACTCAACGGGCTTTGAACTCGGAACACATGCAATCGCATGTGAATCGGGCGCTCTACCGATATCACCATAACAGCTAGCTCTGCGGCGAGACAGTAGTAACGCGCTTACAAACCTATCTATTTACATACACCCCAATTGAGTCTTACTACACTACAATGCTGTGATATTGTGCACTGTCTTTGTTAGTTTACGTACATGTGTCTGCCATGTACATAATTATGTCAATGTTTGTGTGTTTGTGCGTGTGTGATAGTCTGCGTGTGCCAGTCTGCGTGTGTGTGTGTGCGTGTGTGTGTGTGTGCGTGTGTGTGTGTGTGTGTGTGTGTGGGGGGGGGTTTAGGTTATAATACCAATAGGTTAGAACATGTCAGATATATTACATTGTGTTCCCATGCTTTCCTGATAGCATTATATGGTAAAATAAGCATATTTCACATTTTTTTCATTCCAATTTTCTTCCAGATTCATTCCATATTTTTTCCTATACTCAGTACATGTGTCACAGACTAAACTATGGAATGGGAACTTTAGACTAGAATAGAATGCGATTGGAATCAAAAGCTCATTCCATTCCAATTCCATTCCATCCCAGGTTTTAGATTAGATTTTTATTGCAATGTATGTGTATGCACTGGTTCTTCCGCAAATAAATATTGCACAACGTAAGTATTGTTACTTTATGTATTATTATGAAGCTTTGAAAATATCTTAGAGATTAACACAAATTCTTATCCAATCAAAATGAATACGAGTTGAATACCAATTGTCGCAGAATTTGCTTGTTAACCACAGTATTTGTTTCAGTAAAGTTAAAAATAGGCATTCCTAAATTTGAAAGTAAGATCAATGTTTATGTTATACTTATTATACGGGTGAATAAACGGAACTTCAAAAACCCACTTCGAAATAAAATATTTTTAAACCAAAAAGGAATGTTAAATCAGTTTTTGTGAAAGAAATTCCTATCAAATTATTAAAAACAGTTTAGGCGTTTTCTCTAATTTGATAAATTATATGCACGATTAAGCCGAAATTTTTTATACCAAATATGACGAATGGAATAGAGATAAGATGTGTGCGCTCTGGACATCAGTCTACCTGAAAATACATCGTGGAAGAAAGGGTAATTTCGGTTTAATTATGAGTTACTGAAACCTTAATTGTTCTTATACATGAGACTGTAATTAAAGTCACAAACTTAATTTTCGGAGAATATGTATATATGAACAGTAGTCCTTATTTTATCATTTTAACACAATCAACGCCAGTAATCGATCAAAGAGGTTTTTAGCGGCATCCTAATGCTTCCTAATTATACACTGTGATTTGTTTTACATTCCTTGACATTTGAATGTCTTACACTATTAATGTACAGCAACAGTCAATGCCAGTAAAGCTAACGACTCAACTATTACGTAATACAGAGAGTACATGAAACCTAGAATATGTAACGAGGAGAGTTGTCAACTAAACTTTTAGTATTGCTTCAGAAATGGTATTTGTTTTAAAAATGCATAATATCTACATTTAGAATTCAGCATAATTATTGAACTTAGAGTATTGTCTTCACTAGCATTTACGTTTACATTATTATATACAAGAGACATCTGATAAGATTTGGAAGCACATTTTCTACAAAGAAACGTTGTTAAAGGCGTACACCTCACTAACTTGTGATGAATCTGACAAACACACATACGCGGCATGTGCTTGTTTTATTCATTTCACTAACATATTGTTTCCTTAAAATTGCAATTCCAAAACAGTAAACGAATTTGTGATATTTCAGAACAGTATACTTGAACTTAATATGAAAACTACAACAAAATACATAAAGGTATTGACAGTACTATATAAACGAAGCATCTGATACCTGTTTAGAGGCACCTTTTCCACGTAGATGTAGTGTTAACGGCATTCACATCAAATGCGCGCTGTATTGAAGGCACTGACATTATTGGTTCTTAAAAAAAGCAGTTACAAGAATCTAAATGTGTTTGTATTGTCTCTGAATACGTAGTATACTTAATGCAACAGGAAAACGACAACAGAGCTAAAACATAATATATACGATGAATACTCACGGTAATTGTATATGTTTACTGTTATTGTATATGTTTACAGTTGCAATTGGCACAACAACATGTTCAGCTACTGGAGACTGTGGCGGTATCACCAATGTTGTTTGTGACACAGCTGCTTGCACCCCAGTGTGTGTCTGCGGGACCGGTTTTAATAAAGCTGCTTCTATGGAAACGTGTGATGCAGGTATCAGCTATAATACAAAACAATTGTTCTACTAAATTTAAATTAGTTAATATGTTAGAAATAGTCCTGTCAAAATCGTACTAGGAAACACACATGTAGACACTATAAATACTGCAACACTATCAATGGGATCATGCAGTTTAGGAATTTACAATGTACATATAATGTTTAACTTGAGCATCGATATTTATTTCAAAGTTTGGAATCGTAGGCTAAAGAAAAACTGAATTTCTGCCCATGATGTGTGATCCACCATTCACTCAAAATATATTGTTTATAGATGTAATATTGATTTGTTATATTCAACTTCATATGCCAAGTAGCGGCAAATGTAAACATCATTATTAATGAGACAAACGTTTAGGCGATATAAACATCAGGGTCCATATTAATCAAGCTTCTTAGCAATATCTTAACTGAAGTCAAATGTTATGAGTTCTTTAAACGCCCTTTTCTTAAGTTTTCTTTATATGATTACTAGGTTTATGGATAAATAAAGCCTACAGCTAAATATTTATTTTAAATTATATCCTTTTTAGTGTCCCTCTGAGGTTAACATGGATACTTAAAAATATGTAAAAATCTAAAATTGTGTGAATAAATTGCCGTTTTGTAGATTGTGTTTACCTTATGGACATGAGCGTTTGTGGATATATGATGCCCTAAGTTGTATTGGGTCATTTATTTCAGGTCATCAAGGATGATTACAACCAATCAATGTTAGCTGGCTGATTTGTTAAATAATGACATTAGTATTACTTTATGTATTATTATGAATCTGGGAGAATAGCATTTTAGAGATTAACACAAATTCACATCCAATCAGAATGAATACGAGTTGAATACCAATTGTCTCAGAATTTGCTTGTTAAACACACAATTTGTTTCGGTTAGTTAAACATAGGCATTCCTAAATTGAAAGTAAGATCCATGTATGTGTTAAACTGATTATACGGGTGAAGTAAAGGAACTTAACCAAACTTCTCCGAAATAAAATAATTTGAATCCAACAAGGAATGTTTTTACGGAAATGGTTTTATACCAAATATGACGAATGGAATAGAGTTAAGATGTGTGCGCTCAAAACATCCATATACCTAAAATACATCTTAGAAGAAAATAGCCAAGGAGTAGTTAGTACCCGTTCGTGCTTAAAACCTAGGAGCGCTATATTGTTTTCCGCGGAATAACGATGGCAGATATCCTAATACAAATCGAATAATGACGTAATATGTATACAAGAACAATGTTTGAATTCGTAGTTGCTATTTTAAATGGCAAACAGGTTTCGTCATCTTTCGGTGCAATGTTTTCTGTGAACTATTTAAATACTACAGTTTGTCAGCCACAATTCGGGTAACCATTTTATTTTGTTTTTATATGTTATACATATACTCGTTATACGTATACACTCATAATTCAGGAAAGGAAGCATATGTTTGGCCCGACAATCTACAAAAGGTATATTTCATGGATCATCTGATTTCTTTCAGTTACAATTGGCACAACCACATGTACCACTGCAACAGTAGCAGCTGCCTGCGGCAATCTCGCCAATGTAGAGTGTGACGCCAGTCTTAAATGTGCCTGCTCAACGCCTTATTTAGCAAATACTGCGCAGACCGCGTGCGTTGCAGGTAATTGACATTATATAAATTATTAAGTTAAAACGATATACCATTACATTGTTTAAAATGAAATCTTGTCTAAAAACATACATTCAAATGCATAACATGTGGGTAAGTGTCATTACATTTGCTAATGATAATGCCGATATGACTGAGTAAATTGACGTAATGGATTTGAGTTTATGTGGATATATATATATATCATCTCTCAAATTGCATTGTCATTTATTTCAGGTCATCAAGTACAGTTAAAACCAATAAAACTCAGGTCTTTTTTTTCATTATATAATGACATTATTATTAGTATTATTATGAAGCTGGGAATACAGAATTTTAGAGATTAACACCAATTGTCATCCAGTCAAAATGAATACGAGTTGAATACCAATTGTCTCCGAACAAACTTGTTCAAACACAAACTTTGTTCGGTAAAGTTAAATATAGGCATTCCTAGATTGAAAGTAAGAATCATGCATTTGTTAAACGGACTTAATGATTTACATTTGTGGAATCCATTTTAAATAAAAAAATAGGATATGTAGAACTTAATAGTAAAGAAACATTATGTAACTTTTTGCAACAAATCCATACATTTTTAGAAATAGTAGGGTTTATAACTGGCTTTTTTTCAAAAACTAGTATGGTGGCATGTGTTTTTTATTTTATTATCTTGAATAACTCGATATTTGCTAAAAATGCAGACGTTTTGAAAAAAGTAGGAAATATTTTTTTCCCCTTGGAATGTGTCTTTTTCTTTATCAAAATCTGCCATTTTACCGAGGATCTGCAAGCCAGTTAAATAAATATTACTATTTTTTTTCCGCAAATATCATGCATTTTTCTTCATATATTCATATAAAAGGACCATACATCATGTACATATTGAACTTGAACAAAATTCGAATTGATTGTTATTATTAAAATTCTTGTGATTTACCTATTTTAGGTTGTACTGAAATTATAGGAAATATGCCAAAATGGAATTAGGTCAAATGTTTCTCTTAAGATATCTCAGAAATCAAGTTGGGATCCATTATTTCTAAAACTTGAATATGATAAGGTTAGCACAGTCTAGCTATATACAAATCTTAAAAAAGTTTGTTCATAGGAAAATAATAATAAGATACTGTAGGAAATATCCTTAAACCTAGATACAAATGATAGATTATCACAGATATTTGCAAAGGAAAAAAGGTCCATCTTGTATGAATTTGCTAGCTCTGCACTGCATTAGCTAAATTGAATACTTACATATGCTGTTCTCGCTCACGATAGTATCATTTCATTTTAAATAGAGAACTCTGCAAGTGGTGTGTACAACCGTTTCGTTGCGGCTATATTGACTGTGGTGCTGTTTCTCGTTCAAGTAATACTGCCATAGGAGCAGGTATTGTTTTCATCCGTTACTTCCTTAGTGGATTCATGGGAATTATTGCTTACATATTTTGACGCCACAATCACCACATGAATGGAGCTATGTGAATTAATGCTTTAATGTTTTGACGCCATAATCACGACAAAAATGGATTTATACGAAGTATTGCTTAAATATGTTGACGCCATAGTTACCACATATATAATTCAATTTTCTAAAAATGGTCAAATGAAGTAATTACATCAAAAACCGTTACGCTTTATTGAAAGTCTTATACTTTAAAAAAATTCCTTTAAAATATAATGTATGCAAAAACACCACGCTGAATTCTTAAATATATCTACGGGTTTAGAACAGAACATCGTAGTTTAAACTTTATTGATTTATTAATATATTCCGAATATTTTTGAACTTATTTTTCATTATTATCTTTATATCAGGAAAGTCGTCATTTTTATTTCAGGAGAAGAATAATGCAACATATGTAACAACTGAAACCAGCGGCACGAAGAATAAAAAGATAAAAACACATATTATTTAAAAAAATATGTTTAAGAAATTTAGAGTTGTACTTTTTAACAAATGTATGGGCTGTTAGGGCAATATATGAAAAACTGACCGTATCTAAATGGTGTTTCATTTCCAGGTTCAATCGGCCATAAGATCGTAATCTTATAGCGGTACACATTGTATTATGTTACGTTTTAAGGACAAAAACATCCGATTTAAAATTAAGAAAAATATCATTCGAAAAAAAAGTGAAATTGTCATCCATTTTCCAGAAAGGGTATCATCTTGGGCTTATGCTTCGTTTGACTGAGGACAGTTGTATTGACTCGCATAAATATCTAATATTTTCTGAAATAAGGCATTTACGGTTTGCAAATACATATATTGTGGGTTGTTTTGTATGTGTGTGTGTATTTTGTTTAGAAAATAAAATATATGTAGTATTTTCCTCAATATATATCCCAATAGGATATATTTAATTATTGTTCATATTTTGAATTTTGTTATATTTTTCTCCATATATGTTATCGGATGTTTTAAATTATATTATAGTTTCGTTAATGAATATGTATTGCTTACCAGGCGTTTGTGTTAACTTCTACCTAAACAGGGGTTAGTTCATGTTGTTCGGCTATATACGAGCAACTGACCTTGGCCAAGTGGTGGTTCAGGTGTAGTTGTACGTCTCTTCTGTTGCACATTCTACAAAGTCGTGGATGACGTATTAGACACACAATTGAAGTGTATATCCTAATTATACATACCGTACATATATATAAACTATATTTCATATACAAAACGTATAGTAACGGTTTCAAAATAGCTTAGAAGAGTGTCTAATTTAAAATAAAATAAAATATCATAAAAACGGGATGAGATATGTAAAATGTGAAATTCCCGATAAATTTCCAGGAAAAGCTATTATAATAACCGTTACGATATACAAGTATATTGGATTTGTGCTCTGTTTATGTTGAGGACAGTTGTATATACTCGCATCTTATATTTTCTGAAATAACGTATTAATGTGTTTTGCAAATATTGTGTTTCGTTTTATAATCCTTCTTTGTACATGTTGTATGTGTGGGTATTTTCGTTTTGTTTTAGAAAATAAAAGACAATGAAATTAAAAGGCTTGTTATTCATTTGATTGTGTGTTCATATTCCTAATGGGTATTTGACGTACTTATATGTATTATATTATATGTGGTACAGCTTTCTAGTGACGAGTATGTTTCTTTGTAACACAGCGATTGCACTATTGAACATATCGATTATGACGTCGAGAAAATCCTTCAGTCCCCAATACGTCATTCGTCAACCCTTTTCCATTGCCCGGGTTTTCTGAGATTTTGTTATAAAACCGTAAGGTAATTAATGTAATTCTAAAATATAGGTTTAAAAACAAGAACAAATATGTATCTGCCTTGCAGTTCATTTAAAGGAGACGACCTAGAAAAGTAATTCATGTCAACCAATATACAAATTAAAACTCTCATAATATGCTTCAGTTTCAAATGAAAAGTGCATAACCGCATTTTACCGTGTGTTATTTATTGCTAATAATAAAGTTTGATCTGGAAAGCTCAAAGACTCGGTGGTTTGTGTTGCTAAATCATAAATTTTAAGTAAATGTGATATGTATTGCTAACGGTTGTTAATATATTACAGTTAAAGTGTACGAAGATTGCAAAAAAAGAGCCATAAAGCACCAGCAGCCTCGTCTAGTTTTCCAGACCGAATTATTTCTTTAACAATAAATTCGTTCAGAGCACGAGGCAGTGTATATTGAATATAAATCATAACACATACTGATGGTGTAATTCCTGTTTGAATTTACATCCATAATACTTCCAGATCACACCAAGTCCCTTTAACGTTACAAAGACATTGAAAGAGAAGTTAAACGAAGAGAGCTATCGGTACGTAAAAGTAAATCTGTATTTAATTGAAGAGTCATCACAATAAACAATCATTATCACACAATACATTATTAATTAACTATGTAATGTAGACAATCCAAATAATGAAGGTTCGATTATTTGTAAATTGGGTTACATCGACTTCGCTGAAATATAGCTATTATCACGTTCCTGTATGATTTTCCCACGCGCCGTTGAGCGGTAACAGGGGAAGATTGATTTGAATCAGATACTTGTTATTAAACATGTTACATGTTATATTGAACATGTACCTTTTGTTTCTTCGTACCTGTAAATGATATTTAAAACATAGGAATAAAGATAGATATTAAGTAGTTAATTAATAAAAATGTCAATAATTAAGTGTTTTCATATTGGCCCAGTTATTTGTCCTCGGACTGTTAAATTGGCATCATATTACACATAGCATGATTAAAATTGTACGACAATATACATGTATATGCATCCAAACAGCAATATCAATACACTCTTTATACCTATAACGCAACATGTTCGAGTTTCGTTTCATAAATATTTGTGTGATTTCAAGCAAAATTAAATTATCATACATTCTGAAAAGAGAAAATAACTATTCCATTTACGATAGCCAATTATAATGATAATCAACGAACATCGTCGAAATGAATTCCATAAGATTTGCATTGGATTCATTTTGTTGAGATTGTATCTGCCAGTAGGGCTTATGCCAAGGTCAGTTGTCGCTCGTCCATCGTCCGAACTTTAACTTTTTGTTGGCATTACTATCGCACCTTCATTTTCATCCGATCTTTACCAAACATGGTCAGAATGAAAGATAGGACAAGTTTGTTAACCATTATATCGGGTTATAAATATCAGATTATTGCCCCTGATTTAACGAAAATTGCTATAGTTTGTCTTGCCATCACTCTACCACCTTCATTTCAATCAGATTGTTTATATCAATGCCACCTCAAATGAGTTCGAAAACCAGCTAGATCGGACCAGCAAAAATATTAAATTTTGTTAATTTTAATATTTGTCTGTTATACTTACGACAACATTACAATTGCAATAACTCAAATTGCCTTAATCCACAAACGGAAAAAACTTCCCCAAATCTCCCTCCCGGGACCCGCGGCACCAAGAGAGCCGCCGATTACACATGCAGAGCTACCTCCTCTTTCCGCAAATAAGTCCTAAATTTAAGGAGGGGTGGGTAGTTAATGTTGTCGTAAGTATAATAGACAAATATTAAAATTAACAAAATTTAATATATTGGTCTATTGATTACTTACGACAACATTACAATTGCGACTTTATCACAAGAGCTGGGGTGGGAAAATGTAACCTGTTATGAGTGCAAGAATATATCAAAGGGATTTGAACAACTCTGAAACAACAAGTAACAAAGCAAGATCAAAACCTGCTCTAATCACCAGGAATTGGAGCAGATGCGAGTATGAACCCAGCCAACTAACACTCACCATAGCTTACTCTGGAATCCTGCCTGGCGACAGAGCAAGTAGGAGGAGCCTCAAATACTTCTTAGATGGGCAGATTATTGTTACAAGGTGAATTTAGCACCCTCAAAAGTCCGTGAAATCGGTCAAGGACAAAGAAGGCCACCATCATCTAAAATCATTATCGACAATTCCAAGCCAATCTATTGAACAGAAATTTGCTGGTACTACATAGATCATCTAGATAAGTATCGACCACCTAATTCAATACTTACAATAACAGCTTCATAACTGAGCTGGAAATGTAACAGAACTATGAACACAAGATAAAATGTGACTGTGTGAAACATAGATAAATATAAACAATATGTATAAACCAAACACGTTTGGAACATTGTGGTACGAAGCGCTTACAAACCAAGATACGTAAAATAATCAATAAATATATACTTAATTTGTATGACTACCGTTATAGACTTAAGCAAGACCAAGTCAGCTAACTGGTAGCAGCACAACCTCATGACTGACTGGGTAGCAAACACTGGACCCAGTGAAAACAATATGTAAGAAAGAACATAACAACTATTTTGTGATGTTTTAAGGAAATAAAGGCTCTGACTAGAGCAGCATATTGGAATTTTAATTAGGTATATACCCAGACAAAACCCAATCAGTTTGTTACTTGAATCTCTCTAGAAAGGAGTTGAGAGAGAACTCTTAGCAGCAAGAGAGCAATGACACTTCAGTTCCCAGAATAGGCTCACTAAATCTGAGCCATAAGGCTAAGGCTAAAGTTAGATAGTCTAAAGGGTAGAGTCTATCTAAGTTTAAGCAAGGTTCAATGGAGGGTCGGACAACAGAAAGTCAATTAGAGGCCAAAAGAGCGACTTAAAACTTCTAAGTATTCTAAACTAAGAAGGGGAGTGATATAAGCTCAAAGGGGGAAACGAGAAAAAGTCTGACTAAGGTCGAAGTGTAAACAAGCACATGCGCTACACTATTCTGTCCAGCTAAACCTCTGTGCCCTCAGAGGAAACCAGTGAAGGACCTCCTAGAGGAACACTTACGTGAGCAACTATTACAGAAACATTAAAGTTTGAAGATGTAGTTTGAATAGACAAACGTGAGGTTGCATACTGATACGGAATAAAGGATAGTGGCAGAGATAGACTGTAAACCCTGGTAACCCGCAGTTGTGAAGACAACAAGATAGACAGAAGTGCTGAAAAACAGTAGCGAAACTGTCTCACAAAATGGCTATAAAAGTAAGAGCCATGCCTCATGGCTTTGCGAGTTTGCTGGTGGAGGGACCCTAAACCTTAGAACGACACACACACACACACACACACACACACACACGTATTAGAAACTCCCAAAAGAACTAATGAGAACAATATGGTAGACGGACTGTCTAAGCAAATGGATCTGACCCTGTAGAGCAAGCAAGTCCACTGACCAGGACCAGGGGCCTGGCAGATCAAGCTACAAGTTCAGCCGGGTAGTTGACAGGCCCACAAGTCCTCTGAGGAAGAAACGCACTTGAGACAAGGTCAAACTGAAAAAATTCAGTGCTTATGAAAACGGAACTCCTATTAGGGATCAATCTTGAGGGTTAATACAGCCAATCTGAGAGATCCTTAAACGAGCATTAAGGGCAGCTCTACTAACCCCTAGACAACGGAGGAGTGTTATCTTGAAAGTGTACACACACGCACCCCCGCCCCCCCTTTGTTCATGTAGGAGGCCAACGAGACTTGACCATAGCCTTCGTGAAGAAGTGGCCTTGGATAGCTTCCTGTACGGACAGAGAGACTTCTAGAATAACAGAAAACTGAACAGGGAAAAAAACGGGGCCCGAAGTGCAGGTCTGAGCAGCCTGATAACAAGGGAAGCAGAATAACCCCCTCACTAGGAAGCTAAGCAAACCTATGAAGAGATGCTGACTTGAACCAAGGGTCAGATGGAGCAGTCAAAACCAACCAGTGGAGCTGGTATTACTTAAATGAAGGTAGATCTATACTTGTCGACAGAAACCAAGTAAATGTGCTTCCGACCCAGCGAGGTTTATACTGTAACCTTTTAAAGATCTAGCCGAAAGAAAACTGTTTCCATACAAATGTGGCGTGAAGAACCAATATAAAAGAGATGCAAGATGGCTCTCCAACCGCCTGAGGTTGACTTCCACAAGAAAAGTCGGTCTCTTATGGCTTAACTTATGTATGGACTAGAAGAAAGAAGCCGGACGTAAAGGCTGCTTCACAGTAGAGTCTACCATGACATTATGACCAGTACTGTACTGTCATATAATAAAGAACAAACACTTAATTATAAAAAGCAACTACTCATAAGAAATATCGTCTAAACAAGCCAATTCGGAATATATTATTCAAACTCTTCTTATTACAATTATGGTGGTAGGGGGTTGTAAAGTTAGAAAACCTTTAAGTTTTCAAAGACAGACTTCCCAAAACTTTGCCAAAGTTTACTTTGTCAAGCAAAAACTAAAATGTATGTTAAATTCCAATTTCTTTTTCTCACCAAATTACTTTTTGTATTAAATATCAGACGATCAGATAGATTTCTTGAAGACTGCAAAGGTAATTTAAATTCTCTGGGTCGTACCCCTAAAAAAAGAAAAAGTTCAGGTACTGCCCCAGGAGGTGTATTTTTCTAGAAAATACCTTTTAATAAAAAAGACGTTTGTTATAAAATTATCCAGAGTACTTGAAACATTTAAACGAAGCTTAATTAGCAAATTATGGTTATACGCTGCGAACCTTTGATATATTAAATATGTTAATTAATAGATTCGTATATCTTATTTCCTTTTCAGTAAATTGATTCATATATCTTTCTTTCCTTTTCAGTAAATTGATTCATATATCTTTCTTTTTTTCAGACAGTGCCCTGGTGGTGGAGACCTTTGTGGAGAACGAAATAAAAAAAGTTTTTTAAAAATATGCCCCGGACAGGACTGAAGGTGGAGATAGGAAGAAAGAAATAGGATATATTAATGCCAAATAATAGCAGTCACTAGAACAGGGGGTGGATAGTAAACGATTTCAACAGGCCTAGGCAGCTTGGCAGAGTTTTCAGCAGTTTATTTTAACTCAATGGCCTGGTGACTGTTCTTTTTCTTGCAAGAGAAAACCTTGCGCTTTTTTGTCATATACCAAGTGATAGTTAAGCGGGACAATTCAATGACAATCACACTGATTTGTGTATGGTGGAAATATGTGTCCGTCCGTCCGTGTGTCGGTCACACTTTCCTGTCCGGAGCATATCTTCAAAACTGCTGGAACTTCACACAATGATAGAGGGGAAAATGCGAGGAAGTGCATAGTGCAAGAACCGTAACTCTGTCTGTCAGCATTCAAATTAGAGATATTGCCCTCTGTAATTTTATACTTATAATTTTTGTCCGGAGCATATCTTCAAAACTACTGAATAATAAGATGGGACTGCAAATGAAACTTCACACAATGATAGAGGACAGTGGGAGGAAGTGCAGAGTGCAAAAACCGTAACTCTGTCATCATCCAAATTAGAATTATTGCCCTTTGTAATTTTAGACTTAGATTTTTTATCTGGAGCATAAACTACTAATGGAACGGAAAGCTGAAAACTGCTGGGTGATACAAGGCCATATAATAAGTGGATTTGAAGGATTTTTGGAATATTATTATAACTACATCAGGGTAGTGAAACCACATGATTTTTTGATTGGGTTCACGGAAAAATATGTAAACAAACCGATCGATAGAGATTTGTTCGCTTCATAACTTCCTTAATATTTTTAGGTCTACTGGTTGAAGGCCAGCAGAGCTTATGGGATGACGAGTTGTCCGTCGTCCGTCCGTCCGTCCTTCCTTCGTCCGTCCGTCGTCCGTTAACGTTTGCCTTGTGAATACTCTAGGACCTTCATTATTTATTTGATATTTACGAAACTTTTCCAGTGGCTTTATATCAATGAAAGCTCTAAGAAGATCGAAAACCAGTCAAATCGAATTAATTTCACCGGAGTGATGGCCCTTGATTTGATGAAAAATGCCATATTAAGCTTGGGAACACTCTATCACCTTCATTTATTACTTGATATTTACCAAACTGGCAGGTATTATTAATATCAATGAAAGTCTCGGACAAGTTTGAAAACCAGCCAAATTGGGTCAGTAACACCAGAGTGATGGCCCTTGTTTTTTCTGAAAAATGCCATTTTCTGCATTGTGAACACTTTAACACCTTCACTTATTATTTGATATTTACCAAACTTGCGCAGATTGTTTATATTAATAAAAGCTCAAAAAAGTTCGAAAACCAGCCAAATCGGATCAGTAACACCGGAGTTATGGCCCTTGTTTTTTTCTGAAAAATGCCATTTTCAGCTTTGTGAACACTCTAGCACCTTCATTTATTATTTGATCTTTACCAAACTTGCACAGATTGTTAATATCAATGAAAGCTCGGAGGAATTAGGAAACCAGCCAAATGGGTTTAGTAACAGCAGAATTATGGCCCTTGTTTTTCTGAAAAAAGCTATATTCTGCCTTTTGAACACACAAGCGCCTTCATTTATTACTTGATCTTTACCAAACTTGCTCGGAATGATAATATCAATGTAAGCTCAGAAAAATTTGAAAACCAGTCAAATTATTTTAGTAACACCGGAGTTACGGCCCTTGATTTAGATAAAACTGCTGTATTTTGCCTCATTAAGACGACAGGGCTTTCATTTGGACAGATTTTAATGAAACTTTGCAGGAATGATAAGTACCAAATCTTGTTATGTATATCGTCACCCTGTTTCGGTTGAATGATCTTTGGCAGAATTAATAGGACTTTAAAGGTTTTAATGCACAAACTTTGTCCGGACTTTTTTCCTGAACCCCTAGCCGGATTTCAGAGAAACTTTGCAGGGATCATCATTACCAGGCCTAGTGGCCTTTTAAAGTTTTACAACACAAACTTCAGCTTAACAAAGCTAATATATCTGTTAATAACGCTTCTTTTCTTGATTTAGATATCTCTATTGAAAATGGTGAAATAATAAGCAAAATCTATGACAAGAGAGATGATTTTAATTTTGACATTGTTAATTATCTCCACTTGGATAGGGATGTTCTCCGAGCAACATTTTAAGTGGTGTATGTGTCTCAACTTATTCGTTTTTCAAGAGCTTGTACTCGAGTTGAGGATTTTAATATTCGTAATCTTTGTATAACTAAAATGCTTCTCAATCAGGGTTACCGTTACCATAAACTTCGTAAAACATTTGCAACATTTTATTATCGTAACCCTGATCTTCTTTCCAAATATAAAAGTAATTTAAGGACTCTTCTGCGAAAAGGACTATCACAACCAGACTTCTATGGTGATGTGATTTATAAACTTCGTGGGCTTTGTTGCCACTGACCGTTCCAAGGCGGTAGCCCTATTGTCAACTCTTTTGTGTTTGTGATGTCGTTTGCATTTTTTATTACTTGTGCCGTCTCGTTTGTCTGTTTGCGTGTTTGTTTTTGTGTTTTGTGGTTGACTGTCGTCCTTGAATGCTGCTTTCCCTGTCCGATATTTTTGTCTTTCTTTATCTGGACTATTTCTCTTTAACCCTTCGCTGGATTTCAACGAAACATTGCAGGGATGATCAGTACCAAGCCTAGTTATGCATGTCATCGCCATATATCGGTTAAATATGTTTGGCTGAGTTATTGCCCTTTAAATGTTTCAACACACAAATTTTGTCCGGACTACGTTCTCTTGAACCCCTGACCGGATTTCAGTGAAACATTCCAGGAATGATCAGTATCAGGGCTAGTTGTGCATGTCATCGATTTATAGCCCTTTAAAAGGTTTCGATAAATAAACTTTATCTAGACTAGTCTCTTCTGAACTTCTGGAAGAATTTTAACTAATTTTGGCAGGGATGAGGAGTACCAAGCCTAGTTGCACCTATCATCGCTGCGTTCTGGTTGAATGAGTTATGACCTAATATATAAAAACTTTATCCAAAAAAGTTTTCCTGAACCACAGCAAAGACTCCATATAGCCAGTAGAGCGATTCAGGCCATCTTGGGCCTCTTGTTACAATTTATTACCCAAAAGGTAGAAAGAAATATCGAGTAAATTCTATTTTCTATAACTTTATTTCTACTTAATCCGTACTTGCTACGAAACTACTATTATGACGAATTAATATGTACAACATTTTAGGAATAATGATATTGTCTCTCTCACATGATTACTGATCTCTTGTATCTCGGAAAAGCCCAGGAAAAAGCCCCGAACAAAGAAAACCCTTCCTTTTTATAAGGTCCCTTCCAAATAAGAGGTTAGCATGATCGTAAATATTGGCATGCTAACTCATCAATCTACAAATAATGAATGCTAACACATAAATCATATAGCATTAGCCTGGTTCATAGAGCATCATCACCCAAATAAGGGATGCTAACCCATAAAATATGATCATTAGCATAAGCCTAAGTTAGCCCAGTAGAGAGAAACACTTCTAGAGTTATGGTGCTAACCGAAGACAGACATAGTGTCCTCAGTAACTAGTAGTGTTATTTTACCTGCTCCTTTGGGACCAACGAGCCCAAAATAGATGGCTTTGAAGTAGAATACCGCTTAAGCCGGTGCTAGGGGGCGTGAGAGGTGTTGCTTCTTTCATTAATTCTCATGAACAGACTCAATAAAACCGAGTCTGCTGCTTTATTCTCTTAATTGTGTTTATTGCTCCCAAAGGATCACCTTTATCAGTATTTATTGAATACTGGTACCTGTACAAAATTACCACAATATTCTGATTAACCGATTTTATTCAACTAAGGTGCACAAAGTGTTAATAGTGAAATATTTTTATTACATTTCTATGGATGAAAGATCTGGATTTCTCAGTGAAAGATTATTCGCAAATATTAATAACTAACTCGCGCACTTCTTTTTTTTTTTCGACTGCGCAATGGATGTGGATGATAATCAATCCTCATTTCCTTTGAATAAATATCTCGTTTACTGCTACGCTAAAATGCTGAAACCGATGATTAATTATGATCCATAGTTATCCGAATTATGACACACACAGCTTCTACACAAGTCACAACTGAACGAAACCATGCAGTAGCCATTTTTACTTGCCACTTGGTGACGGAAAATTAGCAAATTGTCGACGAATCCAATAATTTATTTATTTCCATATATTTTCATTCAATCCTTGGGTAATCTTGAACTAAACCAATACACTGTTCGCGTCTTAAATTCGTTTTTCATGTCTGAAAACACGATGAAGGGATTTTCACTTGATTTTCTGACTGAATTTGAAACGATGGACGCAATGCCGCTAATGGGGCACTATCATACGTACACAATGAACAATTTGGGCATTTATTAAATAAATGCAGTTTTTTTAAGTGAGCGATATGAAAAAAAAACTGTACACAAATGTATATGTTACATATATTTGTTGTTGTATTTGAATCGAGAAGTTTGAAGTTTAAACTGACATCAGGCCAGGCGATTTACTACCTTCGCGTATGGATACTTTTACGATATGCCTTAAAAGGAAATCGTAGTACAACGATTGCCTTAAAAGGAAATCATAGTAAATAAGCCACGCCTCTGTATTCATACTCGAATTACATTGACCGTTATTTGGTTTGAACTACAAGCACAATCATAACTAAAACTTACAACAAATACATTATAAATTGAAATAATTATATGTTATGAAATGTAATAAACAGATTATGCAACTGCTGCGTTCGATTATGATTAAATATTTCACTCGATGTCAGGCGTATTGTTTTTTCACTTACTCGCTAGCGCTCGTTCGTGAAAAAAACATACGCCTGACATCTCGTGAAGCATTTAATCATAATCGAACGCAGCAGTTAAATAATCTCTATATATTACATAATTGTCTGTGATTTGTATAGGAAATACTGGGAAAAGAAAAGCTATATCTACTCGTTTGCTCTACTGGGAAATATCTCCCAGTAATATCTCCCAGTGGGAGATATTTCCCAATACGGAACATTGCTCGGCCTTTTCCGTCAGTGGCGGGAATGCCAAATGATGTTCCGATTGTTTTACGGACGTCGTCGGCAGATTCCGCCACTAGGAAGTAACGATTACGGAAATTAACGAAGAGTTCCGGTTCCACTTGTTTTGTATGACGTAACGTCGTCTTGGCTTTCTCGTGCAAACTGGTGTAAAAAGGCGTGAATCATTAGAAATATTAATAAAATATCCTTTTAAATTATGTAATATATAGTTTAATAACCAGTGTTTTTGAGATACAGAAAATATCTCCCTCGGTAGAGAAATGGGAGATATTTCCCGTATCTCAAAAACACTGGTTATTAAACTCTATATATCCATAGCTGTCATACATTTTGCCCATTTTGACCATTATGAGCTATTTGTGTAGGCGATGTGTTGGTGCGCCGTAAAACCAAATCATATTCAATTCGATTGTTATTGTCACCTGATCACTGTGTATATTGTTATTCTCACGTGATCGCTTTGTAGATTGTTATTGTCACATGATCGCTGTGTAGACTGTTATTGTCACGTGGTCGCTGTGTAGATTGTTATTGTCATGTGATTGCGGTGTAGATTGTAATTGTCACGGGTTTGCATTGTTCGACAATTTATAAATAGACTTGTTGTGTGTTGACATAATTATAATTTCTGTTTTGACACATTTTTTTAACAGAAAACAGGTACAGGTATAGCACAAACGATATGTACGCTCTGTACTTCCATACATAACAATGATAGCACAATATATATATATGTAACCTGTGTTACACAAATATAACAACAAGGTTGCGGGTTCGAATCCCGTTCTGGGCAATTTTTTTATGAAATATATTCGGCAGCCGTATATGTATGGATATTACCTGTACGAAGGCCGGACAAAATGTGATATTGTACGCATCGTTTTATGACTTATATACCGACTTTCTGGATCTCCGTTAAATTGAAACTACTTCACCCGTGACTTCTTTATATTCATGAGTTAGTATCAGTTTACGTATAGCCTTTAAGTGTAGCTTTAAGAAAGCATGAATTGCGTTAGGTGATTGAAAATTAACTGGACAAAAGCGTTAAACGGATTATCGGATTTTTCACCAAACTATTTAGTTCTATATTTCAGACAGTTTTCTACTAATTCGTGAATTTTCTTTGCAACGTAAATGGTGTTGTTCAAATGGGCACTATATTGGGACGCATACCCCACCTCATTACATTCATGTGTATGCTAACAAATAAACAATTTAATGCTTTGCATTCATCAAAGGAAATGTCACCAAGCAAGCTACAACAAGTAATACAATACGGAACACATCATTAACGCATATTTAACGGCACGAACATCACCTTCCAACCCTTGTTGGAATATAACAATCAGTATCTTTTGTCGGTATTACCGATAAGCGTTTCAATGTTCACGGGTGAAGACGACAACAATATAGTGTAATATCTTGTAACAAATGTATGACATTAAATATCAATTATATCCTTAAAGCATGTAATATGCAGTTAACGTTAACACGTTGAACACACTAACGATGTAATATGATCTAGTTATCTCGTGCGGGAGTTCATATGTTTCATCTCCGCCCGGGTCAAACCAAATGCTTCATGATATATGGACTTAGTAGCTACCTTCATTGATTGACGTTCAGCATATACGCCTTTCCAATAATTACACTTTATGCCGGTAGGAGTTATCGATCGTATGATGCGTGACGTCATAAACAGGACACACAGAAATTCGCGGATGTCGAAAACTTTGATAACGATTTACAATAACATAACCATTTAACTGGAAATTATCGGATGTTCCTGAAAAGTATGAATTTTTTATATAAACATGAATATATTTGTAGATCTTTTGTCTATAGAATAGTTAATAAAGTGCCGAAATGTGCCTAAAAGCAGGGTTCAGAAAACAGGACGTCCCGAACAAGTAGTGGGTGGGGAGTCGGACGGATTACGTTGATACTCGATATTTTAAGAATTTAATGCGATCTACATATTTTATTACTTTAAGAAAAAGTACACTTATGCATACTCGCTGATACATATGAAGTTATTTTTGTTATGAAAACATAGGCGTAGGAGCCAGGGGCCAGGCGAGTGGGGTGGGAGGTGGGGGGGGGGGGGGGGGGGGCGGAGAAAAATCGATTAACGCTCAAAAAGTACTTTTTTTCCTATATAATGTTGTATGTTTTGGTGTAATTGAGGGTGGATAACTTTTCAACCGGACCCTCGTTACAGGGCGACTGCTCTGCCAGCTGAGCGCACCGGGCCACCGGTTATCCAATATCACCACACGCCTCACCCTTTTATCCTTTAAGAGCCTATCCAGCTCTCCTGGTCATACCAGACCCCTGGTGACACTATCCCGCGTAACGGAATTAAATCGACACCAATGAAGTAAACCAAGGAGTTGTTGGGTGGTGGAGTGCCGCCAGCACAGGACTTGAACCTGGGACCCCTCACTTACACGGCAAGTGCTCTACCAGCTGAGCTTAACAGGCCGTCGGGTATCCAATATCACCACAACATTGATTGATCATGGAGATACATGCATTAATACATGAGAAATTAATTGCTGTTAGAGTATCTCCTGTATAAATTACTGGTAAATAATTTAGACTATACAAATATTAAATTCCTTAGAATTCAATGGTTAGAGTTATTTATAAGAGTGAGTGACTGCTGACCCGAGAAGGGTACTATTGCAATAGGCGTCAAGGACTCAGATGTACTATTGCATGCACGGTCACATGATGAACTATTGAATGGTTGGCATCATATAGCAGATGCATCAACATATCGGAAAGTGACCGGATGTAAAAGTTATGAAAAGTTCACATGAATCTTCCATGCACCTCGGGCAAATAGCTTTAACTATTGACCACTAAATTAAATAGCTATATTATTTAATGACTTCCCTGACAATAGTAGCACCATTTGTCCTAGGTG
This sequence comes from Cyrtodaria siliqua, assembly GCA_037043455.1. Classification (NCBI taxonomy): domain Eukaryota; kingdom Metazoa; phylum Mollusca; class Bivalvia; order Adapedonta; family Hiatellidae; genus Cyrtodaria; species Cyrtodaria siliqua. Next base: position 149,330 of record JAWPHD010004133.1, read on the forward strand.
AATAGAAGGATCATGCAAATTATTGTCTCGGCCATTACATAACTAGATTATTGTCATGACACAAAGTCAATGTCATTTTCTGGAAGCTCGGTGGATAAGGCCTTGCTTTTAGAGCTGCAGTCCTCTGAACCGAGTGGGTTCGTTCCATGGCGGAGGCATGTCTGATGTGAAACTTCGTCTTTCAACTAATCAGCCACTGAGGTTGCGGTCCAAATATAAACTTAACAGGGTGTAAACCCCATTTCATTCATTCTTTTCTTTGTATGTTTTCAGTAATGACTGACAATGGACCTATAGATCAGAAAATATATACTCCAACATGGAGAGAGAGAGAGCAATCAAGATCTGATCATCTGTTTGAAAAGAATGTAAGTTGACTTTATAAAATGCTTGTAACCTTTAGCGGAAAAATAAATATATTCTAGACACAAGATACTTATTTCTTGGTAAACATGTTCTTTGTACATTTCAATTATTTTGTTGTGGTAAATGTATCACAGTTCATGCATAATATAGGAATTTAAAAATGTTTTCCTTTGAATTCGTCATGTATACAATGTTCAACCTACATGTCACTTAAAGTGACTATCAAACTATTTTTAAGAAAAATACTATAAGCTAACTGCTTGCTTTATTTTGGGCAAACAATCCCTGAAAATCAATAATAATTTCATTTTTTTATAGATAAAGTCAAAGCCGTTAGAGGTGACCGTGTAAAACAAGTTTTTTCTGTCAAGTGTCTTACAGAATATTGTTTTTATCATTTCAGTTGAATGGAAGTAAAGAAGTGTGCTTCTTACACTTTCCGGATGAAGATTAGGTCAGCAATGGGTGTCACAGATGTACACTAGCTGTATTTCAAATAAGAAAATCTCTGCCATGAATGCAATTACAAAATTATTAACGGACAGCAGTATAGCCCATAGAGCCCTAAAGGTTTCGATAATATCTGGCCTTTTTTACCAGTAAGCGGTGTTTCGCTGAACATTTCACAATTTCTTGGTAAAATTGGTTAATGTGTTAACGAATAACCACAACAAATTTATAGCAGCTGAGGGGACACACTATGCCCAAAATTAAGGAATACCACGTCGTTGACTAAACAATTCCTCTGACCTTGACTGGGATCATGCATCAAACGTGGACAGTTTGCGAATTATTAGCCTTTTCCAAGATCCTATTATTTTGTAAATTCTCAAAAATGTGAAAATGTCTTGAAGCAGACTTTATGGCATAAGCACTTTGTCATGTGCACTTCTCAATCGACAAATTAGTGGTCAACTTATTGATTCAATGAACTTATATGTGAACCGTTGAAATAAACATACTCATTCAAACACACAATGGATATATTCCTGAATAATTGGTCATGGTCTTTGAACCATATTCATTTCAAGTCTTCAATTAAAGATAGGATTAAATAAGTCGGTATTCTTTCTTAATATGATGTACCGGAAGCAATATCATGATTGACGTGTGTTCCATTAAAATTTGTTGAACTGTTTATGCATTATAAAGTATTGAGAAAATTCAATATTGTAAAAATAAAACAATTATCATCATTTATTTGTCACTTTTCTATTGCTTCAATGTCAATTTAATATATGAATAAATCATAGCTAATGATAATTCTGATACATGGTTACCCTAAGAGATAACTAGTCCATTTCATCTGATGCTCTCTTGAAAGAAGTGGGGTTTACTTTCCGTTATCATATCATATTAGGTAATATTGGGACAGCAACCTCAGTGGGAGATGAGATGAAGTTTTCCATCAGACATAACCACGCGATGCAGAGGTCGGAAGCTTTATAGTCGAGGCCTTATCCACTGAGCTAACGAGGACGCTGATGCTATCTTGAACTTGCAAGGCTGTATATAGTATTGTTAGAGTTGAAAGTAGTCACACCAACCCCAAACATTGAACACCGTAAAGAGACATTTGACTTTTTCCACACTTTAAGAAATTATATTTAATGACAAAATTAACAATTTGTATCATGTACTATGAATCAATAATTAGTTTTGTTTTAAATTTAATAAAACAAAACTTAATACTATGAGGAAGTGGTCAAGTGTCCTTTTAAAGTTGTTTTAGTATAAGATTGGATAAGAGTGAGATCCTCCGCTGTTATTACACATGTGGTTATACATCATGCACAGGGTTCGGAGATTTGAGATGCGCGTAATGGGTTGTAGAAATTATAAGGAGCACATGTGCGATATTACAAAACTGGTTTTCAATGGTACTCGGAAATGTTTTTATTTTAAATAAAAGACAAGTTCCGCGTGGCACCATCTGTATGTGTTAAAGAATATTTAATTTAATGACTACCGAAAATTACTGGTCACAAGGACCGATTGGCTTTCAAGGACGATCGGTCCGTACCAAAAAAAAAATGGTTTCGGACCGAAGGACGCCCGTTAAGGTCGAACCCTGAATTATTTATTATAATTGCATGTGATACCATTTGATATTAATAAAAGTATAACTGAAGACAACTGAGGAAAATTGAATTTAATCCTACATGACACAACCAAACCAGTGACAAAATAAAAGTGTTATAAGCAACCATTAAAAGATAACCAACATGTATGTTTAATTATTTGCCCGAACAAATCCATACTTGTACATTATTAACACACCAGACACAAGCAAAACATGTACTTCAAGTAATCCACCATCACTCAAGCCTGACGCAAAGTAATTTTCATAGAATATTCAGGTTCACAATTGTGGTACTTCAGTACAATTCGTTAAACTTAACACGCATAATCAGAATACTTCTGTTGTTGTCCATACCATATTGACTAAATTAATATAGTCATCAATTTAATTTATTTGTCCGTGCACTTCAGCATAATAGTCTCATTAGTCTGTGCTATGAAACCATCCATGTTCTGAATGGAAAGATATTTAACGGCTCATCAACACATCATAGGTTATTTAGAGCCACCCAGAGATAGATGAAGAATACATGTAATTGTAGCATGGTCACAGACAATTCCCTTTGTTCAGACACAGGTGTAAATCGTTTAATTGAAAATAAGACCTGTCAGAATAACTGTGAGAATAACAGTGAGAATAACAGTTAGAATAACTGAAATAGAGCTGAAATGGACATGCTACAAAACATATAGAGTATGGTTTCATCTCGTTGGTTAATTTAAACACCTCGATGGGCTACGCCCATCTCGATGTTTAAATGAACCAACTCAATGAAACCATACTCTATCTATTACATAGACATCCACCTCCTCCTCTTACTCGAGTTTATGTCACCATCACATGGATGCGGATAAGTGCTTTGCCAAAGAACACACCTACGAAACTCGGTGGCACCGCAGAAGTTTTAACCCGTGTCGCCGTGTTCTGGCATCTTGTTAGTTGACATTGGTGTGACTGTTGTATGTCCAATTCTCAACATTTTAACGCACAGGGCAATGACTTGTATTTTGAGTCCACAGCCTGTAAGTCTACCCTACACCAACTCCCAGGCGGTTTTGATAGCGTAGCTGTCTAGCTTTTGCAACACCGGATTCAGGTTAATCTGAAATGAATAAATTATATCTAATAAAATTGCTGCATTTAGAAAGAAGTGATAACTTTTTTTCTTCAAAATTGGGTTCGCGTTTTTTTAATGAAACTATTGCTAGAGGTATAAGGATAAATTGATGTGCAGACAATTATATGGCAGCATAATAAGCTGGTTATTTTGTTTGTAAAGATTGATGCACCTTTAATACATTTTCTTCAGACCGGTGTTTTCAATATGCCAATGCATAACAGTATCACACAATCATTCTTGTTGATAGCAAATACAATATATTTGGTCAGAAATATCTGAAACTTACTATTTTACAAGGACACGGAAGACTGTTCAGTTTTGAGCTTCTCTGCACTTGCCCTTGATTTGTCCTTCTATCCAGAGACGTATTATATCCACTGAAACAAATATATGAAATACCATTTATTTCATATGTTGATACATAATACATGTTTGCAGTTATAAATGAATATTTAAACTACTGTCCAACATGTAACCTACATGTAGTACAAAGTGTGTGGATGCAGGGACGTAGAAAGCCCCTGGCGAGTGAGGTAACTGAAAAAGGCTCTGGGATATATTGGCCTGTCATGTTTATTAATAAACACTGCAGAAATAATATGAATTAACGTCTTTTTTCGTTGAAACATGAAGCTCGCAAATATTCCGAGTTTCTCAATAACATACACCCAGTCGAATCGCCAAATAAAAGAACTTTAGAATGCCATGACCATTCAATTCAACTCGATCGTCCCTAAACAGTTCTGTTGGGTAATATAAGATCTATAATAAATTGCCAAAAATAAGTAATATTGGTAAAATAAAACAATATGCGATGCTTGCTTCTTACCTGTAAGAGTTCAAAAAATCGGCAATGTATTTATAAGCCGCCATGCTACGTGCGACAACACAACAATATTACACAGCGTGTTCTGGTTATGACGTCACGCAACTTGACATGGGAGATAAATCGATAAGTGGCCTACTTATTGGAAAGGCGTATACTCTTGCTTTCACAAAGTGAAGTCATGGACGTGGGTGCTATATATGAATCACGGTGTCCGTAACGTTCCGCCGCGTAACATTATTGTCCCGTCGCGTCACGTCGCGTCGCATAACAAATTTGTATTACTCGCATTCCTACGGGGGCATAGATGTGACATGTGAGAATTTTTTTTTTATCTCGTGGCCACGAGTTATTTAGTCGTGGCCCCGACTTATTATGTCGTGGCAACGACTTATTTATCTCGTGGCCACGACTTATTATCTCGTGGCCACGACTCATTATCTCCTGGCCACGACTTATTATCTCCTGGCCACGACATAATTAGCCAATCAGATGTGCTGAAAACAATCACTAGAAATCGCGACTTGGACAAATTTCCTTGTGAAAATTCACCCATATTGGGGTATGGGCTCCCTCTCCCCCCTACCGGCGCCCCCCATCACCCCCATCGGTGGCATAGACGTGGCATGTGAGAAAAATAATTTATTTCGTGGCCACGACTTATTTATCTCGTAGTCACGACTTATTATCTCGTAGCCTCGACTTATTATCTCGTTGCCACGACTTATTTATCTCGTGGCCAAGACATAATTTATTTAACCAATCAGAAGTGCTGAAAATTTCACTAGAAATCGCGACTTGGATAGGAATGGCGGAAGCTAGAGATGGTCGGGTTTCGAGTGGGTTAGGCGGAGTGGGGTGGTGGGGGTGGGGTGGTGGGGAGTGGGTAGGGAAACATTTCTATAAGTCTATGAATAAATCAAAACATCACGGAAATATGTTAAGAAAAAAACCTCGGGTTTTGAGTGGGTTGAGTGTGGGTGTGTGAGGGTGGGTGTGGGGGGGGGGGGGGGGGGGAAACATAGCTATAAGTCTATGAATGGACGAAAAAAACAACAGAAATATGTAAAAAGACAAAAAACAAACAAACAGGTTTTGCGTGGGTTAGGCGGTGTGTGTGGGGGGATGGGGGGGGGGGGGGGGAGGGGGTGCAACATAGCTATAAATCTAGAAATGGACCGAAACAACACAGAGATATGTAAAAAAAATATATATATATATATCGGGGTTCGAGTGAGTTAGGCGGAGGGTGGGTGTGTGGGGTTGGGGGTCGGGTAAGGGGGGAATCATAGCTAGAAGTCTGTGAATAGACAAAGAAAACACATCGAGTTTCGAGTGTGTTAGGCGGGGTGGATTAGGCGGATTTGGTGGGTGACTGGGGAGGGGGGCAGGCAACTATAATTCGACTATATAGCAACTATAGCTATAAGTCTATAAACGAACCAAAAACAAATCAGCAATATGTACAAAAAAAATAAAAAAATGGGCGTGGCCAGATGGGAGTGGTTGGGGGGGGGGGGGGGGGGGTCGCCGGCAGGGGGGAGAGGGAGCCCATACCCCAATATGGGTGGATTTTCACAAGGGAATTTGTCCAAGTCATTATTTCTAGTGAATTTTTCAATTTATGTCGTGGCCACGAGATAAATAAGTCGTGGCCACGAGATAAATAAGTCGTGGCCACGAGATAAATAAGTCGTGGCCACGACTTAATAACTCGGGGCCACGAGATAAATTATTTCTCTCACATGTCACGTCTATGCCACCGTACATTCCTCAAACAGTTGGGTTGTTCCCAAACTGCTTATACACATAACAACTGATGACATTATGTCCCTCTACATCACCCATTATTGATTGCCTAATTTATGACAGAACTATGGCCCTTTGTTTGATTTAGAATTTAAGCGGAGGGTATTCATCACCTTCAGTGATAGTTCAGTATGATTATACATTTATATGTAGGGATTTTAATTACAAGATATGCAAGTGTAGCCGGTAAGGTGGGTAATTAAAATGCATCACAAGTACATTTAGGTAAAAGCCTTGAGAGTTCAAGTTTAAGGCTTTAAAAGTGCTTTTACGGGACTAACTTACTTATTGTATTCTATAGGTGTTGTAAGCGATTCGCTTCTAAGGTATTTCTTGGTTGTCTTCCTGGGTAGAACCAGTACTAAGTAATGCAGATAAAGTGTCTTGCTCAGGGTCACAACACATATGGTTATAGCGGGGATCGAACCCACGATTTTTGGATCATAGGTCAAACGCTCTACCACTAGACAACAGCGCTCCACCTTAAGAGTGCATTTAAAAGTAGATATAAAAATCGAACAGAGAAAGTAGCATTCAAGGACGACAGTCAATCACAAACACACACACAAACAAAGAACTACTTAAAATAAGAATAAAAAGCAAGATAAGACATCACAAACACAATAGTGCTACCGCCTTGGAACGGTTAATGTAAAAAAAGCCGCCCGGAGTTTAAACCATGTTCTAGGGTCCACCAAGCCGCTTATCCTATTGTCATCCCAAAAACGTTACAGTGTAAATAAAGATTTCACCGCCAGGTTATTATCTCTAACAAACAAGGCAGCATTACTAGGCAATATAAGTAAAACACATATTAAATGAAAAGGTATATAATATAAAAAGCAAAAGCCTAGAAAGCCACAAAGTAAGTACTCAATGACTTGAAAGAAGCCAGATCAACATGAGAACACACCGTTATGGGTACGTCAAGCTTACAGACAAACATCAAACTCTACTGTTCTATAAGTATTTCGGTAGACGTCGTCATAGGGTCTACAATCTGTCAAAGTGAAAAGCATAGAATATTATAATAACAGACTTACTGAAAATTCTTGCCGAACCCAAACGTAGCATCGACTCCTTAGTAACCGAAGTCTTTATATTCAGAAGAAGAATAAATTGAACCTAACACAGTGACTGATAACACGCACTTCTCAGTCCGCTACATGCACATATAATAATGAAATGTCATCTACAGACATCCGACAAACATAACATGATTCCTTAAAGATACTGATAATGGTTTTTATATGGCTTTGAGAAAATGTTTTAGAGGCTTCCAGGAGGCTTCCATAAACATTCAGCAAATTGAAAACTGCCGTCTTGTATCACATTTATTTGCTAATTTGAAAGTGATATATTCCAAATCGACAACATTCGTGCTATGCTATTTTTGAACAATGAACTATTAAGAAACGAGTTCAATATACTGTTTGCTATACAGTTTCATTTACTGACTTGCACTAATAGTCTCCTTTGTTCCGCTAATGATGACATACTCATGAGCCTGTGTTCCTCTGAAACTCTCAAGTCAGCGATCGTTTAATCGTTTCTAATTAATAGTTCACAATAAAACAACCCACACTCAGTGTCATTCTTTTCTTCAAGTAGACAAATAAACATATGAAAAACGGAAAAAAAAAGATTAGCTGTGTCAAACTAAACCAAAATACACAACTATAAGGTAAAACATTAAGTAAGCTGCAAATGGCTCTTGTGGTGAAGCCTGAAGGTCTCGTCCGCAATTCCCTATATCATATTGCGATGTACTACCCAAGTTACAACTACCTGTATAAGCAAACTTTAAGATCTATAACATGTAGCGGAACTTTTAACATTTTGCGCTATAACATGTATCGCAAATTTTAACATTTTGCGTAAGATCTATAACATGTAGCGGAACTTTTAACATTTTGCGTAAGATCTATAACATTTAGCGGAACTTTTAACATTTTCCGTCAGATCTATAACATTTAGCGGCACGTTTAACATTTTGCGTAAGATCTATAACATGTAGCGGAACTTTTAACATTTTGCGTAAGATCTATAACATGTAGCGGAACTTTTAACATTTTGCGTGAACTTTTAACATTTTGCATAAGATCTATAACATGTAGCGGAACGTTTAACATTTTGCGTAAGATCTATAACATATAGCGGAATTTTTAACATTTTGCGCTATAACATGTATCGCACATTTTAACATTTTGCGTAAGATCTATAACATGTAGCGGAACTTTTAACATTTTGCGTAAGAACTATAACATTTAGCGGAACTTTTAAAATTTTGCGTAAGAACTATAACATTTAGCGGAACTTTTAACATTTAGCGGTTCTACGATGATTGTTATCTTGTCAGGGCGTATAACATGGCGAGTTTTAATTTCAGTGGCGAAGACTATTAATCGGGCGATCAACATAACCCCGCAATTAAATTCAACTGGCACACTTTATGACGGAAACCGTATCCAAACACAACGGTATACTAGTAATTATGGTCTTACAATCAGATTTAAGTATGAATGGTTTAATCAGATGAACAAGGTGACATGTCAGTCTAAATTGTGTATCATGTTGCGAAAACGTGTATGCCTTTGGTTAAAATCGCCCTACGATAGACACTTGGTTCACGTTTTAATTAATTAGATTTTTAACATTATAATTGACAGTTTGCTTAAACTCTTGTATCTGCATGGCAGAATTCCTCAGAGGGGACTAGTATTTTCTTAAACAAACCACTGCAAGATTGCATGATTCTACACGATGCCAACAATCTATACGCAACTTCTTTTAAAGCAACTTTGAATCCTTCTGCTTCTGATCCTTAGGTTTCATTTACCACGATGAATATTTACATCCTTAGCATTATGTTTTGGTATTATATGCTCAACATGAAATCTACAACTATAAGGAACAAGTGTTGTGTGCCATTTTAAGAGTCCGTACCCCATTGTATCAACTCGTCTGATTCACCAGTGAAGTAGTTTTTTATGCGATTTTACTAGATTGTATAATTTGAAAATTGCGCATGGTAATGAGGAGGCATGTTTGTGAGCCGCTCAGTCAGATCAGAAATGGTATAAGGACCTAAGTTAATATGGCACGAAACACGGGTGCAACATTTGTTAAAGAATACCGAATCTAAGTCTTAGTATATTTGTTTTGTTTTCATCTTGTCTTGCATGCACTTTCGGACAGTGGTCTGAATACAAACATGTTTACCGGACGGCATCATAAAACACAAAGAGGGAAATATGTAATTGAGATATACTTTTCCATAATAATAGTTCTTATACCAATGCGTTATTATATCAAGTTGTCATAACGTTCTGCATTCGGTTTTTGCCATTGAAACCAAGCATTGCAATCAACATTCAAACCAAGCCGCGCCATCGACATTCTTACCCAGCTCTAAATTCAACAAAGTGCTACATACAACATTAACACCAGACACTGCGTTGAGCATTCAAACCAAAACCTATGCTAAAAACTCTAATGCAGTCCTATGTTCGACATTCAAACTCGGCCTTTTGTTCAACGTTTAACCTCAGTCCTACTTTCATCTATCAAACCCAGTCCTACGTTTGGCATCACAGCCAGCCCCACTGGCCATGTGTTGAGCATACTGCGTTCGACATTCAAACACTGCACTACATTCAGCATTCAAACCAAGTCCTAAGGTCGACATTCAGACACTGTCATGCGTCCAGCGTTCAAAATAAGGCCAACAGTCGACATTCAAACTCAGCCCTACGTTCAACATTCAAACCCAAGCCAACGGTCGACATGCAAACCCATCACTACATTCAGTATTCAAAACCAACTCTGCGTTCTCATTCAAACACATCCCTACGTTCTAATCCAGACCTACATTAGACATTCAAACCCACACTGCATTTAGCAAAATTACATTCGACCTTCAGTTCATACTAAAAAAGGAATCCCTTCCTTGGAAGCAAAGAACACAAACAAGAGATAAATGTAGCAGACTCGGTTTTATTGAGTCTGTTCATGAGGGGTAATATAAAGTGCAACACCTCTCACGTCTCCTAGCACCGGCTTAAGCGATATTCTACTTTAAAGCCACACATATTGGGCTTGATGATACCAAAGGACCAGTAAGTAATAACACTACTGATTTGTAATCAGTTAAAACCTTCAAACCAATCCACCACTATGTTCTGTATTTTACGTTCGCCATTTAAATCCAGCCCTGTATTTAATATTCAAGAGTCAAACCCAGCACTACGTTCGACTTTCTAACCCAGTCCTACCTTTAACCTTATGGGACCACCTTCTTCCAAGGTATCACCGTTTCAGTATTTATTCATATTGACTAACCGATTATAACTGATGATTAATAGGTTACATCCAATCGACTTTAACCGATGATCGATTGAATGTTCAACCAATTGCCAAAAGCAATATTTATTATAATGTAATTTGTTGTAGGCCCTGATTGAAATGCTTTGATGTGTTGTTTCATTCCGAAGAGGAGAAACATTTTGTTGAATTAATGGGTTTCACAAGCATTGTAACAGTATAGTGAAAAATATAGTGTAAAAGTGATGTATTAAAATGTCATTGCCAATAATTTTAATAAATAGTACTCCGTTCTTAAGTATATTGCCGAGGATCTGGAACAGATATGGTTTTCATATATGCGTGCTTATTCTGTCAAAACGAGTCATTACATCTATATGAATCATAAACAATAATAATCTGTCGTTAATTAATTAATTGTCCAAACACGTGTGCATTACAAATATTAAGACAATGGAATGGAATTTAATTGAGTTTTGCGTTGCAACAACACAAACAGCTATTATGCCTTCAATAGGATTTAACAATTCAGACCCATCTGCCATCACGCAGGAAGCACTCCTTAAACTGCTTGGTGAACGAACATAAAAAAGAAACACAAAAGACACGAATAAGATACTTTGAATAAACGATCACGCAATAATTACATTTCTTCGGATAAACATTATTTGTATATGCAAAGCGTATTGAATTGAAACAATATAATTCTATCATAACAACGCGGTTGACGTATTTGTTACTTGGATAATATCGTTATAACAAGAAAAATGTGCTGTCAAGGCTTTGACGAGTTTGAAACAAAATCATTTCAGGTGCTATAGCAAAAGGTTGTGCGTTTATTCGAGTTTGGACTTCGTAACAGTGCTATATTTAAGACTTGGTCATTCTTCAGGAAGACTGTTTTCTATACGTTTATATAAGAAACTGACAAATATGGTAAGTTAATTATAATTAATAATACACGTGTTTCCTTAAAAAACCCGCCGTACTTACATGTAAATTCAAGTGGACTTAAGTGAGATAACCAGTCTATGGTTTGCGATATTGAAACGCTTCCAGATGTGTTTGTATAATTATGTAAACATAGTTTTCTTGCAAACCCACGATATATTGGAACACATCGAAATATCATAAATTATCAGGAGTTTACGGAATGAATAAAAAACGAAAGGAGTTTCACCCTTAACGCGCTAAGAACGACTATAACAACCTTTGCGTTCATTGTAAACCCAGATCAGCCTGTGTAATTACAATTTCCGGCTGCTGATCAGTGATTTCCCCCAAAACACCCCTTTGTTGCATACAAGTAACGGTCTTAATTCAAAGAAAGAACAGTCCATTATATATATGCAGCGGGTTAAGTGTTAAGGATGTCGATACTCTTTCTAGTTAATATTCGAGAAGACAATGCACAACATGTCACGGAATCGCTTTTTCTTATAATGTAACGATTTCACGAAAGAATATATAACTTGTTTTACCGTCTGCTTGAACAATGATAACAAAAATACTAACGCGAACACTTACACAGTACCAATGTTAATGTTCTTAGTTTGTATAGGTTGGACTGTTGGATGTTTTTGGTAAGGCTCTCGGACTAGCTCAGCCTGCATATATACCCAGTTCTATGAACATATTAATTTAATACGATAATATTTAATTGGATATAGTAAGTTTTTATTTCTTCCATATTTTTGCATAAACACTTTCGTCTAAAAACTTTCGATAAGCACATCATGAAAATAGTATCGAGAACGTATCATATAATGGTTAAAATCGTAGGCAATGTCAGATTCTTTGTTTTAAATTCATTTCTTGACAGCGACGACTTAACATACCCGACATTTTTTTACAGATATTTCTTCATAAACCAAACCAAAACAAAGTAATTTTAATATAACCTATCTTCACCATAATGTAAATCTAGATTTAATTAAGTACACTATTAATTTTGGAACGAGGCCCCGGAAGGTGATAGATCCGGTCCGTCCAAAACAAGGCAAAGATGAAGTTTCAAATGAATTCAAAGGGTGTTTCCTTTTTTATTTAAAGCAAAAACAGTTAATAAGTGAATACACATGTATAAAGCATAACTATCTTTACATTGAACGTTATTATTTATAAATGTAATTATTTGTGTCATTTAATAAACACAACGTTTAAATAAAACTGAAACACCTGTTTATGTATTAAATGCATAGTATATATTGCTAACTTGTTTATTGTATTGTATTATATATGTTTTCTTTCGTTTTACTATTTCTTTGTTAAAGCAAACAATAGATATATTAGCTCACGAATTACTGTAAAGATAATGACGAATCGAAGTGTAATTTAATTGGAGTCAATGGCAGAAATGGTATTATCAATACTAGTGTGTCTTCAGTACAAAAGACAATTGTATGTTTTGTTCTGCCTGTTATCTTTATCTTTTTTTTTATCTTCAGGGACCTTTATATGATATCTATACCGTACATCAAGATAACAGCAAAGCGGTTTTGAATTTAATGGCTTATAATTATTGTATGACATTCACTCAACTGCCCAGGCAAAATGAGGTATATAATGCAGCTTTAAAGAGTTTAAAGTAAATCAAAATAACGTGGTAATACGATACTATTTATCACCATAATCATTTGATTATTAAGCATGTTAAGTTAAACAAACTCAAATATGTTTTCTATTTCTTCTTGTATTTCATATAATTATATTTCTGAATATTGATAGTGTAATGTTAGGATACGACACTAACTAATTAGGTCTGTAATAATTTGCGCTGATAAATTTGAAAGTCATATACGGTATTGTTTCTAATTAGCGCTCCCCCTCTAATTAGCGCCCCCACTAACTTTAAAAAGAAAATGTAATCTTACTTTGAGGTGTAAAAGTGGTTATTATCCAAGAAATGTGGTTAAAATCAAGAAACAGTATACTCACACTTATGAATTTAATTCCATATTTCAGCAACACAACATGTTTTAGCTTCTTTGAGTTTTTCACTTTTTTATAACTGAAAAGCAATATTGCACACGGTAGAAACGAACAGCATTTTTGAGCTGTAATGATAATACACACGTATCCCTTACCTGTAAACAATTGTCCTGGAAGCCAAACCAACGTGTTTTGCCCGAAAATAGTAAGAATTGCGTAGAAAGTTTGTGGTAAAAAAAATGTTCGGGTGTGAACTTGAAAACACATTGATGTCTTCGTGAGATCTTGTTTTCTCAATATTGTTTAAACCCACATGGCTTGATCTATTATTATTTTTAACTTTGCTTCCAGTTCCTACCCAGATATAGTGCTATTTTCTCCGGCAGCTATTTTACGCTTGCGTAATACATTGCATGTCTCCCTCTGATGTCGCTTTTGTAAAATGACGTTGAACGGAACCTACAGTTCAATTCTTTTAACTTCTAATCTGATAGAGATTATTCGATAAGGATTTGACTTGTGATCTAGATCAAGAAGAACGAGGAAACCGTGTACGCTTGTGTGAAACAATCAACATTTAAAATATCATATTTAATACAATAACTCTATCTTTCGTTACTAAACTGCATTTCCATATATAGCTGTAGCGTACAATTTGTCTGCAACTCGAAAACCTGTAGATGAATTAAAAAGCCGTGCAGATGGGACAAGATGGTGACCAGTGAAACATGCGAGAAATATACGCTTGGAAAACCATTCCTCTGCTTTGTATTGTTTGTTTGCTTCTGTCTCCTAATTCGGTAGACATGTACCTAAATAAGCCATGCTTATAATCATACCAGATCATAGTAATGAAATAATCTATTTTTTTAACTCTCTAGAGGCAGCTGCCTGTCTGTCGTAATGCAGCTACGCTCCCGAAGAAATTCGTCAACAAATAATAAATTATTTTATTATACATTTATTAATATACTTGGGTACCTGCAAATTTAGAAGTTACAATTAAAATATATAGAACTTTTAGAAGTTCGAATCATGTTTGTTAATGTGATGGTGTAATGGTAAGCATGCCTTTCTGGAAAGCAAGAGGTCCATAGTTCGATTCACGACTGCGGCACTCCTATTTTTGAAATGGCATTTGTTTCCTTTTCTTTTAATAATTCCGCGTCTTTGTGAGTCGCAGTAGGACGCAGTAGAGTATTTGTGCAAAATAAAGTCTTTGTATGTAGTCACCTATCTGTGGAAATCTAATATTGAAGCTCAGTAGATTTACAGAGCTATGTCATAATATAACGTCATGAAAGTCAATTAAAAATCGTGGTGGTTTAATGGTCAGTATGATTGCTTGAAAAGCAACACGCCCGTGGTTCGATTCCCGGCTGTGGCACGTGTATTTTTAAAACTACATTTTTTCTCTGAATACGTAATCTGATAATTGCGTGTCGTTCCTTGTTCGTGAGTTCTTCGTTTCACATAATTTCATTCTTATGAACGTTTTTGCACATGTCGACCGGGAAGTGTATCATCCACAAAACGATTCTTCAACCAACCAAATACGTGTAATTATATACATTTGAAAGATTATAAAAATATAAAAAAAAATAAGGACAAGCATATCATGGTGACACAAGTGATATTGTCTTACAACGGTGAGTGGTCGCTGGTCCTTGAAACACCGGGTTCTAAGATGACCATCTAAGTAAATACATTGGTCTCTAAGCGGTCTGGGTAGCTCATTAGTGCAGGATATGTCTTAACAAAAGGTATATACATGAGGCTACTTTCTAAAGTCCTCGAGTTTTGTAAGAGATCGCTCACATGCCAAATAATCGGAACCAATCGGATTGCAGATCGTGACATTTGTTATATACTATTTAATACCGCAACAAACCAACTGCGCCTTGGCCAAGTCGGTTAGAGCGTTGCCTAGTATGAAACTTCTGAACCGAAGGTTCAGGGTTCGAGCCTTATATAAGGCAATATCTTTTTAAACCATACACTCTTAAGATATTTAAAACAAATATTATACGAAACTACCACGGTATAAATATGATTGGTTCCGACAATTTTGCATTAGAGCACTCGGGTAAGTAAAACGTCTGCCATGTTTTAGCAAATATGTCGTATTCATCAAAATGGCTTAAAATTCATAATTTTCAAAGATCACCTGATGATATCAATTACGTATAGATGATATAGTTGAACAAAGTTGTTGAGACCTGTAAATATCATAATTTGCATTATCCGGTGCAGAAATTAACAGCTATTCATAATCATACATCAGATAACATTGCATAGTCATGAATATACGTGATTAGAGCAGTGTTTATGCAGTTCTTCATTTTACCCCAGAGGGCTGGCATGGCGCCGTCGGGAGAGCTGCGCATTTGTAACCGGTGGCCCGGGTTCAATCCTCCGTGGTGCCGCTGAGTTCCGTCGGTGTGTTCTTGGGCAAGACACTTTCCCTTAACCTCGTCCGTCAATATTGTTATGTTTTGTATACATTTGTAGAAGTACGATGATCTAAAATGCACGTTTTTCTGTGAAAATAAGTTACCCCAAAGACACCAATTTGTCGCGAATTGGCGCGGAACGCGTGTTAGCTAATTATTTTGCACACCCTGTTTGCATAATTGCACACCCAGTTCTTGGTATGTTCTTGGGAAAGAAACTTTCCCCTAGCCTCGTCCGTCGGATGGGGACGTAAACCGGGCGGTCCCGTGTATCGGTCTATCCTCCAAGCACGTTGAAGAACCATAGGAATCTATTCGAAAATAAGAGTAGGGCAGATTCCCGGATTCTTATGTATCCTTCCCCTCTCTCTGGGGCGGCTCTAAATAACCTATACTGTTTTGATGAGCCGTTAAACAACATTCAATTCATTATGCACCAAGCCAAGGTCAAATCAAAATCCATGATATCAATATTGTTTATCTGTGCATATATCGCACTTAGTGTAATTAAAGGTGTGTTTAATTGTGAAAAAAATCAAAACAAATCAATTAAAACCTTCAAAACATTTGCAATACAAAAACATTATCAGCCACGAACTATTTGTGTTGTGTTGCAATGTAACCTATCCCTCGTTCAGCCTTCAATGTAACAAAAACAAAAAAACAAGTCTAGTCAACACAATCGAATCAGAAGCACTGTTACGTCAGGTCCCGGAGGACATAGTTGCTTTTTTAAGTTAGATCTTTCGTATCAAAGTAGTATTTTACGAGTTAGTATCAGTTGTGTTAAAGGTTTTATAGGAAACCAATATGGTAAGTAAAAACTTATTTATTTTTTTTAATAAAATTTGTTTGTCTCTTTCCCTTATGTTATAAAGGGAGGATCTTAAACGAGTTCCTATTTCATATAAGATTGATGAAACGAGTAATGAATTATTTTAATTTTAACTGGCCTTTTAGCGAGTTAAAATTAAAAATAATTCATAACGAGTTTCATATATATTATATGGAATGGGAACGAGTTTAAGATCCTTTTTATCACATAACATTGCAATCAAATTAGTAAAACATAATTCAGATGTACATAGAACCGTCACGACGTCAGATACACTTTAGCGTCAAAACGTCATAAAATATGCAACGTCGTAACGTCGCGTCTCACACATAACGTTGCGTATAAAAGAGTTCGTGTTTTACCTCTTTACAAAATAGCAGTTTACCCCAACTTTTTAACAAACCAATGTTTTGTATAACATGCATTATTTTTATAAGCTGTCACAAATAATAAGTTAATGACTCAGATCTGGGTGAATTTATAATAAATAAAATAGTTTCAGTTAATAAACTTGCGTAGTGTTACAGGTTTAACTCAACCAATCAAAATCGTTCCAGGTTGTATTACACGTGTGTCATACTATAGGATTATTACTAGAGTAACGTGTTCTAGAAGTTTGTATCTCCTCGAGTAGGTAAATGCCAGATCAAGGATCACAGGAGTGGCGGAGCCTTGAGTGTGATCCTGATCTGGCATTTACCTACGAGAGGTGATACTAATATCTAGAACACGTTACTCTAGTAATGATCCTTTTATTATATACCTCTTACACATCATTAACATAGAAATAGTTGCATTGCTATTGCATACACATTCAATAAAGCATACTATTTCTCGATAAAGTGCAGCGGGAAAATGTATGTAGTTTTAAGGTGTTGGTGTTCATTGGTCTGACCTACTTGTTTTGTTTGTATGACGTAACGTCGTCTTGACGTTCTTGCGCATATTTCTGTGTTGTTTTAGTCAATTCATACACATAGAGATATTTTGCCCCCACATCCCGCGCCCCTCCCAAAAAAAAACGATATTGTTTCTTTTACACATGTTTGTGATGTTTCAGTCAGTTCATATACCTATAACTACCTCCCCACACTCCCCAGCCCCACTCGAATCCCAATTTTGTGTTTTATATATATATATATATATATATTTATTTATTTTTACATATTTCTGTGTTTTTGGTCAATTCATACACATATAGCTATGTTGCCCCATACCACCCCATCCTACCCCACCCACACCAGACCTGAAACAATTATTGTTTTACATATTTTTGTGTTGTTTTGCTTTATCAACTCTACACCTACTGACTGCCCCACCCCCACACCACCCCCATCCCCAAAACCATCCCCAACTTCATCATCACCACCACCCGAATGTTTTTTTGTTTTTTTTAACATATCTCTATGTAGTTTTGTTTTATAAATTGTTGAATTTATTCCGCAACCACAAACCGTACCACCACCCGAATGTTTTTTGTTTTGATTTACATATGTCTGTGTTGTTTTGTTTATCAAATCTACATCTATATCAATGATGCGTCCCTGCCTTGCCTTCCCCATTGGCTTATGGGCTCCCCTCACATGGATGACAGGGGTTAGGGGAATTGTTTTCATTTGATCTTTCATTATTTGGAAATTAAAAAGTTCATTGAACGCAATCATTTACATATAAAACAATTTAGATTAAATTCAGATACACAGATGAAATATCAATAAAAAAACAACTGACATGAGGCCAAAATAAAAATTATCACCTCCCTCCCCCTCCCTAAGTTGCCTTTTAACCACAAATTTCTTTAAAATGACAGCAATTTGGGATTATAACTGATAAGAATAAAAAATAAAATTTCAGTCCCTGCCCCACATTTTACTGTAATTTGTATGAGATTCTAACAATAATTTTATATCTTCCCGAGTTTCTACACCCGCCCCGCTTATACTCGTTTAAGATCCGATATATATCTGTTATTTGTAATTAATCTCAGTGTCATGTTTGCTTGTTTGACTGGTGGTTTACGTCATTTAAACACATTTTAGGCCATATATTTTAAATTATTATTTATACTATTATATGAGAAAACAATGAGTTTTTACTACAAAACACACACTTATTCTTTCTATATTACTAGATACTAATGTTTCAAGCGTATCGTATCATATCGCGTATATATCTGTCCGTACTGCTATACGTATCGTATCGGAAGTGGTCTGGCAATACACTGTCCTATCATACATGTATCTGGATTATGATAATCTAACACACAATTAATACCCTTTCACTGCAAACTAATAAACTGTATATATTACTTCTGATGGGGTCCGCCTGTAATCGAACGATGCCAATGTATATAAATATATATAGGGAGAAGTATTTGCGAACAACCAAGGACACGCAACATTCGGACGAATTACGGCAGGGCGCCTAGCTATGATGAAAGACACAGAAATCAAACGTATGCATTCACTTCTGTTAAAGGATAACTGCAACACACGCTAATAAACTGTATCTCTACATCATAACCCACTCGTCTGGAGGCACAATTAAAATATGCACGCATACAAACATACAATTATGAGTGGGATCACATTTAAGGATTCAACCACACACACGCTATATGTTTAGACAGTGACAATGAAAGGTGCCGGATCACTGGGATACTGTGAATTCAGTAAATGGTATATATTAAAGGCAGACAAAGCCAACTTTCGAAATTTTGGATCTGAGAGATTCACTTTCACAAAGCAGAATTATATATAAGGAGAAGTATTTGCGAACAGCCATGGACAGACAACGTCCTACGGCAGGGCGCCTAGCTATGATGGAAGACACAGAATCAAACGTATGCATTCACTTCCTTTAAAAGATAGCTGCAACACACGCTGATAAACTGAATCTCTGCATCATAACACACTTGTCTGGAGGCACAATTAATTGTAGCTTTTATTGTGTGTAACATTTTAATTTTAGCTTAAAAAGTTTGCATATTGTAAAATTAAAACATGTAATTTTAAACAGGTTACCGCATCATTTCAGTAAAAAATGCTTTTAAATATGTTTTATTGTCGAAATATCCGTTATACAATCATGCTAATATAAGCTTTCCTATCAAGGCGGGACCACGTAATGTATTTTATTATACATTAATTAAAATACTTAGGTACCTGTACATTTAATAGTAGAAAAAGGGTAAGAGTGATGTTATGTGTACCGTAGAAACTGGTTTTAAACCCCAGCGGCCATTTCCCACTCTGACCGTTCCAATGTGGTAGTCCTATTTTTGTTCAACTCGTTTGTGATTGTGACGTCACAAGCCTAACTTCCTATTAACTTTGTAAGTGCTGTTCGTTTAATGCGTTTTTCTGGTAAACTGTGTTCTCTGAAAGATGCATTTCTTGTTCGAATTGTATACCTACTTTTAGTATCAAACATTGTTTTTAACTACCAAACTATATCTACAGTACACACGGCAATTGTATTTATGCGTTTATTTTGCCTCTAAAATTTTAACTATAGTGTACCAACGTATTTGCACGGTACCTTTATATCTGTTCTCTACATCAATATGACACAAAAGAAACTTGGTAATTTGATATGTTGTAACAATCGAATGCTATTGACAGGGTGCTCTATACATTTTCATACGATAATACCAACTTAAAGGTTATTTACAGTCAATTTAAAATAATTTAAACACAATAACTGTGTGATACAGATATCGCCATTAACATAGGATCGTATCTGACATGATCTTAACATTAAGGCCAGAAGTTCGTCAACATCAATGAACAGCAATTATACACCTATTTATCATGAGACATCTACTATCATACCCGAACAATGATGGTAATGCTATCATTATGTACTTGTTTTTGTCGCAAAATGTTTTCTTTACCTATTAATATTTTTAATACTACTTCGAATACCAGACAATGTGCAGAATCATTAATTTCGCATAAATACGTAATTTACTCGTTTTGCATCAAAATGGATCAGATGTTTCATTACGTGGTCCGAGTATTAACTTTCTTTCCCCATCCAACCCCTTCTCCAAGAAGCGAAAATGGGGTTGGCTGAGGTATGAAATAAAACCTCAATTTTAGCTTAAAAGCTTTGCATATTGTAAAATTAAAACAATTTTAAACAGGTTATCGCATCTTTTTCACTAAAAAATGCCTTTAAATGTGTTTATGTCGAAATATCCGTTATAAAATCATGCTTATATAAGCTTTCTAATCGAGGCGGGACCAAGTAATGTATTTTATTATATATTAATTATAATACTTAGACACCTGTACATTTAATAGTAAAAATAATGTTTGCTAATGTGCAAGAGCAAGAGGCTCAAAGCTCGATTACCGGCTGCGGCACTCCTATTTTTGAATGACATATTTCCTGACTTTCTTTTAATACTTCCGTGTCTTTATAAGAAGACATGTCAGTTGAGTATTTGTGCGAAATAAAATCGTTGTAAGTAGTCACTTACCTTTGAAAATCTAATGTTAAACCATAAGATTTACATAGCTACGTCAAAAAATAACGTCGGACGGCGTGGTGGTATACTAGTCAGCATGATTGCTTGACAGCGACAGGTTCGTGGATCGATTCCCGTCTGTGGTACGCGTATTTTTAAAATGATTATTTTTTTCTGAATATATATAAATTGCCTGTCATTGTTCGTGGTTGATGCGTTCGATATAGCTTCACATAGCTTCATTTTTATTAACGTTTTTGCCATGTCGACCGGGAAGTGTATCAACCAAAAATGCCAACGTTCCAAAAACGATTCTTTAAACAACCAAATACGTGACATTATATACAGATTATAAAAACAAGAAATGTGTCCATGGGACACGGATGCCCGATCAGTGTAAAACGTAAGATTTGACGTAAAAGGGGCTGTAACTCTGGTAGTACTGGGTCGATTGTAACGCCGAATCGATATGCTCATTTTGATATCATAGATAAGCATCCTGTAAAACTTGAAAAAAAAACGGAGGAAAACTGTGGGAGGAGATAGACACACAACATATTTTGACGTAAAACTTTACAAAAAAAGAGTCATAACTCCGGTAATACTGAGTCGTTTTGACGCCGAAACGACATGCACATCTTGACAGCATAGGTAAGCATCCTGTAAAGTTTCATTTTCGAAGCTATCAGTGAAAAGTATGGGAGGAGATAGACACACATGGTATTTTGACGTAACATTTGACAAAAAGGGCCATAATTCCGGTAATACGGTGTCGGTTTTGACGCCCAAACGATATGCACATCTTGACAGCAAAGGTAAGCATCCTGTAAAGTTTCAGTTTTAAAGCTATCAGTGAAAGGTGTGGGAGGAGATAGACACACAAGATATTTTGATGTAACATTTGACAAAAAAGGCCATAACTCCAGTAATACTAGGTAGATTTTGAAGCCGAAACGATATGCACATCTTGACATCATAGGTAAGCATTCTGTAAAGTCGAAGCAATCGGTTGAAAACTGTGTGCGAAGATAGACAAACAATATATTATGACGTAAAATTTGACCAAAAAAGTGCCATAACTCCGGTAATACATGGTCGATTTTGACGCCGAAACGTGTATTGTGTATGTAATGTGTATTTACGATTGTATTACAAACACGGGAAACATACGAAGTTTAAAATAAGTCTTAGTCGCAGATTACGATTTCCTTTCATCATTTTTATAATCAAAACATGTGTAGAGAAAACCGGTATGAACCGGTATGCTAAGAAAAATCACGGTACGTATTATTTTGAGGCCCGTATCACAATACACCGATAAGCCGATAATACCGCACAGCCCTAGTTGATATAGATTAACAGCATTGCAAAATAACACTAAACGTCCACTGTCACTGTGGATACAGTGATATATATCGATAAATATAAGTTTAGCAAGTAAATAACATATACACCCCGTTGACCATGGCCACGGATGGGGAGGTAAACCGGGCGGTCCCGTGTATCGGTCTATCCTCCGAGCACGTTAAAGAACCATTTTAAAAGGAATCTTTTCGATAATAAGAGTAGGGCAGGTTCCCGGATTCATATGTATCCTTCCCCTCTCTTTGGGGCGGCTCTAAATAACCTATACTGTGTTGATGAGCCGTTAAACAACATTCAGTTCAATTCTCTTCTCTCTCAGAGATCTGATAAACAAGGGACGTCATCCATTAAGGTACCTATCGCGGAGACAGAACGTGTACGGTAGACAAAATAATGGTCAATTAAGGATTTTGATAGGATATCGACAGACTGTTTCACCCAAAACGACTCTCAGACTATGATAATTCTTCATTTTTTTTTTTTTTTTACAATATTGTTATTTTAAAATCCTCACGGCTCTTTCTCTCCCGACCCACGTCCTCTTGTATTTCGACCTCCACTTCCTTGTCTTCCCAGCCCCTTATCTTCCGTACCCACGGCCACCTGTATCACACCTCCTTATACTGCCACCTGTGACCCGATCTATGCACAAGACAACTTAGAAAATGCACATAACATCTTACGAAATGCATATAACAACTTACGAAATGCACAGGACAACTTAGAAAATGCACATAACAACTTACGAAAATCACAACTTAGAAAATGCACATAACAACTTAGAAAATGCACAAGAAGACTTGCAAAATGCACATAACAACTTAGAAAATGCACAACTTACAAAATGCACATAACAACTTACGAAATGCGCATAACAACTTAGAAAATGCACAGGACAACATAGAAAATGCACATAACAACTTACGAAATGCACAAAACAATTTCCGAAATTCACATCACAACTTAGAAAATGTACATAACAACTTAAAAAATGCACAAAACGACTAACAAAGCGTACTGCTCAAAATGCAAAACGCAAACAGAAGGCAGCCGAGGTTTTCCATTGTACAATATGCTGCTGTTAATCGAATGGTACTTGGCTACGTAAGATCGGTCCTATCGGAAGTGGACTAAAACAACACGTAACACAGCAAATAGTATTCCTGCAAAGTTTCATTATACGCGTTTGGCGCAAACTTAAGATGCAAAATATTGCAAACTCTTTACGTTAAATACAGTACTGAACTGGCTAATTTTTCAAAGAGGAAATACAACATTTATTAATTTCTTGTCACAAGATGTACTGTGTTTAACACGTCTACAGCATCACAGTTGTGTCCTTTCTCTAACTAACTGCAACTCTTTTTTTTTTAAAAACATCTTGGGATTTTCATGGAATATATATGGAATTAAGTGTGCTGTATATACAATATATAGCGGAAATTCCCGTAGTGCGTTTCTTTTTCCTTTCAGTATATATTATAATATAGCTTAACTAGGCGAGGGATAGACGTGAGAAGCATGACTTTTAGGGTAGTATGTAACTACGATAGAGCCATGATTACTTAAGCTTTAATTATCCGCAGGACCCTGTACCGACCCCCGTACGTACTTTCCAGCGCGGTTTCTGAAGGCATCACGCAATACCTGCATACACAACCTCTGTATTTCAATAGAACAATAGTAAATAGACCCTGATACATGTACCTAAATATTCTAAAAGAGTGGCACCTTAGCTCTATGGTAGATACACACCATAAGAGCTACGATTCTCGCAGCTAGGCGATGGGAGGATGCGATTAGCGAGAACGTAATAGAACCGCTAAGTGTGAAAATTCCGCTAATTGTAAAACCTTCCGCTAAATGTTAAAAATCTTCCGCTAAATGTAAAAAAACTTCCTCGAAATGTACAAACTTCTGCTAAATGTAAAAAATGACTAAACGCTAAATGTTAGAAATTTAAACATATAGCGTTTAGTGGAATCCGTTAAGCGCTAAATGTTAAAAGTCTAAATGTTAATGTCTGAAATATGTGATGGCATGAACAGTGCTGCTTTAATCGATTCAGTTGTTTGAAATAATTACATAGTTATAAAAGAAACATTATTAAAATACGTTTCATTGTCGGAAGCAGTATTCTTGCATGTATACGCCTGTGCATATATCAGTTCGCACAGGCAACACTTTAACCTTGGGAACATGTATCTTTAGCTTATTTGCTCAAATGATAGAAATCGAATCATAAATGTGAGTCCATGATTTTATAACTGACTGTACATTTGTATCCACTTTTTTTTAAGGAACTTTTTCCAATAAAGCCTACATAGACACTACTTAGCCTCTTTGCTTAAACATGATAAGGATTACTTGTTATGCACTACCACCGAATGGTGAGGGGCATATAGTGTTGGCCATGTCCGTCTGTCAGTCCGAGTGCATCTATCTCCTTCAATTTTCAACCGATTGTTTCGACATTTTACAGGATACTTGCCTATGATGTGCATATCGACTGCCAAATTCGATCATGTATAATCAGAGTTAATGCCCTTTTTCGTTAAGCCTTACGTTATAAGATCTTGTGTGTCTATCTTCTTCTACAGTTTGCAAGTGATTGTTTCGAAACATAATGCTTACCTTTGATGTGCATATCGATTCGGTGCCAAATTCGATCATGTATTATCAGAGGCATGGCCCCTTTTTCAACAAATTTTACGTTATAATATCTGGTTATCTCCCATTTAGTTAAAACATACAATTTTTCACATTTTAATATACAACGAAGGTAAAGAGCAAGATTAAACATTACAAAATAACTGTTATGGGTCTCAAATTATAAAAAGCGCTAAAACAATCGACACTTTCCTTGCCATTATAAAGATATAGGGAACCAATGTTTACCATTTGTGAAACTACCTCCCTTTACATTGAAATAAGAGCGAAATTATAATTTCTGTAAAACATGTAGATTACCACATGTTGCTCTTGTTTTCGCATATTTCTTTTGAGAATTATTCCATTAATATAACCGATACTTATGTAAGTTATATTGCCCATGACCGCTTTTACACATATCCTAGAATCTGGTCAACGGGATTTATATGTTATTTACTTGCTAAACTTATTTTTATCAGTATATAAGCATATTATCTGCTGCGACATGAACAAGTACGTATAAAACAATCAAGGTACATCGAACAACGATCCGATTGAAAGGAAAATTATTGGGTGTAAATACGTCAATAGAAATCTTTGGGCATAACGTTTGAGTTTTTCGTTAAATATTTGACGAAATAATTTATTCTAATTCAAGTGTTTATGATGTCTTTGTAATTAATGGCGGATTGTTAGAATGAGCAATGACATCATTATGCATACATATATTAGTATGATGCAGTCACATCCCACTGAATTCAGCATGATGGTTAAGACTCTATACAAAATAGATATTGAAATAGATCTGGAAATGTAGCATTCAATGACCACAGTCAACCGAACGCGCGTACAGGAACAAATAATAGCAAAGATGAATAACAGGCAATACATGACATCACAAACATAAAATAATTTACCACCTTGGAACGGTTAGTTGCTCAAACGGCCGCTGGGTGTTTAATCCAGGTTCTAGGATGCAACAAACCTCACTCTTGTCATCTCAATAAAATGGGACAATGTAAGTAAAGATATCCCCGCCAGGATATATTTTCTAACAAACAAAGCAGCATTAATAGGCAATGAAATGCGTAATGCATGTCAAACATGTATAATGGGTTTATAATGAATATATCGAGTGGGCTGATGTTAGGATATAACCTCTGGTCCTCCTCTTGCACGTTTGCATCGCCTTTAGAAGAACACAACGCTACATACTATTAAGAAGAACGGTATCCGTCGTTTTGCGTATTTTATTGTCCGTTTGAAGTCCATCAGGTATCACAAATGATCAAAGAACATTCATCTAGTATAGAAAAACCTAGGCAACAGCACAGTTTCGTATAGTTTAAAAGTGGTATGGTTTCCAGTTTGGTTCAAAACAAAAACAGAGTTTGTGGCGAAGATACCCAACTACTCTAGTAAATTTTATTGTGAAAATGTATGACTATGTTATACAGGGAATAACAGCACACATAATTCATATTCAATCATTCTTACTATATTTGATTTTTCAAAACAAACAATGCGCATATAATTGATTATTTGTGGATAACAATAAACATTACTTGATTCCCCAGTCAAATGTATCGTGATAAAGTTTGACTGTCAATAGCAACTTATTAATTATATATACAGTGAGTCTATGGTAAAACATATGTGTATGAACTGTTTTTAATTTCAGGGTAAAGATTACCGTATCTGTTTGGTGTTGCTTGTAGTAATGATGTTCACCAAACTTGGATCTGCAGCAGGTATGCTATTTAATTATTTGTGTCTTGACTTGTGATGCTTATCTATTGTTTGGGGCGCTTTGTTTAGCCAAATGTGTTTGGACCTGTCAAAAACAATTCAACTTTAAACTAAATAAGTTATTTTGGATAGGGAATTTTTAATGCAAAATTCTGCTGCATCAAAAATAAAAAATAAAAATTGTAGAATTGTATACATAAATTGTTTTCATGTGTGGAGAAAACGCAAATTAAGACATCCTGAAAGTTTTGTCGCAAACTATGGAGTCTGACAACTGAAGATATTTCGGATTTCTTAATTTTCTTCTGTCCCAGCAACAAGGAGTTTCCACGGGGAAAAAACCATCAAATAAGCATTTTGTCTGTAAAATATTTATTCCTCAACCGATTTTTTAAACTAAGGTATTTTTATTTAAAACTAAAAATGCCAGTTCCAATGATTTATACGTATTATTAGAATTACTCGTGTTGTTGCTCGAACATCTTTGGCTGTAAGAAGCACCCCGAACAGTAATACACCAGTCAGTAGCTAGTTTATTAACCCTTGTAACTTGTTGTATGAAAAATAACTCGTAAGTTGATGAGCCCGTTACAGACTTGACATTTATTCAGTTTACTATTCTTTGACACCATTGAAACGTCTTATGAGAAAATTGTCTCGATTTCTAAGACAATATATTTCGCAACTTAGAATGTTTAGTCACTAGAAAAATAGATACATATTATATAAATTTGAAACAATTTCTCAGACATACAATTAAAACAATGTTAGCTTACCTAGTTCGTGTACATCCCAAGAATACAGAGCTGAATTCAAACTTGACACAATAAATGATTCATAATTAATGAGATGGGCGTAGCCCATCGAGTTGTTTAAATAACCATCGAGCTGAGACAGACTCTTTTTGTAGCATGGTGTACTTAGTAACACTGTGACTTCATAGTGACCGTAATCTAAATTCCAATATCTAGTAGTTGTAGTACGGTATAGCCTTTAGTTACCCTAAATTGAACGATTTAATGCTCTTCTTTCATCAAAGGAAATATCACCGACCATGCTACAATTATATCTATGTTTATATGTTTAATCTTATGTCATTAAAACGTCGTGCTAAACGTCTTTTGTTCAGTATATATCACCGATTGACATTACTCTGTTTCTTTGTTCACACGGTATAACATTGATTTAGCAAACTAACAATGATTTAGAAAAAAACATGTGTGAGTGATGGGAGGGATGGAAGGGGTATTGGGGCGTTGGGCAATGATTCGTATTTGAAAAACAACACGTTCCTATATGTTTTTTTTTAGACGAATGCGTTGCACTCCCTCCTGCAGATAGCAATGGAGGTGTAAGTGGTACATTTTCAGAAGGAGATACTGCGACCTTCACGTGTAACGCAAACTATGCACTTCCACATGGTGCTACAGACACCGCAACCTGTACTTCAGCAGCATGGGTGGGGACCGCTCCAGTCTGCATAAAAGGTATATCACATAAGCGTTGCGTGATAAACACAAAGTATAATTATATTCTCACAATAAAATAATACTTCAGTATATAAATAGAAATCGTGCATCTTGAACTTGTTTATTAATTACCCTGATTCAGATGTAATTAGTGTGTCACAAATTCTAATGAAAAAATTACTATATGGCTCTACACCCATAATATAAATGTTTTCTTCATTTTAGCGTGATCCGATTAGTATTTCAGTTATGAAATGTAAAGTTGTTTATAATATCACTAGCTATAGACAACACTTTTGAAACGTCACACTTTTCAGAAATGTATGTTGTCAGTAATGGAATCAAACCCGCTTGATAAGTATTTTGCCTCTGGCACTACGGTATATTTATATAACAGTAAAAAGAGTATGAAAGGAGAAATTTGAAAACCGCCGAACACACACACACACAGAGACACACTGTTTATGAACGGAAGTGAAAAGTGCTTGCTAGCGTCCACGACCTCTAGCCCCGTGTTGAGACGATAAATACATAAAAACAAAACATATTGCAGTCTCGGTTTGATTGAGGAACGGTAGTGGAAAGTGCTTGCTACTTTCATGCCCTCTAGCCCCGTGGTGAGTAAGCCATGGACTACAATGTAGTTTTCTGTTTGTAAGATGTTTTACGTCATTTTCAACACGCGTAAGGTTATATATGACGTCGATTGATTTGTGGTGGAGGCACACCACCCACTTTTCCTGGATAGAACCAGTACTGTACACCTCCCACCATCCGTAAGAATCGACACTATCTCGCTTAAAAGTCAAGCTCCCAGTAGGATTCGAACCTTCTCGAAGGGAGAAGGTTAACAACGCAACGTCGTTAGCCCCTCGCGCATGGCGACGCTTAACATATTAAAACATAAAAGCATGTTTTTCATTAATTGTATTGTGGTTTTATATCTGTTTGGAAAACAATGAATTATCAACAAAAGTTTTGGTATTACAGCTGACTTGTTAATTGTTAGTTTTCTTCACAAAAGTGATGTTGAAAGTACATAATGTATTACTATTATATACTGCTATACCCTAGATACTGTTCAATATAACAATGCTATTTTAAGAAAAAAATTAACTCGGTCTACAATTTATATATTTACACAGAGCTAATCGGTCATGTATCATGTTTGCAGTAAATAAGAAAGATTTCCATGCTTTTTGAATATGAACATTTAACGTTGGTAATTAAGTCTTTAAATAAACATCGAAAATATAAACAGGCTGAAAATAAATAAAATTGATAAAGACATTCAGCTATGTTTCAGACTGCGCGTCCGCCCCAACTGCAGCAACAAATGGAGGGGTGACTGGTACAAATTTTCTAGAGGGAGATACAGTAACTTACACATGTGATGCCACTTATGCCGTAACCTCGGGTGGAACAACAACAGCAACCTGTCTGGCTAGTGGAAGTTGGGACAACCCCACCGCTCCAGTTTGTCTTAAAGGTGCAAGAAACAAGTTTGTAGCCGTATAATTAAGATGTGTGTATGTTATATATATAAATTGATAACCTGAGTTGTTGTTTTAGTATACTGAAAGGAAAAAGAAGGGCAAATCGGGAATTTCCGCTATATATTTTATATACTGCACACTTAATTCCACATAATATTCCAAAGAATACTGCTATACATTAGATACTGTTCAATATAACAATGTTATTTAAAGAAAAAACTTAACTCAGTCCTCAATTTATATATTTGCAAAGAGCTAATCGGTCATGTATCATGTTTGCACTAAATAAGAAAGGTTTCCATGCTTTTTGAATATGACCATTTAACGTTGGTAAATAAGTTGTTAAAAAAACATCGAAAATATGAACAGACTGAAAATCAATAAAATCGATTACGAAATTCACCTTTGTTTCAGACTGCGCTTACGCCCCAACTGCAGCAACAAATGGAGGGGTGACTGGTACAAATTTCTTAGAGGGAGATACAGTAACTTACACATGTGATGCCACTTATGTAGTAACCTCGGGTGGAACGACCACAGCAACCTGTCTGGCTAGTGGAAGTTGGGACAACCCCACCGCTCCAGTTTGTCTTAAAGGTGCAAGAAACAAGTTGATAGCCGTATAATTAAGATGTGTCATATGTTATATATATAAATTGATAACCTGAGTTGTTATTTTAGTATACTGAAAGGAAAAAGAAGGGAAACTCGGGAATTTCCGCTATATATTTTATAGACTGCACACTTTATTCCACATAATATTCCAAAGAATACTGCTATACATTAGATACTGTTCAATATAACAATGTTATTTAAAGAAAAAACTTAACTCAATCCTCAATTTATATATTTGCAAAGAGCTAAGCGGTCATGTATCATGTTTGCACTAAATAAGAAAGGTTTCCATGCTTTTTGAATATGACCATTTAACGTTGGTAAATAAGTCGTTAAATAAACATCGAAAATATAAACAGACTGAAAATAAATAAAATCGATTACGAAATTCACCTTTGTTTCAGACTGCGCTTCCGCCCCAACTGCAGCAACAAATGGAGGGGTGACTGGTACAAATTTCCTACAGGGAGATACAGTAACTTACACATGTGGTGCCACTTATGCAGTAACCTCGGGTGGAACAACAACAGCAACCTGTCTGGCTAGTGGCAGTTGGGACAACCCCACCGCTCCAGTTTGTCTTAAAGGTACAAGAAACAAGTTTGTAGCCGTATAATTAAGATGTGTCATATGTTATATATATATAACCGGGTCTCGGGTGCAAGATTTAACACACAAAACTTCCCAGGTTTAAATTATTTATTCATTCGTCCAGATTCGCAATATACGAATCAAACCATATTTTGAGCCTGAAACATATAAGAACAACAACGGTAAAACTAAGTGAAAATCTATCAGATAAGCTAAACGGCTCAATTCAGCAAATGCAACATTTCACATACATGTATACTATTAAAACACTTAAAACAGTCTTTCCAGAATCGCTTCCATAATATGCGTTTCTCAATAAATACGCTCAAAGATAAGAGCAAAGCCTATCTAGAAACTATCAATCTATAGCTAAGTTTGGTCTCGCGACCTTACCCTCAGAAAGCTAGATGTAGAATGCCACGTAGGTAGAGATAGGAAGGCGGGAGTTAGTAATTTTAGCGCCATTAAGGGGTTATCGGTTGTCAACCCCGTGCATGCAGTGAGAACTTCTCATCCCTCGATAAACACTCTAAACCATTCACTCACACCATATCGACACAATAAACACAGAGACAACACAGTACGCAACATAGTACACCACGAAACAGTTAGTACGAGCGCTTGCCAGCTTAGCATATACATATAGTTAAAACAATTGATCTTATCATCATGATCATCAAAACACTCGGTTACACATTCCCCCACTGTCTTGAAATACCTCCTGGTATTTCCAGTGTATTCCATGGTAATCCCTATGGACTGATACAAAGAATATAATGATATTGTTGCTTCTCCAAGGGAGACAACTCGTAAAACCTTGTCTCATCAATCCTTGTTAAGGGGAGGAACTCATATTGCCTTATTACCTATTAACACAGAGAAGTTAATGCCCTGAAAGTATTAAGAAAATTAAAACATAGTTGGTTGCCTGGACAGAATATAATCATATTCCGGACAGTCATGATCTAAAATATTAAAATACATCTATATACAAATGACAATAAGGATATTAAGAACACCTACAAAATAAATGTGAATTTATTCTGCTTTGCTCTGAAAAACTACAAGGTTTTGTATTAACGAGCAAAATAAACAACTTTCTTCTATTCTGATGAATTATTAAATCCATTCGGTTACCTGAAAGGAAAATATGTATTTCATTAATCGGTATCTTTATCGCTTCTACAATTTACAATGAGTAAAGCTAACCGATAAGAAATAACAAAACATATTATATCCTGTCTACACGTAACTAATTTTTTTTTTTCTGGAACGGGCCACCCTGTAGGGAAATGAAATCTGAAAAATAATAGAAATTCTTAGATTCACTACAATGCCCACTCTCCAAATCGGTCGGGTTGTCGTCTTTGCCTAACTGGTCTCCTTGGGCTGATTCTTGGTATGGGAACTTGTTCGATAGGTGACCGCCTGCTATCCGCGACTGTGGTTGTCCGCGGCTGATCACTCTGATTTCGGAAATTGTCATTCCGATGATGACCCTGGTTCTCCCATAAGAACTGTTTCACTGCAGTCTCTGTAACGCCAGTGGGTGGAGTACCAACATCTAGGGCTCGGTCAGCAACTGAAGAAATCCTGCTAGCCCTGGAATCCACAGTTCTGTCACCGGAAGTGTTTAGACTTGCGTCCAACGGCTCTCTATTGCTGGTTACCTCTGACATAGTGGTACCACCTCCATTTAACTGGTTTGTAGTCCGGTTTCTATCGGGAGGGGTTCTGACCACAGGTTGTCGACGTGCCATCCTCCAAGAATGTCTTCTTTGGGGCACGATATACGGTTGGTTGTCACTACTGTCTTCTGACGTGCTCGATTCCGATCCCGAAACAGTCTCAACCCTAGGGCGTGCAGCTGGATTTGTCTCCTTCTTGTGATGAAGAGTAGCTGTCGTTTCTATGGGTTCTGTCGGTGGAATCGACACGAAGGGCAGAAGAAGGTTCCTGTGCAGGGTTCTGACAGGACCTTTGCCAGTCTCTAACTGGACTCTGAAGACAGGCACATCTATATCTGGAATATCCAGAATTACATATGGGTCTCTCTCCCATTTATCTGCAAGCTTCTGTCTGCCTTATAGATGTACTTTCCTTACTAGCACTATATCCCCAATCTCAAGCTTGTTCTCTGTAATCCGTTTGTCGTAGTTTCGCTTGTTTATGTCGGCTCTCTTCTTTGCTACATCTCCTGCGACTTTGTATGCATATTTCATCTTGTTCCTAAGTTTAGAGATGTAGGTTGCTGGGGACTTGGCTTCTTCACTTCCTGGTCCTGTTCCAAGATAGGTGTCTATGGACAGGCGTGGGTGCCACCCAAACATCAGGAAGTGTGGTGAGTAACCCGTAGCCTCATTCCTAGTGGAATTGTATGCTTGAACCAGAGAAGGGATATATGTCTTCCAGTCACTCTTCTGGTCCTCTCGTAGTGTTCCCAGCAATTTAAGAAGAGTCCGGTTGAACCTTTCGGCACTTCCATTACCCATCGGATGGTATGGCGTTGTTCGACTTTTCCTTACATCCGCTAACTTGCATAGCTCTTTAATGACCTTTGACTCAAAGTTTCGGCCTTGGTCGCTATGCAGTTGCTCTGGGAAGGAATAATGAACTATGAAGTTCTCGTACAACGCCTTGGCTGTTGTGTTTGCCGTCTGGTTTCTGCAAGGGATTGCCTTAGCATATCTGGTGAAATGGTCAGTGATGACCAGCACGTCCTCGTAACCCCTCTTTGACGTCTCCAAGGATAGAAAGTCCATGCAGACCAGCTGCATAGGCCTCGAAGTTAAAATGGGTACCAGCTCCGCGACCGGTTTCACTGGTGTCTTCCTACAGATGCACCTCTTGCAGTTTTCAATCCTTCTGGTGATGTCGTTTTCTAATCCAGTCCAATAAAACCTTTGCCAAGCCAGCCACAAAGTCTTGTCTTTTCCAGGGTGCCCCATATCGTCATGAATCCTTTTGAAGGCTATTGTCCTGTAGGCTTCTGGAATGACGACTTGTTTTACATCCTGACCATCCTGAGATGCAGTTCTATACAGAACTCCATCCTCTATGTAGAGCCTCTTCCATTCTCTAAGGAGCTTCTGTACTGGTAAACTCTCCTTCTCCTCCCCTCCAGAATTGCATCTCAGGAGTTCCATCACCCTGGCTATAGTTGTGTCCTTGGCTTGTTCTAGTCTCAGATCCACATGGCGAAAGTTGTCGGTTAGCGCTATGTCCTCAGTGGCCAACTGAGAACCGGCCCCACCCGCCAAGCTCTCCACCAATGGAACTTTGACGGTTACTGATAAGCAGATGGCCTTGACCATGTCTGTGAAGAGCTGTGGTCGACGACTGAGCCCATCTACATCAGTATTCTTTTTGCCTGGTTTATAACTAATGGAAAAGTTATATGTTGACAAGGCTGCAATCCAGCGATGACCTGTGGCGTCCAGCTTCGCTGTCGACATGACATAGGTCATCGGATTGTTATCGGTTAACACCTCGAATTCGGCACATCGAAAGAGGTAGTCGTGGAATTTATCTGTCACTGCCCACTTCAGCGCGAGAAACTCCAACTTGTGCGCTGAGTAATTGCGCTCGCTGGCACGAAGTCCTCGGCTAGCATAGGCAATGACCCGTTCAGCTCCACCTTGATTCTGCAGCAAAATGGCTCCGAGTTCAACACCGCTAGCATCAGTGTTGACAATAAAGGGCTGCGAGAAATCGGCATATGCCAAAACTGGTGGTTTTGTCAACTGCTGCTTCAAAGTGTCGAAGGCTGTCTGTTGGGCTTCGCTCCATGTCCATTCGACAGGTTTCTTCGCCTTCTTTTTTCCTTTCTTGGCATTTTTGTTGGTTGCTTGACCCTCCAACAGCTTGTTTAACGGCTGGGCTATTCTGGCGTAGTCCTTTATGAAACGACGATAATACCCCGAAGTTCCTAGGAAAGTTCTAAGTTCGGTGATATTCATCGGGACAAGCCAATCTGAAATAGCAGAAGTCTTCGCAGGATCAGACCCAATCCCTTCTTCAGAAATTATGTGTCCCAGTTATGAAACTGATGTTTTAAAGAGTTCACATTTCGACGGTTTCAATTTCAATCCATAATAATGCAAACGCTGAAATACAGACTCTAACCGTTGAAGATGTTCTTCGAAGGTCTTGGAAAAGATTAAAATATCGTCAAAAAATACAAGACATTCACGAAAAGGTAGCTCGCCCATGCACTTTTTCATTAGACGCTGAAAAGTAGCGCCACTGTTACAAAGTCCGAATGGCATACGGTTGCACTCGTAAAATCCGAAGTTGCCGACTGAAAATGCAGTTTTGGCCTTGCCCTCCTCTTCGAGTTCAACCTGCCAATATGATGACCTAAGGTCCAATTTCGAAAAATAACGAGATCTGATTAGTACATCCACAGTATCGTCGAAACGTGGTAACACGTAGCTATCTTTCCTAGTTCTGGCGTTCAGCATCCTAAAGTCTAGGCAAAAGCGGATAGAGCCATCTTTCTTACGGACAAGAACCACGTTAGAAGAATAGAGACTGTCGGAATCTCGTATAGCAACACATTCAAGCATCTCCTTCAAATGTCGACTACTTGCTTGTTGGTTGACCGTACCATACAAGGCTGGCATGCAATAGAGTCAAATACTATCTGCCAGGATGCAGGTGTCTCGGTTGCAGGTGCTTCTCTTTCAGCAGCTGACTTACACCGTCCTATAACATTTGTGCCATTAATGACAGGATAACTAAATTAGATGCGGTATCTGGAACAACTAACACTGGTACATTGAGTTCAAAATTAGATAAAAACGGGATTAAAATACAAGTCTCAATGTATCCAAGTATATTCCAAGAAGATCCATCTGCAAGTAAAACATCAATTCCTAGATTATCTAGGCTGAGAAGAGGCGGCCTATCTGGTAAAGAAAGATAAACTGTATTAGATACAGTGGTAATCATGCTGCCACTATCTAAAAGACAAATAGTACTAATACAATGAAATTCTCAGGGCCTGTTATCCTCTCTAACAAATCTGGGTTGGGTTGGTCTTTGATATCACCCACTTCCGGCTGACCAGCTGCAGAAGCGGAGTTCAGTTTGGGTTATTCTGTTGACCTTGTCCTCGACCAAATGATCCTCTACCACGCCTCTGGGACTTGTCATCGTAACCTCCCTGGCCAGGCGGGTAAGTCTGGTTACCGGAACCTTGTCCTTGGTTGTTCCTAATATCGCCTCTACCTGGGCCTCCTCTAAAGCCTCTACCATACCCTCTGGGTGCACCTCGGGGTTGAAAGTGTTGCTGTGGTTGAATGGTAACCCCATCTAACTTCTGGAGCAACATGTCGAACTTGGAATTCAACTCGCACCGAAGGTCCGCTAACTTGGTGTCCATCATGGATTCCATCTTGGACTCTATGTTGTTCAGTTGTTGCTGCCAGTTCTGTTGATCAGCAAACACTGGGTTGTGTAGCGGCTTCTTGGAAGGCATGGCTGGATCTGGCTCTTCTAGCTTCAGCTCCTTGTCAACCTCTCGGATTATCTTCAGCAGTGTGTTGTAATCCTGGATGGTGTCGACCTTGTGTCTAGTCTGCGTCTTCAAGGTGGTTGAGTGTAGTCCGGACCATAGCCGCTCACACATCAACTCATTTTTGGAGTTCTTGGGTAGGTATCCTCCTTCGAAGGCAGTTTCTAGCACAGATTCCAGCCGACATCCAAAAGCTGTAATGCTTTCACCAGGGCGCTGCTTTGAGTTAAAGAACTCTTGCATGGTGGTGCCCTTCTTGCCAACCTCGCTGAAGCTCGCATTCAATTTCTCAACATAGGCGTCCACCTTAACTTCCTCTCCAAGTTGAGAAATGATCTTACGGGCTGTACCACGTAAAGATCTTCTTATCGCCTGTAAAACTTGGCTTTCCCCTATCTCTGGGTCCTTGATCAAACATCTGATCTCATATAACCACTCTGGATAGCTGACCTCATTCTTTGGTTGCGGCTCGTCACCTGAAAACAATGGTATCTTGGGCACAGGGACTGGGTACAACGGCGCTGCATGAGAGCTAGCTGTTTGTAGGCTGGAAGAGATAGATGCCTCTCTCATTAAAGATCTGACTGGGGGTATTGGAGGATTCCTGGGTGTCTTTGGTGTCGCACCCATCATCGCCACGCTCTTCCTAGTTGACGTTCTCTGCAGTGGCTTAGGCGTAAAACTATACTTCGCCGCTAAACACTTGAGCATCTCTTCCTCAGATGGCATCTTAATGTCTCCACCCTTAACCGGTGTAATTGGATCACCCTCTGTTCCCGATGAGGTAGCCATGATCAACAATTCACTATATCTATAACACTATATAGTGTACAAAATACAATACAAAAATGTCTCACTATACCAAGTCAATAGGATCTCTATGCCAAAATATCACAGTGAACACTATCACCGTAATAACTAAATCACTATAATAATATAAAAATCATATTCACAAATCACAAGTTTAATATGTATAATTGACCACTTCAATTTATCACTAATCACTATAAACTCTAAAGTGAATTTTCAACCTGTAACAAAAAAATAAATCCAACTGCACAGCAACCTGAAATAAATCTACAAACTAATTAAATTCAAATTAAATTCAATAATTCTAAGTAATCGCTGCTGAAATCAAAATGCTTAAATGCAAATTAGTTAAATTAACTACTGCTGAAACCAAGATGCCTAAAACAAATTAATTAACTTTAACTAAGTCCGTTTTCAACAATTTCTAAAATGTTGAATTTCTAAGACTATATCCTGAAATGTATACAATAATATTACACACTGTCAAAGGGATGCAACTCTGATAGCTACAGTAGGAAAAACCAATTCTATTTATAGCTCACTTCAAGTGCAGATCTACTGGGCCATACCTGTAAACACTCCCAGTATAATCAATAAACCCTGAAAATCAATCAATAAATGCCTTAAATCACTAGCCAATCCTGTAATATCAAGAATATGAACTCTGAAATGAGACCTATCCAAACAAATATGTTTGTCTGTCCAAAAACTCTCATCAGATCTAGACAAATATAAATCACAATGTTTATCTGTCAATCCTGTAAATATTCAAATGCTATGCAAATAGATACACATATATCGCACTCTCAAATGTCAACTTTAAGCACAAACAAAACTATATAGCACGTAAAACTAATCTAAGCGCTGGCAAGCAGTTAGTAACACATATAAAGCAACACACAATATCTGCAATACACAAAATACAATTCACAATACAATATATAAGCTTGATACAAGATTCACATACCTTTTTCGGAACCCAATCTCTCTGTGATAATGCTAAAGTGCGTGTGAAAGGTTGTGAAAGGTAATTATAATCTAGAAAGGGTGCAACGGTGACGGGGTTTATTAAACAGGCCTAGATATAAGACAGAAGAAGTAAACACCCTAAATTCCACTATGAACAATTTTTATATGTTCAAGCGGAATACCTCTAATTGTATCTAACAATATATGTATGATATCGACTATACACCTTTTACATGGTTTATCACCAATTTAACTAAATAACACCCATTTCTTATGACTAAATGTTATCACAGTACTGAGTAATCACTCACTGACTTAGTGTCAGCACCTTACTTTCACTTTACTAGTCTTTACTTAAGTCACACAACACACAACTTACACCTTCATATATATCCCTAGAATTTACCTTTGAGGACTTAAATTGTTTTAGTCTAATCGTAACAAAAACACTAAATATACATATTCACTCCATTTCTGGACTAACACAAAAAATCACGTGTGTAAACAAACCATCACATTCGCGAAAATATGTGAAAAATTTATGTCAACAGGAAAATGTAACGCCCCTAACACAACTTTTCACTAGTAATATACTAGATTGCCTACACGATATTATTACGATCGTACGCCATCAAAATGTTTACTTACATCTATGAATTTTGAACAGAAAATGGTCAAAATATCTGAAACGTGTAATCGTCGCAGACGCAGTGGCGAACGTAAACAACAGCACTCTGGTGGACACTGTACGACGCAAAACCTGTGTCAAACGCCTATAAATTAGATCGCCTGTTAATTCTAATAATTGGACGAACACATGCGAATCTATACAACTTGCTTTTACTAGCAAAAAATAAATTTAATTCTATCAAATGTCTCTGAAAATATCTGTCCGTGTGTCTAAGACATAATTTTACAGTACACGCGTCTTCCGATTATGACATAAACAACAATTTACGTTTGACAGTACTAATACATATACAAATATACACAATAAATAACTTACGATTTTCGTCCTCCAAAATTATCCAATATTATAATAAAATATCTAAACTAACACTAATCGTATCACGCTACACTTTGTTCACAATCCAAAACACATGTCTCACTTTGTCAACACAAGAGTAGTTCGTATCTGGGTTGATTCCTCCACGCGCGTAAATACTCCCGCGAAAATGTCAAATATACTCCCTTTGGTGCCTTCACGCGAGTGCGCACAGAAAAATAACACTGTATACGTATGCGTATGGTACCATACTGGTTGGTGGGCCCTACGTTGAAGTTGCCCTATGTTTCAGACTGCGCTAACGTCCCAACTGCAGCAACAAATGGAGGGGTGACTGGTACAAATTTCCTACAGGGAGATACAGTAACTTACACATGTGATGCCACTTATGCAGTAACCTCGGGTGGAACAACAACAGCAACCTGTCTGGCTAGTGGCAGTTGGGACAACCCCACCGCTCCAGTTTGTCTTAAAGGTACAAGAAACAAGTTTGTAGCCGTATAATTAAGATGTGTCATATGTTATATATATAAATTGATAACCTGAGTTGTTGTTTTAGCATATTGAACGGAAAACGAAGGGCACTGGGAATTTTCGCTATATATTTTATATACTGCACTCTTAATTCCACATAATATTCCAAGGAATACTGCTATACCCTAGATACTGTTCAATATAACAATGTTATTTAAAGAAAAAACTTAACTCGGTCCTCAGTTTATATATTCACACAGAGCTAATCAGTCATGTATAACGTTTGCAGTAAATAAGAAAGGTTTCAATGCCTTTTGAATATGACCATTTAACGTTGGTAAATAAGTCGTTAAATAAGCATCGAAAATATAATCAGACTGAAAATAAATAAAATCGATTACGAAATTCACCTTTGTTTCAGACTGCGCTTCCGCCCCAACTGCAGCAACAAATGGAGGGGTGACTGGTACAAATTTTCTAGAGGGAGATACAGTAACTTACACATGTGATGCCACTTATGCAGTAACCTCGGGTGGAACGACCACAGCAACCTGTCTGGCTAGTGGAAGTTGGGACAACCCCACCGCTCCAGTTTGTCTTAAAGGTGCAAGAAACAAGTTGATAGCCGTATAATTAAGATGTGTCATATGTTATATATATATAACCGGGTCTCGGGTGCAAGATTTAACACACAAAACTTCCCAGGTTTAAATTATTTATTCATTCGTCCAGGTTCGCAATATACGAATCAAACCATATTTTGAGCCTGAAACATATAAGAACAACAACGGTAAAACTAAGTGAAAATCTATCAGATAAGCTAAACGGCTCAATTCAGCAAATGCAACATTTCACATACATGTATACTATACAAACACTTAAAACAGTCTTTCCAGAATCGCTTCCATAATATGCGTTTCTCAATAAATACGCTCAAAGATAAGAGCTTATGTAATATGGCAAAGCCTATCTAGCAACTATCAATCTATAGCTAAGTTTGGTCTCGCGACCTTACCCTCAGAAATCTAGATGTAGAATGCCACGTAGGTAGAGATAGGAAGGCGGGAGTTAGTAATTTTAGCGCCAATAAGGGGTTATCGGTTGTCAACCCCGTGCATGCAGTGAGAACTTCTCATCCCTCGATAAACACTCTAAACCATTCACTCACACCATATCGACACAATAAACACAGAGACAACACAGTACGCAACATAGTACACCACGAAACAGTTAGTACGAGCGCTTGCCAGCTTAGCATATACATATAGTTAAAACAATTGATCTTATCATCAAAACACTTTATAAGCACTCGGTTACATATATAAATTGATAACCTGAGTTGTTGTTTTAATATACTGAAAGGCAAAAGAAGGGCAACTCGGGAATTTCCGCTATATATTTTATATACTGCACACTTTATTCCACATAATATTCCAAAGAATACTGCTATACCCTAGATACTGTTCAATATAACAATGTTATTTAAAGAATAAACTTAACTCGGTCCTCAGTTTATATATTTACACAGAGCTAATCAGTCATGTATAAAGTTTGCAGTAAATAAGAAAGGTTTCAATGCTTTTTAAATATAACCATTTAACGTTGGTAAATAAGTCTTTAAATAAATATCGAAAATATAAACACACTGAAAATAAATAAAACTGATTACGAAATTCAGCTATGTTTCAGACTGCGCTTCCGCCCCAACTGCAGCAACAAATGGAGGGGTGACTGGTACAAATTTCCTAGAGGGAGATACAGTAACTTACACATGTGATGCCACTTATGCAGTAACCTCGGGTGGAACAACAACAGCAACCTGTCTGGCTAGTGGAAGTTGGGACAACCCCACCGCTCCAGTTTGTCTTAAAGGTGCAAGAAACAAGTTTGTAGCCGTATAATTAAGATGTGTTATATGTTATATATATAAATTGATAACCTGAGTTGTTGTTTTAGTATACTGAAAGGAAAAAGAAGGGCAACTCGGGAATTTCCGCTATATATTTTATATACTGCACACTTAATTCCACATAATATTTCAAAGAATACTGCTGTACCCTAGATACTGTTCAATATAACAATGTTATGTAAAGACAAAGCTTAACTCAGTCCTCAATTGATATTCCATTATATTTATTTCGCTCTTCGGGGCATTTCATTTTATTAGATACTGGGACCATACGCCGTACGACATGAGGAATACGTTAAAGAAGGATAACTCCATGTCCACCGCCATATGCATGCAATCTTCGGGATGGTTAAAATTTTGTGCTGTTGATTTTATGAATATTGAGTTCTGCTCAACCCGGGGCTAGAGGGCGTGAGCGGTAGCTAGCATATTTCACTACCATTCATGAACAGTCTCAATCAAACCGAGACTGCAATATTTCGTATGTGTCGTGCCCGGCCGTTTCCAAAGGTCCATTATCATACTCTTTTTTTATATATTTGCACAGAGCTAATCGGTCATGTATCATGTTTGCAGTAAATAAGAAAGGTTTCAATGCTTTTTGAATATGACCATTTAACGTTGGTAAATAAGTCGTTAAATAAACATCGAAAATATAAACAGACTGAAAATAAATAAAATTGGTAACGAAATACAGCTATGTTTCAGACTGCGCTTCCGCCCCAACTGCAGCAACAAATG
Organism: Cyrtodaria siliqua; assembly: GCA_037043455.1. Lineage (NCBI taxonomy): Eukaryota > Metazoa > Mollusca > Bivalvia > Adapedonta > Hiatellidae > Cyrtodaria > Cyrtodaria siliqua. The sequence continues at coordinate 191,914 of JAWPHD010004133.1, forward strand.
GAGGGGTGACTGGTACAAATTTCCGACAGGGAGATACAGTAACTTACACATGTGATGCCACTTATGCAGTAACCTCAGGTGGAACAACAACAGCAACCTGTCTGGCAAGTGGAAGTTGGGACAACCCTACCGCTCCAGTTTGTCTTACAGGTGCAAGAAACAAGTTTGTAGCCGTATAATTAAGATGTGTCATATGTTATATATATATATGCATTGATAACCTGAGTTGTTGTTTTAGTATGCTGAAAGGAAAAAGAAGGGCAACTCGGGAATTCCGATATATATTTTATATACTGCACACTTAACAGCATCAAATGGATGGGTGACTGGTACAAATTTCCTAGAGGATGATACAGTAACTACAGTTGTGCTGCCATTTTTGCAGTAACCTCGGGTGGAACAATTCTGTCATTTTAACGATCCACTATACTGCATTTGCAAAGTGCTTTCAAATTGTTGTTTTTTGCTATAAAATTTTAATAAAAATAAGGAGTATTGTTACAATACTCATTTAATTTCGTCTTCTTTGTCAAGTTAACATAAGACGTATATGACATCACGACGACGTCGGTGTCATAGAAGAAATAACTGCTGTCATAAAACAATTGCAAGAATCAGAAGGCTGATTTTTTATTTTTATGATATATGTAAATGCGACGGAATATTATCCAACATTCATAATTCGATCGGATGTCATGTGCAAGGCCATTCTGCCAAATATATCTAACACGGTTTATTAAAATACTCAGTGCTGATTTGTTATTGCGGAGGTTTAAAATTTCCTATCAAGACATCTGAAGTCATGTCCTTCAACCGTAGGTCGTCATTTCAGATTATTGTAAACGTCAGAAACATGCGAGACAACGAGTACGATTTTTTAAAAAAACGCTATGTTCAAGAAACAACTGTAAATGGTTAAAAACAGGATGAAGCTGCATGTTTTCGTCGTTTGGTGTTAAGGGAGTGGCATACATGTATAGTACGTTTGGGGAAATGTTTGTTATCAATTATAAAAACACCCTTTTCTAACGATTTAAAACAGTTTTCTAAATATTATTAATATAGTTCTTGAGCTGGCTGTAGATCCCCCGACGTAGGGTATGATTTTTTCTGAAAGAACATCCATTAAGCTTCAAAATGAGACATGTGTGCTCTCTGAGCGTTGGGGCTTTAGTGAGTTTTGGGGAAAAACGTTGCGTTTTTAGACGAAAATCGCCAAAATCTGGAATTATATTTTAGAAAAAGAATGGTATATATTAGAACCAATTTGAATTGATGGAATCTTTCTTGGATCGCATCTCTACATGTCTCACAATATAATGTATGGATCCGAGATTTAAATGTTGAAATTTTGGGTAAAAATTTTAAAATTAAATTTTTAATAAACCGCTTATTTCTGTAATACATTTTGAGTATTTAACTAAAAATTATAAATATATCTAATACAATAGAAAAAATATATATTGTAACCGTTTTGGGCAGGGTAAGGTTCAGTGATTAAATAGAAAAAAGTTTAAATCGCATGATGTTTGGAAATACCTTAATTGTGGGGCGAAATATGTGTATTTTTGTAAAATCTGGAATTGCTTTTAAAATTAGTTTGAACATAAACTTATCAAATTGAAGCAATAGAATGTTGTACAGCATACAAATTCAAGTTTTTCCTGGCATCATATATAACATATGTGCTCAAATATTGGCATTTTAGGGCAAAATGTCGGAAGAAATGACAAATAATCCATTGGGGTATTGGGTTAAAATTAAGAAACAAATATTTAATACAATAGAATAAAGACATATTGTAAAATTTTGGATAGACAAAGGTCCATTAATTAAGTAGAAAAATGTCCTGAACCATATGATGCTTAAAATATTGCCTTAATGTTCAAGCGAAAAATGTGTTTTCCGTCAAAATCTCACTGGACCTTACCCTGCCCAAAAAGGTTACAATACTTCTTTTTTCTATTGTATTAGATATTTTTTCTAATTTTAGTTATATATCCCCAATGTATTACAAAAATCAGCAATTTCATTTAATTTTTTTGATTTTTACTCAAAATCTCAATATTTAAGTATCGGATCCATAAATTATACGGTGGGACACGTAGAGATGCATTCGCCAAAGGTTCCATCCATTCAATTGGTTCTAATATATTCCATTTTTTTTTTTAAAAAATAATTCCAGATTTCGGCGTTTTTACTCCCAAAACTCACTAAAGGCCCAATGCTCAGATGGCACACATATCTCATTTTGAAACTTACTGTATGTTTTTTCAGAAAATCATACCCTACAAAATTCCCCCTGGGGTGGAGGGTTCCTCCTACTAGCTAACATCCTAATAGGTTTACGTATAAATAAAATATACAGGTAAATAGTTATCTCAAGTTAAATACTGAGAGGTTAATAAGGATAATCATAATATGTAAAAATCTAACATTTTCCAAATTGAGACTACAACGTTGAGATAAACATCTCCTATAGATACAATGTAAGCTTTAGATGCTCTTATATTTATATTGTAATGTATATGTATGCATTGGTTCTTCCGCAAATACATATTTTACAACGTAAGTAGTATTTCTTATGTATTATTATTAAACTGACATTTACGTTTACATTATTATATACAAGAGACATTTGATAAGAATTGGAGGCACATTTTCCACACAGATACGGTGTTATTTAAAGGCGTACACCTCACTGACTTGTCATGAATCTGACTAACACACATAAGCGGCATCTGCTTAATACTATTTTATTTATGGCACTAACACAGAGGCTATTTTTCTTTAAAATTTGTATTATTTCTGAACAGACTACAACAAAATACATAAAAGTATTGAGTGTAGTATATAAAAGGGGCATGTGATACATGTTTAGATGCACCTTTCCACGTAGACGTAGTGTTAACGGCGTGTACATCACTCAATTGACATGTATCTGACTAACACACATAAACCGTATATGCGCGCTTTATTTAAGGCACTAACATTATTGGTTCTTAAGAATAGCAGTTACAAGAATCTAAATGTGCTTGTATTGTCTCTGAATAAGTAGTATACTTAATGCAACAGGAAAACGACAACAGAGCTAAAACACAATATATACGATGAATGCAGAAGGTAACTGTATATTTTTACAGTTACAATTGGCACAACAACATGTTCAGCTACTGGAGACTGTGGCGGTATCACCAATGTTGTTTGTGACACAGCTGCTGGCACCCCAGTGTGTATCTGCGGGACCGGTTTCTTAAAAGCCGCTTCTACGGAAACGTGTGATGCAGGTATCAGCTATATTACAAAAAAAATGGTTCTATTAAATTTAAATTATTTAATGTGTTTGAAATAGTCCGTCTAAAATCGTACTAGGAAACACACATGTAGACGCTATAAACTCTGCAACAAAAGGAATGGAATCGTGCAGTTTAGAGATTTACAATGTACATGTAAATGATCCACAATTAACTCAAAATATCTTTTAACGATGCAATATTGATTGGTTACATTTAACTTATACATATGCCAAGTAGCGGCAAAATTAATTTAAACATCGTTATTAATACAACTAAAGCGTTGGCGATATAAACATCAGGATTCATATTCATTAAGCTTTTTATCATTATCTTAAGTCAAATGTTATCAATTCTTTAAACACGTTTTACTAACGATTTAAAACAGTTTTCTTAATAATATTTATAGATTGATGGATAAATAAACATGTACCTAAATATTAATATTTCTTGCATATAATATAGAGATATATACAATAACAATGGTTGAATTCATAGCTAACCTGTTTCATAAATGCATTTTATGGGTCTTATGTTGCTTGAATTACGTATCAATTTCAGGGATACAGTCTATAAATCTGTTCACATCTGGTTCCAAATCGGTATTGTCACTGATTATTGATTGATGGTGAACTTTATTAAAGCGTTATTTTCGGTGCAATGTTTTTTGCATATATTGGATTTGTTTAAATAGTATAATTTGTTTAAAAAGTAAGCCAGCCATAATACGGGTGTCCTTATGATTGTATGTTAACACGTTATACATGTACATACAATATAATCAATCTACATATACAATTCAGGAAAACAAGCATATTATGTGTAGGCTCAATCTACGAAAGGTATATTTCATGGATCATCTTATTTCCTTCAGTTACGATCGGCACAACTGCATGTACCACTGCAACAGTAGCAGCTGCCTGCGGCAATCTCGCCAATGTAGTGTGTGACAACAGTAAATGTGCATGCGCACCCACTTATGTAGCAACTGCTGCGATGACCTCATGCGTTCCAGGTAATTGAAGTTATATAACGTATATCATTAA
>JAWPHD010004134.1:0-196190 GCA_037043455.1 Cyrtodaria siliqua
TCGATGTGTTTGTCTCTGACTTGAAATCACTAATCCCCCACACTGTGGTTCACTCCTCATGGGCCTACGGAATCTTTATATGAGGAAGCTATCAGCTGACCTTGCCGGAACGTCGATGGTTCTACTCAGGTAGCACCGCCTGTGCAATAAAATTGTCCGGAGGGGCACATGGGCCATGGGGTAATGCTTGAAATGTCACCATATGACCTTAGCTGTTTGTGCGACCTATAAAATCCAATCAGCTGACTGGGACGGACAGAATTTTGAAATCCTATCATGTTCAAAATGTTGGCTGCTATACATACGCATCAATTGCAAAGTTTCTATTCTTCGAATACTGTTTTTTTATCAAGGTTTGTGGAGTAAAATGGTGCGAAATCATAGTTACTATATATATATATATACATTATTTTAAATACCTAATTCAAACGTAAATATTTCATTTGAAAAGGCAAACAGTACATTAGGGGATAGGATAGGCTATAGACTACGCTGTATTCACTTTGATGAAGAAAATAATAACAAATTTACATGTATCTGTACTAAATACAAAACTGTTTTTTATAATTCGTTAGAATTCATAAGGAACAAAACTATAACCAAACACAACTTATATGCAAAACCTACTGCTTTTATTTGTTTGAATAATGGTGGCAATTATACAAAAGCTGTATTGGAGGGCCATCATCTGATATAAAATTGAATAGCAGCATTTCTCATGCAAATTTTTTCTAACAGGTAATATACTATAACCTATACAAATTCTGTCCACCACACATCATCCACTCAATACAATAGGCTCGAAATAAACTTAAGGACCTATTTTCCCGACACTAAATGATCATTGAAAGGCATGAGAAGCTTGCTTATTTATTGCTTACATGCTAGATAGACCGATAAAGCTCAAGTTATAAAATGAGGACCTGAGTACAGTATTCTATTTGATGAAGCATTTGTATATTGAACAGTATCTTAGGTTATAGAGTTATAGAACCTTCAAATCATTACTTTTTATATAGAAAGAAAGGCAAATAATAAATATACTAATGCCCAAACTGTTGTTGTTAATTCATTGTTGTTAGAAAAAGAAACAAAAACACACACGTAATGAATACACCTGCTTTGATGTTTTTTATGTTGGTTTCACACAAAAGCTGTATAGGGAGGTCCTTATCAACTGACTCACTATTTAATACCACAAGTTTCGATGCAAATGTATGTCATGACAGTGATGTACAGTTAACTATTCACAATTTCTCCTCACCATAGCCTTAGGCTGGAAATTAGGTCCTTAAAATAGCCATATCTCAGTCGCTAGGATGATTTAGGTATTTATCTGCAAATTTGAAAGCCATCGTCATACAGCGCCGTTAACTCGTTTAGCGTCATCAGACGTCCACCTAATGACGTGCATGTGTCGTCTGCATAAGCATAAGTGTATAAATATCTTGTACTTCCCCTTGCATATAAGTATAGATCTGTAAGAAAATATGTCATTGATGATTTCACTCTTATACTCCTTTGCGTTGTATGTGAATACAAACATACACAACATTATACAATACTCCTTTACGTTGTATGTGAATACAAACATACACAACATTATACAATTCAAAGTATTATTAATAGTTGTAAAAAGAGAAGTTGAATTGTTGTTAAAACGATTTTTTGATGAGCATGATGAGAGTTTAAATTTTCAAACAATGTATTTCCAATTGGAATTGCAACAGGAAAATTCCAATTGGAAAATCATGTTTTAATTGGGATATTCCAATTGGAAATTGGAATTTTCCAATTGGAAATTGGAATTTTCCAATTGGAAATTCTCGAATTGGAATATCTTTGAATTGGAAATTATTATGAAGATTGTGTCTATGGCTAAACATCATATGTATGCATGTGTATATTAGTTTGTTATGTTATAATGTTAAAACTGGCGTCAACTTAAAATTAGCAATATAGTAGGTTTTGTGATTTAAATACCGATTTATTGATGATAAATGGGTCTTAACTGACTATGTCATGGATAGAGAGACAAACTAATAAATACACATGCCTTTCTTTTAAATGGTTCGAATCCAAATGGGAGCTACACTTGTAAGACTTCAGTGAGAAGTGTCGATTCTTACGGATTGCGGTAGGTAAACAGCACTGGTTCTACCTAGAACAAATGGGTGGTCTGCCTATGCCTAAAAAAATCGAGTATAAATGAGTATATATGAGATGCATGCTTTGTAAGTTGCATGTACTTAGTTACGTACAAGCAAAACTAACGATTACATACTGTTTTACCTGTAATCAAACCTTCGACGGCGTATTTTAGTTATTAACATCCTCTATGCATTCATTTTTTCAGATACTGGTGATGATGATAATGATGATGATGGTGTTAATGCTGATGCTGATGATGATGATGACGATGATGAATGATAATGATGATGATGATTATGATGATGATGATGATGATTATGATGATGATTATGATGATGATGATGATGATGATGATGATGATGATGATGATGATTATGATGATGATGATGATGATGATGATGATGATGAATAATGATGATGATGATGATGAATAATGATGATGATGAGGAGGAGGAGGATGATGATGACGACGACATCCACAGCGCCATTGTGAACGCAGGGGTCGTTTAAACGTTAGAATGTAAGATGGGATTATAACTTGAATTGAGTGGTGACAAAATGACTGCATCAGTAAAACAGAAATGAGAATAGAACCATGTATTTATAATGTTATAGTATATGCAATACGTTTAAAAGATGCTCATCTACCAGAGCCTTGTTTCGTTGTTTGTTTCAGTACGTCCAATTTAGGACATGTACACGAATTCCACAGAATAATAGATTGTACTACTGCTACTACTACTACTGTTACTATTACTACCAATACTACCAATGCTGCTGAATTTGCTACTACTACTACTACTAATATTAATAATAATAATAATAGTACACAAGTTAAGCAAGACTCGGTAGATAGAAACGGACATAGAGAAAAGGAGTATATGGCAAGAAATTTTAGTCTGATAATAATATGGTAAGAAACAGAATTAATGTCCACGCCCTCCGCCCAACACCCCATCCCCCACACGCACACCCTACCCCAAACAAATTATTTGAATATGTTGCTATGCGTTATACTGTTAGTTTGAAAATAATGAAATTATTAAAAAAATAAAAGGATCTTTAAAAAATAATAGTGTGATTTTATGAAGTTAAAAAAACATACCGGTTTAAAGGAAAAGCAAAATAAATTTGAAAGTACCCTACTTCCTTTTTTAGAGTTAAATGTTCTACCTAATAATAACTAATGGATCGCGACACTGCCATTTAGTATGTGATTTACATGCATATATCAAGAGGTGATTAAGTTACAGCGGAGGTTATTACGTAACACTGCTCCGGGATTCCAATCCCATTCCGTCATTTTAATTGACAAGCAAATTTGCAGTAGTAAAGCACATCTGATAAATTATATTAATTTTTGTCAACAACTGTTTATTTGCCTGTCTGTCTGTTCGCTTCTCCGTCCTCCAATAGCCTGTACACTGTGTCAAAGAGACGTAAACAATTCATTTTAATAGTACTATTACCACACTGCATTCCCACAACACTAGTTAAATATACAAAATAAAAATATAAAAATCTACCAAAAAACGACCCAATGACTATTTCCTTTTGTGTTTATTTTTAAATGTAGATTGTTTACAAAATAATGTGGTACAACACGAAAAAAGATATCTCACGTAATTTGTATTATTTTCCCAAAAGTATTAATACATTATTTAAAAAACAAACATTGACCTCATATCAGAGTAAATGCGTAGAATGGGTCAATCTTTTTAAGTATACTTCTTATCACCCTATACTATTTCAAATGTATTGTTTAGAAATAAACACATGAGCCGCAAAACACGGAAACGTCCCTTCGGACGTTTAAACGACATCGTCATAAAGTAACAATTTATGATGTCGGCCTGTAATCAATTACTAATCATTTCTCGTCACTTCCGTGTTTTACCTTATTATTATATCATAGGGAATATGTTTCGTTGATGCTATAGAAAATGGTAATTGTTTATGTTTTTTGTTGTTATTTAATTAACGACGTCGTCCAAGACGCCGACGTCGACGTCGAAATTAATGGTTAATACAATCTTTAATTTTCAAATTGAGATAAAATCATTTTTAATTACGATATCAACATAAAATAAAGAGATTTTTAAAGAGAAAATCAACGTGTTTCATAAACATAAAAAATATAAAATGTAAAAATTTTGTCTGTAGGGTCGTTTTCGCGTGTTTCGGCTGACATATTACTGCAAACAAATAATTTAGTTGAGGGACTGGTGTTTTTTAGTAGGTATGGATGGAGGAGCTTATATTATCCTCTTGGTAATAGTGGGTGTATGGAATTGTCCAAACTCACGTTTTACACGCCTCAAACAAGATATTGATTTATAAATAATAAGAAAGTAATTGTGGTCAATTAGCTAATGTGAAAGGTAAAACAGAAAATAATGAGCATGGACATTTATATATTTGTTCATTTATATTTACAAATAAAAAGTATTTAATTACATGCTATACATTGACATAACAAATAATACTGCACAAAAAACAACAACGTTATTTCTTTCTTGTGAGAGAGGGTTTGTTTGTGGGGGATATTTGTTTTATCGCCTAAAAGATGGGAGTGATATAGGGAGGGGGCGTCCTGTCCCCAGGTTATACACATATCAACAAATCCCACATCACACTTGATTTAATAACGTTGAGAAGACCCATGAGGACACAATGGCGATGCGTACACAATGGCTCCCTTCACCCAGGCCATTGGTCGATGTGGACACAATGGCCGATATGGAAACAATGGCCGATGTGGAAACAATGGCCGATGTGGACACAATGGCCGATATGGAAACAATGGCCGATGTGGACACAATGGCCTACTAAAGTCTTCGTTAAGCAAAACTTACAATCATGAAACGTCTGATATACCGTCGCTAAACTCAAAATATAATTTTCATACCGGTATTCCTCCGTAGTATAATGGCGGTATGTTTGTCGTCTGAATGAGTAAATTTAAGTGTATGCGATGACACAAGTGAGCATGTTTGTGTACTTGCAACGTAGTCGACGGCTATACATCCTGGTGAATGAAAACACCTGAACACACACGCTAGTTCAGTAGCAGCAAGTTCTGTGGTATCAGTAGGCCATATACTCCACCCCGTATGTCGGTCACATCGTGTCCAACTTTGAGAATAGGTATCTGATATTAATACCCCTGTAAATACAAATAACAATATTAAGTATAAATCGAAACTCCATTATGGATATCGTTCATACCGGCTCCAGCTTTGATAATATACCTCTGATAGATGTCCAGCTTTGATAATATACCTCTGATAGATGTATCACTGTCAAGACAAACATATAAAAAATATAAAAAATAGACAAAAATCCGCCGTGCAAGGCGTGCACATTCGGCCTGGCTTTGAGAATGTTTTTGATAGACATATCGTAATAATTCATCACCACCGGCATAGCTACTTTTAGGCCATATAGGCCAGGGCCTATACATCAATTTTAAAAATGAAAAATAAATTAAAACTGAAGCCGGAGGCGGTGGAGGGTTAAGGGTCAAAATGTGTGTCTTATCTTATTTTAAAGTGTAGGTAATTCAACTTTGTCAAATGTTAATTCTAAAAAATTTCAAAAAATATTTCTTCAAATACCACACAAGTATTCGATAAGATATTCGTCAAAACGCACCATTACATAGCTAGTTAAAAAAAACAGCCCTCGCCCCCTGCGCGCCCTAGTTTGTCCGGATTATATATCCATCTTAGGTCAGCTACGCCCCTGATCACATAATACTACATTTTAAATCAACAATTGCATGTATTATTTCTTGTTTCATGCAGACAGGAAGATAAGAACTCGTTCGATATATAAACACATTTAGCAAAAACATTCTACAAAGTACCAAAGAAATATAAAAAGATCGGACAGAGAAAGTAGCATTCATGGAGGACAGTAAACCACAAAACATAGAAACAAACACGCAAACAGACAAACAAGAAGGCAAAGGTAATAATAAATGCAAACGACATCACAAACACAAAAGGGTTGACAATAGGGCTACCGCATTGGAACGGTCAGTGGCAAAGAAGACCACTGGGGGTTTAAACCGGTTCTTGTGTGCACCAAACCTCACACTTACCCTACTGTCAACCCATTAAAACAGGACAGTGTAAATAAAGAAATCCCCGCCATGATCTAATATCTAACCAACAAGGCAGCATCAATAGGCAATATAAGTAAAACACAAATATGCTCGTGTAAATATAATACAAAAGAACAATAGCCTAGAAAGCCACAATGAAGGTACTCATTGACTTGGCAGAAGCCAGAGCAACAAGAGAATAAACCATTAAGGGCACGACAAGAAAGATCATAGACAAACATCAAATGCCACCGTCCCAATAGGCTTTAGGTAGGCGTCATCATAGGGTCCACAGCCTGTCCGGTCATCGTACAATTAAAGAGGAAAGTATAGTGGCGAACTGGAAAAGGGTCCACCACCAAGCATGCAGTACGTTGCAAAATGATAGGGTCATAACCTTTTTTGATAAACTTTTTAACAAGTTTAACAAAGATAGTATGAAAGTGATCATGACCAAGAATCTTACGAAGTTTATAAATCACGTCACCATAGAAGTCAGATTGTGATAGTCCTTGTCGCAGAAGAGTCCTTAAATTGATTTTATATTTGGAAAGAAGATCAGGGTTACGATAATAAAATTTTGCAAAGGTGTTACGACGTTTATGGTATCAGTAACCCTGATTGAGTAGCTTTTTAGTTATACAAAGATTACGAATATTAAAGTCCTCAACTTGAGTACAAGCTCTTGAAACCCGATCTAAGGTTCTTATAGCGTTCCGGAAAAGTAAATGTATTAATTTAAATAAATACATTACCGGTCGGTTTAGGAAGATAATATTGCCAAGGTTTGCTAAGATTATACCCATTACGTCCCTCCTTAATTCCATTAAGCGATGAGAAAGCTTCATAAGCTGGATTTTACGACGGATGTTTTGATAAAAAACACGTTTAAAAACATTATTTTACTGAAGAAAAATGCGATAACCTGTTTAAACTTACCTATTAAAAAAATGTTTTAATTTTACAATATGCAAACATTAAAAGCCGAAAATAAGGTTTTATTTCATTACCCACCCAACCCCGTTTTCGCTTCTTTGGGAAGCGGCGGCTGGATGGGGTATGCAATTTAATACTCGGACCACGTAATGACTAAACTATTTTGTCGATGGGTGTAGTCGGCGGCCCACGATCAATAAAAGCGCTTGTTTTTTGTATTGATAGCATTTTTAAGTAGAAGTATTTGATTGATACCCTGTTAATTACTGCAGTGTCATGAACAACACGTGGAGTGCATGGTCCAATGGTAGAGCGCCAAACTCCAGATCGAGAGGTCGTGGGTTCGATCCTCCGTCGCGGCCACGTTATTTATCCTTGAGCAAGATAATTAATCCACATTGCTTAGTACTGGTTCTACCCTGGAAGCCATCGAGCGTGATTAATCTAAGTTGCAAAGACTTGTTTCGCAACCGATGTAAAATTAATATGTTTAAACAAACAACACAGGGCAGGGTGCCATTGACGTTCAAGCCATCTAAGGTGATAAGGTAGGTCGAAGGACAACCATGTGCAAAATAAACGGAAAATGAGTGTAACTAAACTCAGAAACAGTACTTATGGGCAAAATGTCTCGGTCAAGTTTGATAACCGGCCAAATTGCAATAGTATCACTACTATCACCGGAGTTACTGCCCCTTAATTGTTAAAAAATTACATTGACGATGTCCGTTCAATAACTGTGGTAATTTGAATTGATATTTTAGCAAACTTGAATGAAATTCTGATGACCAAACTATTTCGGTCGATTTCGATGACCAGCCAGTTTTGATCGATAACCGATTTTTCGATCAATAACTTTTGTAATTTTAATTGAAATTTTACACCACTTCGACACAATACTTTTGCCCAAAATATCTCGGTCAGATGCGATTACCAGCCAGATCAAACCAGTAATAAATACTGATAAAGGTGATCCTTTGAGAGCAACAAACACAATTAAGATAATAAAGCAGCAGACTCGGTTTTATTGAGTCTGTTCATGAGAAGTAATGAAAGAAGCAACACTTCTCACGCCCCCTAGCACCGGCTTAAACGGTATTCTACTTCGAAGCCACCTAAATTGGGCTCGCATGGAGTTATCTGTCTAGCGACAATCAGCCAGATCGCACCTGTATATCCGGTGTTATCTAATTGTTTTTGATATTAACAATGTCTGCGGCGGATTTGTAACCGGAGGCCCCGGGTTCAATCCTCCGTGGTGCCACTGAGTTCCGTCGGTGTGTTCTTGGGCAAGACACTTTACATTAGCCTCGTCCGTCGGATGGGGACGTAAACCGGGCGGTCCCGTGTATCGGTCTATCCTCCGAGCACGTTAAAGAACCATAGGAATCTATTCGATAATAAGAGTAGGGCAGGTTCCCGGATTCCTATGTATCCTTCCCCTCTCTCTGGGGCGGCTCTAAATAACCTATACTGTGTTGATGAGCCGTTAAAAAACATTCAAATTATCAATTTTATCAAATGAGTTCAATACATTTAATATTAAATAGGCAAGGATGTGACGTTTTCTTTATCACTTAACTCCGAAAATAACATATAATAAATGTATCTGAATTACTGGTATCGTAAATCGATGAGGCAATTTCGATTGCACGTCGAGCTGAATGGCAAAGACAGACCGATGATTTGGTCTTCATTTGAATATTTATTACACTAGTGTACTATGGTATTTATGTCAAGGCTTCAGTACACTCCCACATCGCAAGTAGTGTAGAACCCTGCAATTTCTCCTAATAAATACTATGATCTTTACAAACTATGTGACAAAACGAATATTCCAATCGCACATCGTCACTTTTACAAATGTATAAAGCGCAAGTTCTGCCATAGTAATGATACAAGTCTTTTGACTATTATCTGTGATACGCAAGCTTCATAACCTCTGCTCACAGCTAAATTCCATTGTGGTTATTTCGCCCATTGTTTTCTCGTTTAGGCCAAAGCGTTTTGTTAGAAACTGGGACCATACTCCGCTGGCCATGGAATGGTGTGAAAACACCCCATTTAAGGTTCCATGTTCACCGTCATATGCATACAATCTTCGGGATGGCTCAAATTTCTGTACTATTGGCATTTTACATTTTGATTTCTGCCCAACCCGGGCTAGAGGGCGTGAACGATAGCAAGCACTTTTCACTACCGTTCATGAACAGTCTCAATCAAACCGAGACAGCAATACTTTTTTGTATTTATCGTGTTCGACTATTTCCAGATTTCTCCTTTCCTACTTTTTTATTGATTGCCGTGCCGTTATAATATGATGACCTGTGTTCGAACAACCTCTCAGTAAAAATAATGAAAGAGGTACATTGTATATGCATATTACACCTAAATCAAAAGCAGTGTAAATGTAATGTAAATGTTGAATTCAAAAGGAAACAAATCAGTTGTTTTTGTTTCTTCTGACCAATTTACCAAATTGAACTTTATTGCGAATAGGGAACGAACTGTAAACGCGCAATATTTCTTTAAAACTATCACCCTTTAACATTTATCATATCAACGATGTCATGAAAAAGAACAGTTGTCATAAAAATACACGACAAAGCTTGTTCAATTTAGAAAATATTTAAATTCATTTTTTTTTACAAAATCAAGGAAGCTCGTTTTAACATGATATAAAATATATGTATTAACAATTAATTTACTAGATTAATAAAGAAAACGCATATTCACTACATTTCTGTTTATCTTCTAAATAAAGTATGTTCCTTAAGAAATAATTAAGAACTAATTTAAAAGAACAAATAGGCGTACATCTCCAAGTAAATACTTATTCATATAAAACGGTTTATTTTTTAACAAAATTAAAAAAAATACCTACTGTTTAAAACTGCCAAACAACTAATCACAAACACCTCTCTCTTAAACATTTTGGTCGCACTGTCAGGCAGATTTGGATTATTGTGAAGGCGCAAGTCTGTGACAGCCAACTAGATAACTATATACACTATTTGTTATTTGTTGTAATGCCATTATATAGAACAAAACTAAACAAACACTGCTTTGTGCAGAATTTGCATGCACCCCTTGGGAATCAATTACTGCATTGATTTTTGAAAATGAAATGTTCATAATCAAGAGCTAGCACAGGTAGTTTTGAAATAATGCATTAGCAGTGAATGCAGAGAAAACAATAAAGAGACACATTAAAATATGGCGTATTTATGAATGCCCTGATTTAATTTTCAGTGCCAGGTTTAGTTTATCAATACTTGTAGCATAGTCACTGAAAATTCTCTTTGTAATAGCACAGGTGTAAATCGTTTAATTGAAAATAAGACTTGTCAGAATAATAGAAAACAGTAAGAATAACACTGAGAATAACTGAAATAGAGCTGAAATGGACATGCTACAAAACAAATAGAGTATGGTTTATGTATGCCGATGCGAGTAGGGTTGAGAAACCAGCTACATTGTCTATCGCGGAGCAGACCGTGTTAACCTGGCCAATGTCCTCCGACAAGTTTACTACTATTCCACTCTCTGCTCAGAATTCCTCTAAAACATCTTCAACCTCTCAAACTGTGGTCCTCTTAAATAAGCCTCCTGCAGCTCCCAAACCTCTTGTGGCTTCCAAGCCTAACACTCCTTCAACTATATCCTTAACAACTCCTACAACTACTTCATCTACTTTATCTATTTCGAAATCGATGGACTCTGTTGCGACCAAGAGTCCACCAAACCCGACGAACTCTTTCAAAAGTTCGTCAAGTCGTCACCACCCAGAACTGCTGCCACATACGTGACAGCAAGAAAAAGAAATATGAGAATGTCAAAAGTTGTGATATATAATTAGAAGCTAGGTTGTTTATTGATATATATCAACACACCAGTATGATAATGACATCTGTTATAAAAAGAAGGCCACTGAAGTTCAATGAACATATCCTTAGAATTATTTCGAAAAGGTTTGTTTAATATTAATCTAGCTGCTGTTTTTCTGAATTATTTGTGTTTTATCTTCTATTTTTTTTTGCTTTTACCTCACACAGTACAGCAATATTCAAATGTAGACATGATGTAGGCATTATAAAATATAATTTTCATATCATATGTTAAATAGTAAGATATGCGTTTCAATAAGAAAAAATTAGAATTGAGTTTGGAACACATTTTGAATATTTGTACATTCCAAGACAAAGTTCTATCAACATAAACTTCCAGGACCTTTTGAACTGCGACATTTTCTATACATAAACTATCAACAGTTAATTTCAATATATCCACATGTTTGAGTTTGTGATTTGTTACTATGACCATCCATTTAGTTTTCGCTGGATGTAATGACATTTTATCCAAAATACACCACTTATTTGCAATATTCAAACGATCTTGAAGTCTATTTTGTATATCCAAAATGTTATAATCAGATTTGTATACTTTAGTATCATCTGCATAAATATAGGTAGATGCGAATGCAATGTCATTAATGTACACTAAAAATAGCAATGGACCTAGTATTCAAGTGTTCCCCGAGGAACACCTGAAGTAACTTTAAGCATCTCGGATTTAAAAGTTTTTACATTTATTAACTGTTTTCTATTCGAAAGATATGAATCAAATAATTTAATGGTATTGTCTGAAAAATGGTAAAGAAAGATAATAATATCGGACATGGAAAGCAGCATTCAATGACGACAGTCAACCACAAAACACAAAAACAAACACGTAAACAGACAAACGAGAAGGAAAAAGTAATAACAAATGCAAACGACATCACAAACACAAAAGTGTTGACAATAGGGCTACCGCCTTGGAACGGTCAGTGGCAACAAAGGCCACTGGGGGTTTAAACCGGTTCTAGGGTGCACCAAACCTCACACTTACTCTGCTGTCATCCCATTAAAACAGGACAGTGTAAATAAAGAAATCCCTGCCATGAGTTTATATAATACAAAAAAAACAATAGCCTAGAAAGCCACAATGAAGGTACTCAATGACTGGAAATATCATAGACAAACATCAAACGCCACCGTCCGAATGGGCTTTAGGTAGGCGTCATCATAGGGTCCACAGCCTGTCCGGTCATCGTACAATTAAAGAGGAAAGCATAGTGGTGAACTGTAAAAGGGTCCACCACCAAGCATGCAGTACGTTGCAAATGATAGCGCGCTTCTCTGAATTTTATTAGTAGCATATTTCAGACAGGCTCTTTTTTTACAACCGCCAGTTCGGAGTGGCACATTCTAAATGGATAGTCTAGGAATGCAGAATAGCTGTTATCAGGCAAATGCACACTATTATAGGTTATTGAATTTGTATGGCTAAATATTACTTGGAACGAGTTGTTTTGGCAAAGGACGACGAGCTTGCGAGTCGTCCTGCGCCAAAACAACGAGTTCCAAGTAATATTTAGCCATACAAATTCAATAACCTTTTTATTGTATACTTTCATATTGTTTTCGATCAATGTTAATTGTATGACTATTACTTTTCATTATATTTGTGTTATTTTTATAGCCTTTGATGGAATTCCTATCTTGCCATTCAGTTTCATTTTGTGTGGATGATTATTTTGCGCGAAAACGACGTTGACGTCATTAAAAACGTCAAGCGATTTTCTAAAGTTTGTTTACCATTCGATAACGTTAAAAACAGTGGGTTGGTGACCATTTTAATTATTTTATCAATTTTTGCCATAAAAGGTTGAACAAAAAACACTTATTTTTTTGTTGACACTATAAGAAGGATTCCGTTATTTTTATTTGAAAGTAGTTCCTTATTTCTATTTCGCGGCTCTTAGCAAGCACGAGCAAAAGTTCCCGTGCAATATCAATGTGTGCAATATCGTAGAATATTTCACACTTAGCTCAATGCAAACTTAACGGGACAATATGAAAGTATACAATAAATTATTATACAGCTACAAATATATCATATTGTAAAAATGTCATTGAACGCCATAATATTGGTTCATTCAATTCCCAGGCGTCTCGAAATTTTACATTAAGACACGCGATTGAGACAGGATTTCAAATTAGAACAATCCTGGAATGTAAGCTTTTGTGCGAAAGGTGGCATGACTTTGTCCTCAGATAGGCGAATTTTCGGCAAAGTGCGACATTATAGTTCTTATGCTCGAAAACAAAGATGTAAGACCACATCAAGGTTCGACACAATTCCCGAACAAATTGCGGCTGAATTATTGGGCTTTGTGTCTTTGCGCCATCATAGATATGATGTAGGGTCGATCGCATTGTGTCAAATCACCTATTGTCAAGGTTCGAGAGACAGAGTCTGGAAAATGTACAATCCCAAGGCTCGAATCGTATACGACATTTTGAGACGGGAACCTGCGTACAATTACGCTAGTTTTGGTCGCATAACAACAAATTCCCTTTTCCCACAGAAGTTTTTGTCTGATGGGGTACAACTTACCAATACAGGACAATTTTATCTGTATAATAGTGTCAGAGGGGCCCTACAGAAATGTACCATTATACTGCATAGCATATACTGTCAATAATAAAGTGCTCATTGGAAAATACAGAAGACCTGCATTGTATTCCGCTCGAAGAAAAGCAATGTAATTAAATACTCACCTTTTTACAATTAACAAATAATACTTACAGAACGGTCCTGTCACATATGGAGGCATCATGCGCCTTATTTAAGAGCGTTGTTTAATGTCCTGTCACACATGTAATCGTTAAGATCCTATCATACGTAGAGAAGTCAAGTGGCTTATTAAAGAGCAGTGTTTAGTTCCCTCTCATATATAAAGGTGTCAAGTGCCTTATTACAGAGCAATGCTTAGTTCCCTCTAATACAGAGCCGTGTTTAATGCCCCTCTCATACACAGATGCGTCAAGTGCCGTATTACAGGGAAGTGTTTGGTTCCCTCTCATACATAGAGGTCAAGCGCCTTATTACAGTGCGGTGTTTAGAGCCCTCTCATGCATAGAGGTGTCAAGTTCCCTATTACAGAGCAGTGTTTAGTTCCCTCTCATACACAGAGAGGTCAATAGCCTTATTACAGAGCAATGTTTAATGCCACTCTCATACACAGAGGCGTCAAGTGCCTTATAGCAGTGCGGAGTTTAATGGCCACTCTCATACATAGAAGAGTCAAGTGCCTTATTTCAGGGCAGTGTTTAGTGCCCCTCTCATACACAGAGGGGTCAAGTGCCTTATAGCAGTGCGGCGTTTAATGCCCACTCTCATACATAGAAGCGTCAAGTGCCTTATTTCAAAGCAGTGTTTAGTTCCCTCTCATACATAGAGGGGTCAAGTGCCTTATTTGAGAGCAGTGTTTAGTTCCCTCTCATACATAGAGGCGTCAAGTGCCTTATTTCAGAGCAGTGTTTATAGACGCGTTAAGTGCCTTATTAAAGAGTGGCGTTCAGTCCACTCGCATAAATAGATAAATAGAGGCGGCGCCAAGAGAAGAGTATAAACCAAATAAGTTCGTTTACATATGGTTAATTGTTGATAATAATGCACCAATATATATATCATTCTGGTTCAGTAAGACTTAGTAATAACAACTACATTTTATTTAATTATATGCAAGCAGGATTAAATTTAAAATGATACTGGATAATCGAATCGAGGAATCGCTTTCAACGATCGATAACCTCTTTAAGATTGCCGTGCGCCTCTTAAAGTGCTTTATAGCTGAGTCCGTATAGCGCTCAATTACTCTTACACTTTTTTATTCAAATATGCACTAAGTGCCTTCTTCAGCACGTGCACGACATGGTGTCCCTCGCTGTACTCCCTATTTCAGAGAATGCCCAAAAGAAGAAGAGCAGCAAGGGCATCCCGACGGTGACGAGGTCAGCAAAGAAAACCAAATCAGGGGAAGAATCAGTTTTACCTGCTAATTTAATAAGAGAAATAATCAAAAATGTCACTCAAAGAGTCACGGCCTCACCGTCCGAAATAGTAGAAAGGCTCAGGCCTCTAAGGCAAAAACAACCGAAAATGTCATCCTAGATGACAATGTTAACTCATTAGTCGGCAAAATAACAGGCGAGTCTAATTCACACAAATCGTTTACAGTTGACGCCATGACATCTGATAAGGTAAAATCAAAGATATGGGCTAATGAGTTTGCTGATCTCCGTAACCTTTTGTTTGATAAGTACGGCAATGACGAAACGTATGCATTTAAAATTGACAATGTAAGGCATTCGCCACAACTAGTGTTACCGTAAGCTATTTTCCCTATTTTTAACAAAAGGTGAATTTTATCTTGACCCTAGGGTGAGATGGAAAGATTTTGCATACCGGACAAGGATATCCGTCGTTTTACCAGGGCTAGATATTTCCATCTCACCCCAGGGTCGAGATAAAATTCACGCGCGCCAACATCCGGTATGCAGGAAAACATGCAAAACGTTTGTAGTTGGCGGCGTCAACGCACAAAATGTCTGATATGCAAGAAAAATAATCTGTGATGGGTATTCGGTTCAGATATGGAATTCCAACCCTCGGTATAAGTGTTTTAATCGGAACCTCGGCAGAGCCTCGATTCCGATAAAAAACACTTATATCTCGGGTTGGAATTCCCTATCTTCACCGGATACCCATGAAAGATTCTTATAATCTAGCCCCGGTGAAATGACGGATATCCTTGTCCGGTATGCAAGAAAAGGCGATACTACATGCCACCAATAAATATGCCTTATTTCGTTATCAAACTTTTCAGACAGTGGTTTCCATATTTATATAAACAACCATATATGGGACATAAATGGAATTAATTCATCATAGCAATAACTTGTTATTGGAGTGTGCCCTTTATGAAAAGTAATAAATAGTTCATACCACATGTAGAAAAGTTACACGAGTACATTTTTAATTTCTATTCTAGGTCATATCTGTTCTAATGTATAAGAAAGTTATTCTATTCAATCAAAGAGAACCAATATCGGAGCCTCAACATATGCTAAGTATGTATCGAAACTATCAGTGAAAAAGTATTCATATCAGTACATTAGCATGGTTTTCACATGCCAAAATAAGGTTAAACCCTAGGACGGTACTAGGTCTTGATGCCTATGGCTGGTTATAATGATGATGTTGACATGGTATTTTGCTACCCGAGGCCATTCCTACCCGAGGCCATTCCTACCCAAGGCCCAAGGCCATTCCTACCCAAGGCCATTCCTACCCGAGGCCATTCATACGCGAGGCCATTCCTACCCAAGGCCATTCCTACCCAAGGCCGTTCCTACCCAAGGCCGTTCCTACCCAAGGCCGTTCCTACCCAAGGCAGTTCCTACCCAATGCCATTCCTACCCAAGGACATTCCTACCCAAAGCCATTACTACCCAAGGTCGTTCCTACCCAAGGCCGTTCCTACCCAAGGCCGTTCCTATCCAAGGCCATTCCTACACAAGGCCGTTCCTACCCAAGGCCATTCCTATCCAAGGCCGTTCCTACCCAAGGCCGTTCCTACCCAAGGCCATTCCTACCCAAGGCCATTCCTACCCAAGGCCGTTCCTACCCAAGGCCATTCCTACCCAAGGCCATTAATTTAAAATTAGTAGCATATTGAAGTTTCTGAATGGTAAATGGGATGTGTACATTACATTATATTTATTGTGCATTTGTCATTCAAGGTTATTTAAATAACATGTCTATCTCATGAAGCTTTTATACATACAGCACTATCATGTTCTATGACAGTATAACTATGGTC
Source organism: Cyrtodaria siliqua (assembly GCA_037043455.1). Lineage (NCBI taxonomy): Eukaryota > Metazoa > Mollusca > Bivalvia > Adapedonta > Hiatellidae > Cyrtodaria > Cyrtodaria siliqua. The sequence continues at coordinate 16,908 of JAWPHD010004134.1, forward strand.
TTTTGAAATTGAGAGTTCGGTATTTGGTTCAGTATTTACTTCAGAATTAAGTTTAAAGTTAAAAAAAGAAGATTATTTGGACTATTGTGAATAAATAAGGCAAGACATACTTAAAATAAAATTGGATTAAATGGACAATGGACAAATTTGATTAAAGCAACACTTGCCAATATTATTTGGACTTTATTCTTAAATCGAATTATATAAAAACACTAATCCAATGAATTATGTAAGAGAATATCTGTCATTGTACTATTTGAATATATGTGTTGATTATATTTTAAAATTTGTTGTTGCTAGTTTTGCACTTTCTATTTTGTTCCCGTAATATTCTATAAAATGCCTATTTCACACTGTTGGAATGTAATTGCTCCAGACTGTCGGCATACCTAATAAGCCAGAATCGGAGAGTTTCGAGACCTTTGTAAGTACGTGTTGAAATAAATATTACTTTTAGAAAGAGAAGGGTTTTAAATAAGGCTAAGTTACCTTAATATAAGTAATCTCTATTCTATTTTACGATACAGTTTTGGAATTATCCAAGAACTTTTAATTTTAGACAAAGTCAAGAGGCAAGATCCTTCAATACTAATACATGTACAAATCAACTTTTCTGTAAATGCATAGTTCCGACTTTGAGTTTCAAGCTCAGACCTCTGTTGTTCCCACACATACTGGCCATTGCCTCCATTGCATTTTACATTATTTGTGAAACAAGATGTGCATTTGTTAATACTTGATGTGCTTTTGATTATTTCAAATCGATAGGGTATCAGCTTGGAGCTATATATTGCCTATAGATTCAAGGGAATTATTGTTTTTGTTCAAAATAAATGTTTGCTTCACAAAATTGTGTTATCAATTGATGTTTACTAGTACATTTCACAAATGAACAAGACTTGTTGCGCATGCATATTTGGCAGTTATGTCACGTGATAAACTGAGCTGATAGTGTGTACATGGCAAACCCAATCGTTGATAAGGTACCTATGTCGACCGTTTAACTTTTATGTACGGTGTTATATTGGTATTGGTTTGCTTCCGGTGCCCTCAAAAGTAATGGTTTAAAAATACAAACGAGGAACATAAGCATAAAAGACAAGTCATGGCTAGATGATATTCAGGGAAGGCTCAGAGGTAACCTATTGGGGTCACCCTTCGTCCGGCGTCTGTCGTCGTCATTATTGTTTGCTTTAAACGACTTCTCCTCAGACAGCTTGGTCAGTTTTGACCAAACTTCATATGAATAATCCTAAGGTCAAAGGCTTACAAATCTTTTATCGGTAATGTACATAAAACCAAGTAATCTTTATTATAGAGAGCTTTAAAAACTTGGAAAAGAGTAAAATAATTGTCATTTGAAGGTTCTGTTGAAACGGCTACACCCGTCAATCCCGTCATTCTTCGGGATTCTTCGGAATCCTGTCAAGTGCGTATATCGATGCCATTGTGATAGCCGGAAGGCAACGGGGCAGAAAATAGTGCACTGTTTCTATATAAACAATATTGTAGTTAGCCACACGAGTTGATGTGTAATTTGCATTCCATATTTTTGTTATTTACAAACAGTTGAATTATAATGGAGTAGATGTATAGGTTGATGATAGTGGATGATACATCGAAGGCTTAATTGTATTGCATATGATGACTATTTGGAGAATGGCCGTAAATTACATTAATGATCTAGTGACATGTATATGACAAGCCTATTGCATTTTAAATAGTTCCTACAAGATAGCAACCATATTTGGTTTAATTGCATAGCGTGCGTATACACCGAAAGCAGTAATCACAAGTCTCGGATAATTGACGTCAATTCGATAGCAGTCAAGAGAATTTGAACATATTGAAAATAAAAGTACATTGTTGGAATTATAAGAATTAAATTTATGTATTCTGTAGTTTATAGTAATGTTTATTGTAATGTTTTCAGTAGTTTATAGTAATGTTTTCTGTAGTTTATAATGTTTTCTGTAGTTTATAGTAATGTTTACTGTAGTTTATAGCAACGTTTACTGTAGTTTATAGTTATGTTTCCTGTAGTTTATAGTAATGTTTACCTCTAGTTTATAGAATAAATGTTTTCTGCAGTTTATAGTAATGTTTTCTGTTGTTTATAGTAATGTTTTCTGCAGTTTATAGTAATGTTTACTGTAGTTTATATTAATGTTTTCTGTCGTTTATAGTAATGTTCTCTGTAGTTTATAGTAATGTTTTCTGCAGTTTATAGTAATGTTTACTGTAGTTTATATTAATGTTTTCTGTAGCTTATAGTAATGTTCTCAGTAGTTTATTGTAATGTTTTCTGCAGTTTATAGTTATGTATTTTTACTGTAGTTTATATTAATGTTTTCTGTAGTTTATAGTAATGTTCTCTGTAGTTTATAGTAACGTTTACTTTGTTGAATAACGCACATTCTTAACATGAAAACGTTCTTTTGATGTTTCCAATTTATCGCTTAATGACTATATCGGGTAAGGTCAATAGGAAATACCAGTTCAGCTTTAACATTAATCACATATCAGGCAGTTTTGCAAAAACATAAAATCAGGTAAATGCGCGGATCCAGAATTGGAGATTAAATGGTCCATCCTTTAATTAGTTAAGTACCAACTCCACTCACCATCTCCCCACCCACTCCACCGCAAAATAAATAAATAAAACATAAATAACAACAACAAAAACGTTCTGATCTAATTTGTTTTTAATCACGTGAGTTGGGTTGACCCCACACTCTCCTGCTAGATACGCTACTGATTAGAGATATTTATTTCCACATACTTTTCTGAAAATATCTCCCAGAATTCTGAGCAGTTAATTAAAATATTTATCTTTATGACTCCATAAAGCATGTATCAGACGAGTGGGCAAAATGAATATGAAAAAAGTATGTGTTACTTATATTGGCCTATTTGATATCAGCTTGTGAGATAAAATAAAAGCGGCTACGTCATTCATTTTCACAAGCGCATTAAAGAAACTAGTTCATTACGGTTGGTATATATGTATATTAACCCGTTGATAACAGTTTTAACTCACTTTCGTAAACAGTATTCTCAGTGGTCTTGTCAATATTCGGCGTAACTTTAACGTGAGACAACATAAAAATAGTTTGTGTAAACTCAATATTCGGCGTAACTTTAACGTGAGACAACATAAAAAATAGTTGGTGTAAACTCAATATTCGGCGTAACTTTAACGTGAGACAAGATAAAAATAGTTGGTGTAAACTCAATATTCGGCGTAGCTTTAACATGAGACAAGATAAAAAATAGTTGGTGTAAACTCAATATTCGGCGTAACGTTAACGTGAGACAAGATAAAAATAGTTGGTGTAAACTCAAATCATGTCTACATGTAGCAGACGTAAAAGTGCCGGTTTTATCGTGTACACGTACTTTGCATTTATAGTGACTATTTCTAAAGCTCAAAATGTGAAAAATGTCTACACACAAAACGTTAATGACGTCACTTCCCGTGCCGGGGAACTTCTAGTTTCCGGTCTTGAAGTAGCAGTAAAAGACAGTAAATTCAACGTCAGCAGCACGTGCTTGAATCATACAGAGATCTTCCTAGAATCACTACTTGGCGGAGAACAATGGGCACTAAGAAGTAAGTATATTTATATTTGGAAATTGAACCCGTCCGCGCACACGCGCACACGCGCACCTGCATGCACCACACACACACACACACACAATTGCCGGTTATAGTGTATGGCGGTTTTGTGTGTGTGTGTCATGAGTTGTGCGGGGTTAAGATTCATTATATGTAAAGCGATCAGACGAGAGCGGCGAATGTAAATACCAAATATATCTGAAAACATCGAGTGGGTTACAAAAACATACTCGATCGGCATGATATTCTTCTCTTTGATGAGTTTTATTCAGAGAAGGGTGGTACTTATGGTTTGTTCTATTGGAATACGGCGCTTGTTTGTGCATGCATTGTATGATGTCTTCAGAAACCTCACAGGGAAAGAGCCTATGAGGTTCGTTATGGGGTTTTACCTATAGATTCATGACTTCTTGGAGTATACTAGCATGAGAGTCCTGATTCTTTCCTGAGGGTCTCCCAGGGGTTTTGGGGAACAAGGGAACATTGTCTGTTGTTGGTATTTTTTTGGGGGAACAAGGAAGCATTGGAAAAATATTTGTGGGGAACAAAGCAAAATATTTTTGGGGAACAAGGGAACATTGGTAATATTTTCAGGGAAGAAGGGAACATGGACCCCCTGGGAGGGCCTCTTTCCTATTTACTGAATTAACTCTGTCCAAAAATTCTGAAAAATATGGTTTGGGGCGCTTGTTTCAGCCAAAGGTTTTTTTTACTTTTAAGGAGGTTGGCTGGGAAAGGATGTAGTGATGAGATTTTTTTTAAATTCATATTAAAAGCTTCTTTGGTATAATTTAGTTTCAAAATTATCAAAAAAAGGCTAGGTCACCCCACTTTTTTTTCCACTAGACGTCATGAAGAAGGCACATATTTCTAACTTCAAAATTTCACTAAAAAGGGGAAATATTATCATTGAACATTTTCACAATTGCTTTCATATTATTATGTTTATTGAAAAACAACAATTAATTTTCGATTGCATATATACATATCTTTCAAATCATACAAAAGCAATTGTAATCCTCGTTCGTCTTTTTACTTTAAAAAGCAAACATATATGGACAGTACCCCACCCACTTTTGTTTTTACCGAAAAATTAATTCAAGATAAAAAAATATGTTCTAATGATCAACTTTTTTTAAAACTTGTATATGTCAAGGTCCTATGACATTTCTTTCAAAACAAGTAAAAAAAAAAATAGGTCACCAGGCTTCTAATGATTTGTTATTAAAAATTCTTTAAATAACACCCATTTTGGAGTTATTTTGACATTTTCAATGTAAAATACTTTACACACAATATTGACATGGAGATCGAAAATAAAAGTAGCTCAGTATCTACTTTTATATATGTATTCCACTACTGAAAAACAAAAGTCTGATTTATTATATAGCAAAAGGATAAATTCTACTCAAGAGTTACCCATACCCTCTATTTTGTTGACAACAAAAAATGATCACAAATGACGGAAAAAATATGAAAAACAAATTTGCTTTAAATTTGGTATGTTACCATCTTAAATCCTACAATATATCCCTATCTACTAGATTGGAAAAAATGAAACAATTCTGTTGTCAAATAAAACTATGATTTAAAAAATAAAATGTTTAGACTTGAAGATGTCAAAACTTGCCCAGCCAACATCCTTAAGACAAAATTCATCTACTACCTAAATAAGTTGTATATCAGTGAAACAGACATTGTTAGTGGTAAATAAAAATACCTTACTTTTCAAAACCGGTTGAGAAATAAAACTTCATGTACGAAAGCTGTTTTGATGGGTCATTTTCAATGCAAAATTCTGCTGCATGAACAATTTGAAAAACGTTGTTTTTTTAGAAATTTTATTCAAAAATGGTTTTAAATTGTTGAATATTAGTCAATTAAGACACCCTGAAAGTGTTATAGCAAAATATGAAGTATTACTGAAGTTATTTGACATTTCTTAATTTTCTGCTGTTCCACCAACAAGGAATTTATATAGGAAAGGACCCATCAAAAATCATTTTGGCTGTAAAATATTTATTTCTCAACAGATTTCCAAAAGTAAAGTAGTTTTATTTACCACTAAAAATGCGATGTACTTATTATTTAAATTGCTCGAGTTACTGCAGAAAAATCTTTGGCTGAAACAAGCGCCCCAAACAATAGAAGGTACATATTCTCCTGCTATCATTATCTACCCGGTTCTATAAAATCTAAACGTTTGCTGCAACGTCTAGATGAATGCATGAGTTGTAATTTCATTCAGGTATCATTTGAATAGTGACTATGTTTACATGAACTTTATAATATGTTGAACTAGCTTCTTTATCTTATAAACTGCTTGACTTATTGCATGTTGTTCTATAACGTAAAACTATCTCGTTTTGTAGCATTTTGTTCAAGTTGTAATTGTAGTACTCGTTCTCATCGACAACAAGATGTCCCCCAGCTAGTAATTAATTTTCTTGATTTAAAAAAAGTATATATTCATAGATTACGATCTTGAATTTGACTCTTTTTTGAAAGTTGGTGCGATAAATTGACGTTTATCAAAGACAATATGTATGACACAGTTAAATAAAGAAACTGGAACACATAGACAAGTTATAGTGAATGGAAGGATTCATTTAGGGAATTGTTTTTTGCGTTACATTTTTTGGACGATTGAAGGCCGACACGGACACACATGAGCTAACTATTCCTAAATCCTAAAGAAAGTTTATAAACGTCTTATTTGATTTCAATGAAAGCGCAGTGAAATGACACTACTTAAAGTTGGCAACTTACAATAGATGTTAATTTTATACCATAAGTGTCATAAGTATCCATTTAATGAATGCATCTATTACTCACACGCGTGCCATAAATACCAACCTGTTTATTTGTTTTGAAAGATAACATGTCAACCTGAATAGGAATTAAAGTGTGTATATGTGTCATAAATTGTAATAAATAGTCCATGTAAATTCATATTAGAGTCCATGTCAATTCATTTAGATGCTCATGTAAAACGATGCTACAAATAATACAAGAAAACAATGATACAGAGTATCACAGGCCGATGCTAAAAGCCGGTCAGAACAGTTACATAAGAAAACAGTAAGGGGAATGAATATGATAAAAATAAACGAACAGTGTGTAGATGTTAGAATTTTTAATTTTATTTGTTATTGTCAACAATCAAAACACATGTATCATGAAAGATTTGAGCACTAGATAAACAAGTCATCATGAGACAAAATGAACATGTTTTTAATTTTGGCATCCGTGTTGTATAATGTTATAATATGAATATGATAGAAATCTGAAATATATATGTGTAATGGATCACTAAATAGAATGTTGCTTCATGATTAGAATGTGAGGAATAGGGAAATTATCATTGTTAGAATATGAAGAATTGGTAAATTATCATAGTTATAAACAAGAAGACAACTTAATGATAATAAAATAGGAGTTGGATTGAAAGATTAGCGTCTGTGAAGGTAATCTCAGTTTTTAGCAGTTTAAATTTACATGTTTCATGTTTCATGGTTTAATGTTAGATGTTTTTTATTATTGAACAATCTGATCAGTAGTTCATGAGAATAAATTGATATGGAGCAGACCAATTCAAACTCTTTAGAAGATGCTTCAGTTAAAGTTTCATAAACTCTGTTTAATGACTGAAGAGGTGTGGCTTATTTTAAAATCAGACAGCACCAAAAAGAGATACATATATAGCTGTACACACAAACAGTTAGTAATATTCAAACACAATTTCCATTATATTATTCTTATAATTATTAATAATTATTGAACAAATGCAAGTTATGTAGAAAATGTATTGGGGTGCCGCGAGCTTTTAAAAAATCAAGATTGCCGTTTGTCCGTTAATAAAGTTCAACATCAATCAATAATCAGTGACGATACCGATTTGAACCAGCTGTATTCGTATGCTGAGCATATTTGTAAACTGTATCCTTAATTCAAGTAGTAGAAGACTCATAAAATGCCTGTATACCAATTTGACTCCGTTCCGGTATTCTTACTAAAATACAGTTGTTTTATGAACAGTAAGATGACGTTGATACAATGTCCAACACCCATAGCAGCTTTCTGAGTCCGGGAAAAATATAGCCGGAGCCTTGAGCCTCAATAAATACCCACGACAAAATCTGAACTGGCGGGTTAACAACAGACTCGAAAAGGTCGACGACCTTTGATATACAGTATACGCATGCAAAACCTTTTTTCTTTCTATTTTTCAACTGTTCATTTAAAGGCTTTAGATAACATGTGTAGGACAGCTTGGGCATCTAAGGTCAAATCTGTTATAATGAGATATGGATTTGGGTTTGTATAGGTAACACATGAATGTAGGTGATATTAACATGTTTATATAGAAAATCAAACAAATATTAGCTGAGTGTATGCGACAACACTGGCATCACAGGATTGAAGTATCTCACCACAGGATTGAAGGATCTCAGAACAGGATTGAAGGATATCACAACAGGATTAAAGGATCTCACAACAGGATTTGAAGGATCTCACAGGAGTGATCATTAGATACACTTCTCAAAACTGCTAACTACACCGCTCACGTTTTGGGTTATATATATCGATGGGTTGAATGTTTTTCAATAAAATAAAAAGGAAATACCAATTCAATCATTTTTACATCATTTCATTTTATTTTTTTCATGGGCAATGCTAGAACTAAACCACAATAAGCAATTACAAACGACCCATGTAAACACTAAAGTCACACTTTTATGAACAAGAAATGACTTTAGTGTTTACATGGGTCGTTTGTAATTGCTTATTGTGGTTTAGTTCTAGCATTGCCCATGAAAAAAATAAAATGAAATGATGTAAAAATGATTGAATTGGTATTTCCTTTTTATTTTATTGAAAAACATTCAACCAATCGATATATATAACCCAAAACGTAGCGGTGTAGTTAGCAGTTTTGAGAAGTGAGTGTACTATAGACATTTTTGAAAAAAACTTAATTCTTAAAAACACCTTTGTACTGAAGAAATTTGTTTCATATAAAAGCTTTTACAAATGCAGATGCTTAAGTTACAGTTTAAGGTTAAAACATGGTCGAACAGTACAATACAACACAATAATTCTTTAAGTAATCAAAGGCCTCCGTCCCACACTAGAAGTATAATACATAATGTGAATTATAACAAATCCCTGATTAAATGTCATGCAACAAACACAATTTCAATAAGTCCCGTATTGTACCCGTACAAAGAATAGGGCCACTGCAGATCCCGTTGGAGTGGAAGGCAGTGGGGTAGAACCCCACCAAATTCATGTTCCTTTTATCATTTTTTGTTCATGCTTATTAAAGGTCTTATCTGTGTAACTATGACAAAAGCAAAACGCATGGTACTCGTCCTCAATATCTTCAATATCGTTATGAATAAGACAATGAGTGCAAATGCGTTCTTCTCTATCCACGCCGACATGTCTACACGTCTCTATATTTAGTTTATGACTTGAGCATCGAAATCGTGCCATTGCTTTTCTCAAATGAAATGGCATATCTAAACTGATGTATTTCTCAACGTTTAAAAGAGATTTGAAGTGGTTGAACGGATGATGCGGACTGAGAAGACAGATCGTGTTCATAGTGTATAAACAATTTGAACATAAGTACTATTCGCGATGAGTGTCAAGCATTTTTCTGCTGTCCTGAACGAGCGCTATCTGTCGTGAAGCCAATCTGAAGGTCATCAACATGATTTGAATAGTATGCTACAAACTAATTATCGAGTTAAAATAAGACTGATATTTTATACTTACCGTATTTTGGACAAAAGTAGGTATAACAGTCGTACAGAAAAAGAAGCATTCACAGCACACGGGCAAAAAAGCAATACAACTACAGCTTTACACAAACATCGGAAAGATAGAAGCAAAGTTTGCGACATCATAAACAGAAGATGGTTGATATTAACGGTATCGCCTAGAAACGGTCAGTGGCAAAATGGTTTAAATCTGTTTTTATTATCTAACCCGCTGTAATAATAATGGAGATTATTTAAGTATGTATGTATTAAAAGGACGCTACAATAGTATTGTTTCTTTTGTATGTATTGTATTTTGGGTCTTGTATTTACTGAATAATACGTTTGTATTTATATTTGTATTTTGTCCATCGGCGGTTTGATGTATTGGAAACTCTCCATAGGGCGTGTAAATAAACTCGGTGAAACCATTTTGGGATGTATTTCCTCAAATTGCTCCTGTAGCTGCTCTAAAACATAGTAAACAAGCAAATTCGATGAATTGATATCCCCCGCCGAATGATGTATTATCCTCGAGTGGAAGAAACGTGTTCGGATTTTTTTATTTTAATTAGTATAAATCATGACATTGAGCCTTCATACATTCGAATATCTAATATATATAGGTATTTTTGAAATTCATCACCATAGTAGATTTGAAAAAAGATGTACTATTTTAAGGAATAGACTTTTATGGTGGGACAAAAGAGCTGGACTGGGTGTAATAGCAGTGTGTATAATATAGTAATAAATGAAATATACAAGAAATGTAGAATTGTATATCAATGGTTACTTTTTAATTACCTGGCCATGTTACATTTATCAACCTGATTACTTCATCTCGTTACTACGGTAAATATCAGATGTAATTTCAGGGGGAGGGATGTATTTGGCTCAAGTTTGGCTAGCTTTAAAATAAATCAAACTTTTAACAATATAAACGCTCAAACCAAGTTTGACATGTGACTCAGGAGAAGAGTCAAATTTGACCCCAGTGTCACCATTTGAATAAACTTGGTAGAGGACCATAAGCTGAGTGTAAATACAAACTATTAAACTGTTGGCTCTTTCAGTTTCGGAGAAGAAGATTTTTTTAGTTTTTCCCTATATAAGTCTATTTAAAACATGTGAACCCTGGGGTGGAGCCACATTTGATCAAAGGGTCACCATTCAAAAAACTTGGTAGAGGACCATAAGCTGAGTGTAAGTACAAACTATTAAACCTTAGACACTTGTAGTTTCAAAGAAGGAGATGTTTAAAGTTTTCCCCTATATATAAGTCTGTTAAACTGCGACCCCTGGGGTGGAGCCAAATTTGGCCCCAGGATCACAATTTGAATAAAACTGGTAGAGGATACATAAGCTGATAATATATAAAAAAAAAGATTAAACCGGTATCTCTTGTAGTTTCAGAGAAGATTTTTGAAGTTCTTCCCTATAACTCTGTGTAAAACTGATCCAGCAAGGGCCGCTAAGCTCCCAATTAAAGAAAAATGAATCCATGAACCAAGGTTTCTTATGAGAAAAAAATAAATTAAAAATTAAAAAAATTAAAAAATGTATAAAAAAAATATATAAAACAATCTGATCCAACAAGGGGCCCTAGGCACCCAATTAAAGAAAAAATGAACCCATGAACCAAGGTTTGTTATGAGATTATAAAAAAAAAAAAAAAAAAAAAAAAAAAAAAGATCTGATTCAACAAGGGTCCCTAAGCTCCTAACTAAAGAAAAATTCAAACCATGAACCAAGGTTTATCAAGAAAATAAGGAAATAATTAAAAACAAAAAAGAAGAAAACAAATCCAGTGAGATTTGAACCCACGACCTGAATAATTCAAGGGGACATTTATCGATTTAATGGTAATAACTCCGGCGTTACTAGGACGATTCCGAAATAAATTTGCCACGTCACATCCTACTATTGGGATAAACATTATAATAAAGTTTAATGAAAATCAAACAAGCGGTTATCAAGATATGTCTGTGGACGGACATAATTAAGCATTTTGTATTAATTAAAGGGCAATAACTCCGGCGTTACTAGGACAGTTCCGAAATAAATTTGCCGCGTCACATCCCACTATTGGGATAAACATTATAATGACGTTTAATGAAAATCAAACAAGCGATTATCAAGACATGGCTGTGGACAGAATTAAGCAATTTTTATCAATTAAAGGGCAATATCTCCAGCGTTACTGTTGCAGCGATTCCGGAAAAAATAGCCGCGTCTCATCCCACTATCAGGATAAATATTATTACCAAGTGTAATGAAAATCCTACCTGCAGTCATGAAGATATGGCACCGGCGGGGGATAATGATCAGACGTTTAACAATTCAATAAATTCACTTAACATTGTCGATTGTATGCAAAATCGGTGTACTTTTTTTTCTTCACAGTGGTAGATGCTATGGGCAAGCCGCCGAGTGGCATTTTGGAGGGCCATTTAGCTTGGCTTGGGTCGTACGACGAGTGTATGTCCGTGCAGGCAGTGGTCAACAAGAATGGGACGCCACCTACCTACCCATATACCGGGCAGTACTGTAAAGCATCCTTCTCGGCAGCACAGCTACTTGGACAAATAATTGTAAGAACGTATAAGTAGTAACTATATTGCGATTAACGCATATGTAGTTACATATTTTTTCATAAGGTCTTTGACATCATCTTTGGAAGGAAAAAAAACTACCTCGAAATATACAAAATACTGCGTTATTGTGGTAACCTTTCCAATACATCGTAAACAACGCATATCTAGTTCTTTATTTTCTCTTTGCTAACTATTTGAAATAATGTAACGTTAATATTAAGTGAACGGTTAACTCATCCTACTGAATGCATACAGTAAAGTCAACCCTTATTGTGCTTTGCTAGGTCGAGTAATTTATTAAGGCAGCGGACTTGCAACACGGACAATTTATATGATTACTCTGCTATGGTGTAAACTATGGCTTTAGGTCGTCCTATATATTCTATATGCATTTAGCGGGGGTCCCAAACGGCTTTCCATAATACTGGTACCGAATGCTATGAAGCGGAGTGTCGGGATTTGTTTTCCGACTGTTAGCGAATGCTATGTAGCGGACTAGCGGAGTGTCGGGATTTCCCGACTCCCCGCTAGGTAGCGAATTTTAGGCTATGTATCGGAGTGTCGAAGTGCAGACTGTCGGGATTATTTTTCCGCCAGGTAGCGAATGCTATGTGGCGGAGTGTCGGAGTTTTTTTCCCGCCAGGTAGCGAAGGCTATGTAGCGGACTAGCAGAGTGTCGGGATTTTCCGAGGGTGCATTTAGCGAGGGTCCCAAACGGCTTTCCATAGTAAACATCGTCGAAATTGATTTCGCCAATTTTTCGTATGCCAATAACATATGTAGGCGAGGTATCATTGGTTGAATCCAAATAACTTTGGACGCAGGTTAAAACTTACTATAATGGGATCCCGTGTAATCAACACAAACACACATGAGAGAAAAATAGCAAACTCTGTTGTATTGAGTATGTTCCTGAGAGATAATATAAATGCAACCACCAGTATGCCCTTTAACAGTGGCTTTGGAGGTAATCTACTTTAAAGGGAGTACATCAGGCTTTTCATGGGGGTCTAGGTGTCCGACTTAAAATTGACAAATATTAATATTTTCTATTCTACATGGCCAAAACATAATGAATGAGCCTAAAAATTATCCCTTATTTGCAAAAAAATTAATTCTGCACAATAATACATGCTAACCTAGGTGACGCACCAGGGTTATTTTCAGCATTTTACGTCCGATTCCGTCCTGTCTATATGATGTTTTCAAAGTTTAGACATTAACAAAATGGTTCTTACATCATATTTTGATTAATATAAGTGTTTTATCATCAACGGAACAATTTTATAATTTAAGTTGTTTCTAGAAAAATCCTGATGTACCCACTTTAAAGCCACATATAGTACTCGATAATCCGAAACAATCAGTAAGTAAAACAACTCTTGATTAGTAGTCGGGGCTACCTTTTACAGCTGCCACATATCTCTAAACAAACACTGGTATAAATGTGAATGTTACAGCATACTGAAAAGGGTATCCCCTGGACACAACGAACACAAACAAGAGAGAAAATCAGCAGCAGTTATACATGTATAAGCAGCAGCATCTCTCACGCCCAACTAGCACCGGTGTAATCGGTATTGGGCTCGAATATCCAATAAGACCAGTAACTAATAACAAAAGCAGTGACTTTTGATCCTTTAGGTCGAATCCTTAAGTGGTCACCTGTCATTGTACTTTACATGTTTGTGGTTTGTCTCTCACTTATATTTAGTATATAAATATAAAACAGGATTGGGGCGGAGTAATGAAATGAGACAAAATGGTCCTACAGAAACCATAGCAATCAAACGCAATGGGTGCCACCGTAGGTCCGCACTGTATATGACCATATATAAAATGTCAATGAAAATGACAATACGTAACACAAAGAGTGGTATAGACAGCGTTACCGACTTGGAACGGTCTGTAGGCAATGAGGCATACAGGTTAGCTTAAATCGATTTGATGTGTATACAACCTCGCTATCAACCTGTCATCAACGCCCAGATGGACAAAACAGTCTAAATAAATGTACATTCCATCAATTGAAATATCTAGCAATAAAAACCACATCCAGAGAAATTAGCAAACAATACACTTAAATGTTGTTATAAAGATACATAAAAAACATAATTAGAAAAACCTCTGTATGTATCCAGAATTGTACTGAACAACCACAGCAGTTGCAGCCAAAGGGAACCTTAAATGAGGAGGATACATTGCGTAAGGGTGGGGTGGGCGTGATTCGAACTTTTTGGTAAAATGGTAGGCACGATGTGTCGTATGTGAACGAAAAAGACGAAGATCGCACTTAATACAAACTTTCCTTTTTGGTAAATGCATTTAGAATTTTCTGACCAAATGCCAAATGTATGGTGAAAATATTAACCCATGCTATCACCCTATGTGAAAATTCTATCTTAGTCTAAATTATACTGTTAAAATTTGCGATTTTAAAATGTGCGACGGTATCAGTCGTTTTGTGTTTACAAATTGTGTTTAATGGCAACGCGTTACAGTTCCGGCAAAAACAATCCCGACCCGTTATACATAATTGCCTGAGTAAATATCCACGGAAAAAAAATACGAACCCTAATATCACCCTTTTCTACTTCTATTTTATTTTACGCTTAATCGCCGCTTTTCCTTTACCTTCAGCGACGTTTTGACCTTTAGATACATTTGAGTAGGAAACCTCGTATGTGTATCACGAATGCTATATTGTAGTTGGATACCCTTTAACGTGTCACAAATTACACATGCAATTGTCCGAGTAGGAATTGCACACACGCTACCGGGATCACAAGATAAAGGTCATTGCCTAGAACCTATACAACAATAGAAACTAAATTTGTATTTCCTGCTTTTAAAATTGCAGCATATACAAGCTGTACCTGGACGGAATCCAATATTAATAATAGGCATCTGTTTTCCAAGTTCGTGTAGTCCAGAGGATGGCGTTGCCTTGACCAACACATGTAAGTAGTTATTGGTAGACTATAGTATAACATGTATAGTCAAACATATAAGTTGTATGTAATTACACACAAAAAATGCAAAACAAAGGCATGTGTCATTAGTTCAATAGCATGCGTATATTACATAATAAATTTTTGTAACATCTAGAAGAAACGTTGAAACACGTAGGCAGTATTTGGTTTAGTCAAATCAGAGAACTGGTTGTGTTTGTTGCTCCCAAAGTATCTCCCATATCAGCATTTATATACATTCACACTAGCGTTTAGAGCAGTGTGGCGGCAGTAAAAAGTCTCCCCGCGCTACGAATCGGCAGTTTTATTTTTACTGGTCCTTTGGAATCAACGAGCCCAATAAAGGTGACATGAAGTAGAATGGTGTTGGAAGGCGTGAGAGGTGTTGCTTCTTACATTACCTCTCATGAACAGACCCAATTAAACCGAGTTTGCTGCTTTATTCTTTTGATTGTGTTTGTTGCACATAAAGAATCTCCCTTATCAATATTTACAAATGAAATTAAATAATAACAAAGAATAAATAACATACTTTTGATGGTTAAATTCTACAGTTTGCTGTAAGACGGCTTTTTAAGAAATTGAAGTCTCTCATAATACTTTTATAATGGTTCATACATGGTCTATATTTTCACATGTAATATATGTATTTAGATAGTTAGACTCATAATGTAGCATAAATTATTTTTTAGTTTTGTAGCGTAGCCAATAAAGATGTATAAGAAGTTAAATACAATTTAAACATAAATAACATGCAAATCAGAAGAAAAAAACACAATCAGATGAAAATCGGCTTACATGACTCATCTATGTTCTACAGAATTTGTGACAGATTATAGTCTCACTTACCATTTATACAGGCCTCCCTTTTATTCCTGACTCAAAAAACGTTCCTTTCAGTACAATGTAAAAGGACTATTTATTTACTTTTATAATTTTAGTACTTAGTCTTATACCCGGCGTCAACACAACAACTTTACCCACACCGAGTGTCACGTGTCAGAAGAAGAGTCTGGAGCTGGATACCAAAGCTATTGCTGTAATGTAAGTTCTCTGCGCATCTACAAGCAGAGCACAGTGGGATATTTGATCAGGTCCCAGTTATTGCAAATTGTAAGCATCTAGATGTGTATGCCCCAATATCAGGTCAATGTTGTTTCTGTTTCTGGTCCAGTAGGTTTCTGCTGGAGGAAATGTATTAATTTCGATAAATAAAATATACAATACAAGAGATCCCATTTTAGGATGTTCTAATATAAAATATAGCTTTTATTAAGGGAATAATACGAATCATTAAGGATCTCCACATACGTGTACGTAATCTGGCTTTTTGGGCCTAACGGGCTTTATGGATTACGTGGTCAGAGTATTAATTTTCATTCCCCATCCAACCCTTTCTCCAAGAAACGGAAACGGGGTTGGATGGGATATGAAAAAAACCCTTAATTTTGGCTTAAAGGATTTGCATATTGTAAAATCAAAAAGTTTAATAGGTGATTTTAAACAGGTTATCGCATTTTTTTCAGTAACAAATGTTTTTTAAATGTGTTTTATTGAAGAAATATCCGATATAAAATGCTGCTAATATAAGTTTTCCCATCGCTTAATGGAATTAAGGTTGGACCACGTAATGGGGCCATCCTGTGGTAAAGATACTTGTATTAGTTTGGAATAGTTTACAGGTTTCTAGAATATATTCTCTCATGCTAGTGAATATATGATATACTTTCATAATGCCAATCCTTTCATGATATTTAAAGCTGTGATATGAGAAACACTGTGATAATTTGTGTTACATTTAATGAGATATCATCTTGATACTTTACGCCTATTATAAAACTGTGATTATTGTAACTAATGTATGTATGTATGTATGTGTATGTATCTTTAGCCTTAAATAAAATTAAACGAAATGAAATCTGCCAGGCCTGAAATTCACTAACCATTCTTCAAATGAGCTCAAGTATTGAAAATTCATTCACAAATATTTCCATGACCTTCAAAGATAAACAATCGTAAGAAGTTGCTATTTATTAGTATGCATCATATTTATACATATCAGGTTGTTATAAACGTTTATTCCGTAAACTTATAGAAATATGTGTGACTGAAATTTGCATACTTCAACTCAAGTCTACGAATATTCTCAAGAATGGTTGGTGAATTCAAGACCAGATAACTGGAGTTCCATTGTTCAATACAGAACTGACTATATACATGTGTCTGTATTACAAAAGGGTTACGTCCCGTGGGCAATGGAGAATCACATCAATATGCACGGTTTTCAGTCTTTCATCTAAGCAACACCAACACATCTTGCTCGTGCTTTGTTAAACATAGATACACCTTTTTAGTAATAACATGGCATGTTATATTAAGTGCGCGAACGTTGTGAATATAAATGCAAATATAACCAATGTCCTCTACAGAGTTGTCTGTTGTGTGTTTGCCACTGTTATGGTTTGTGGAACAACATATGACATCGGTATCCGTCTGTTGGTTAAACAGCACAGTAAACGATACAGGGTGCAGGTAAGTTTACGATGAGCATGATGAGTGTAGTGTATCTTTCTATGGGCGGCCATTACCGCCAAAAGCATGTTTTTAATAAATCATCCAGTCAATGATTTAATTAATTTATCGGTATTGTATTTAATTCAATTTAACTTTAATTGATTCACTACTTTTTTTTGAAACCATCTAATCAACCTTAAAACATACCGATGCTTTGTGAAATAATCCGCAGTGTTTTTTCAAACCATCTTATCGAACTTGAAACGATTCAATGCAATGGTAAACCGTTCAGTCGAAAACAGGAATTAACGAAAGAGAATGTGAACCAATTTAAAAGTAACCCAGTCAATTTACCGATACGTGAAACAATATATAGGAAACTGAATTAATGCAATACCAAAGCACTCAGTTCAATGATAGCAGAATTAATTTGACATAAAGACAAATGGCCGATACTGAACAGAATTAATACGATGTAAAGTGAATTAATTCGGTCCGAGGGAGCCACTTGCACATGGTTGTGGGTAAAAGCCGCTTACGTATCTCACATATTGTAGGTCCGTTTACTGATCTTATTACTTTTGGCGGTAATGGCCGCCCATATCTTTCACAGTATTGAAATACAAGTCCATAACTGCCTTTTTTTGTGAAAATTACAAAGTAAAACGTAATAAATATATGAAGCTGTCTGAAATAACGAGTTATACTGTAAACTAGCCAATCATGTTTGCTATTT
Organism: Cyrtodaria siliqua; assembly: GCA_037043455.1. Classification (NCBI taxonomy): domain Eukaryota; kingdom Metazoa; phylum Mollusca; class Bivalvia; order Adapedonta; family Hiatellidae; genus Cyrtodaria; species Cyrtodaria siliqua. The sequence goes on from JAWPHD010004134.1 coordinate 35,111, forward strand.
ATCAAGTGCTTTCTTATTAGTCCAGTTACAAGTTGAAACTTTGTCATAGTGGTTCATTATGGTAGTTTCATGAGAATTATTACAGGCAGAATGCATGTATGCTTATTAACACATAAACTGAAACAGTTAACGAAGCACTCGGAAGGGTTACAACTTATAGAATTACGCTAACAGATAAACTGAATAAAATTAAACTGTACACACTATGCCGAATAAATGTGTGTGTACTAATTAATCTGTATCCCATACACGCTGCGCCGACGCTAAGCACAACGCAGGAACTGTGAAGATCCAAATGGTTTATTTATAGCACAGGTAATGTTTATGTAACAACAAGAGTGCCTTTTTAACGAAGCGTACGTTTCTAATCAGTTGTTTCTATTAACGGCCGGGTACATCGGGGGATTTAATGCAAATTTGACGGTAATATTATACACAAATACTCGTCACAAAGTCTCTATTATCTCCGTTACGGTTAACAATAAGCATATTCTGACGTTAATACGGTCAATGTGATGCCCATCGGCGCGTAAAATACACACTAGAGGAAAAATTATTGCATATCGGATACGGTTATCCGCATTTTACATGGGAGATGGAAAGCCTGATCTTACACAATGGGAACGACAAAAGTCACACGATGATATCAACACTGACAGATGCATGATGTCATTGTGAAAAATAAACATGCAAAACGTTAGTATTTGGCAACATCATCGCGCAAAATGTAAATGCTATGCAAGAAAAATAATCAATCAAGGGTATCCGGTAAAGATAGGGAATTCCAACACTCGGTATAACTGTTTTAATCGAGCCTCGGTCCCGAACAGTTATATCCCGTGTTGGAATTCTTTATCTTCACCGGATATTCATGAAATAGTCTTATAAGAAGCGCAAATCGTGAATTTCCGCTATATAATGTATATTGTACACACTTAATTCCATGATATATTCCAGAGAAATCCCAATATGTTTTGTAAAAAGAACAGGTGCAGCAAGTTAGAGAAAGGACGAGACTGCCCTGCTCTAGACTTTTAAAAAAGTACTCTTTGTAACACAAAACTCATCAATGTTGAAGTTCCGCTTTACAAATTTCAGCCATTTCTGTACTGTATTTTATTTAAAGTGATTGCAAAATTCTACATTATAAGTTTGATCACTTGCCTCAGCCAAACATGTATTTTATCAAAAATAAAATCTTGAAGCGCGAACATTTACAGTGGTATGTGCTGTTTTAGTGCTTTTTTCCGAAAGGAAAGATATAAGGTAGCCGTGCATCATTTGATTTACAGCAGTATATTTAGCATACTATATATAGCGAAAATTTCCCGAGTTGTGTTTCTTTTTTCCTTTAGAATACTATACCGTATTATAGTTTGCCTATATACTACTTGAATTTGGCCCGATTTGATATTTTCTACGGACAAAATGATTTGTTTGTTTGTATGGTGTTTTACCTTCAACACATGTAAGGTTATATATGACGGTCTATTTTTTTGTGGCGGAGGTAGACCACTCACTTTTCCTGGGTAAAACCAGTTCTGTACATCTCCCGCCATTCGTAAGAATAGATACTTCCTCTCTTACAAGTTGAGCTCCCAGTGGGATTCGAATTGTTAGATTATGCTAAGTCTACTTTTAATATTCCTTAATATAACAGAGGGAGATGTTACTTTTTCAGCCTGATGACGCATCATATGGTCACTCTAAACACCCGATGGAAAATGGAAATTACGAAGATTTGGATAAAATTGATTTAAATAACGTCGTTGGCAAACAAGTATTAGAAAATGGAGATACGCCGTACATTCCAAAGGACGACACAGACACCTACAAGTACAAACCAGGTATCATTGGCTGGTTCTGTTTTATTTTGTTTGTCACCTTCTGGAAAAAAAGAAAACATATCGTTGAAGGGTTGAAATGATTATGAAAATTAATGCATCTGGGTTTTTAAACGCTTTTATGACCGAGTATTTAATTTGAAAAACAAATACATATATGCAAGATTCAAAGGACCCGTTGATGGTCATTTGTTGATTTACATATATAGTTTATATTACTACCATATCATCCCTTATTTTTAATAGTTTTATCTTTATATATTTACATTAACTTTTTAATTTCTACTTAATTTCTTCTTTTTCGTCGGTTTTTGTGTACATGACCTATTTATGTGTCAACGTGCCGTAAAACACCATTGATGCATTGCTTTTGATGACGTTTCAATATCAACACTTTTAACCCTTTAACCCGCTACATATATGTAATGGAAAGTTCTTGTTTTTAATTAAGACCATTCCATTTATGTGACAAAGTGGAGTTTTGGGGAAAATGAATGATCAACAGCCGAATATTGTAAACTCTGATCATCCCACGAGGTTGATCTGGGTTTACAATGGACACAAAGGCTATTGTAGTCGCCCTTAACTGGCTAAGGGTTAAATGATATGTGCCGATCTCCTTGCCATTGTAACATGGAGGATTTTCAAGAAAATACGCATACGACTTGTATGACTTTAATACTTGTTCAAAACGTTTTCAAAAAAGAACTTCTAGCAAGACATAAATCAGTTTAAGTTAAAGTCGCTCGCCCACAAAATCATCAAGATGGTTAACTAAACATATATGTTGCTAAACACTTTAATATCATCGATATTAAACTTTAAACAATCTCAACAGACTAAAAACAGTTTGCCTCCGTTCAATGAGATAATACAATCGTTCGCTCGTAAAATCGCTTTGTATAACACATATTTTCCTATACGTTTCGATTGAATGCTCGTTTTCATGACATATCGTATAATAACAGTATTTTCAAATACATAACAGGTATTTTGGGCAAGGTGTTGCTTGCATTCTCGGTGTACACCAATGCGTCAAAGATTTTGTCCACTGCTCAACCCTCGGGTACATTGACTGCGGTGAACGGTATACGGTTCCTCAGCATGAGCTGGGTCATGTTAGGTCATTCGTTTTCAAACGTCTTGTACGAAGCAGGTAAGATACAACTGTAACAACGAATTGTGAGTGCTCTGTATAGTACGTGTGTTGCCTGCTGAGGCCTTGTTCCAGAATGCATGGATACAATAACATGGACAGTGCGTGACACTGAACTTAACATAGGGGCATGGGCATGCGACTTTGACATTCATAATGATTTTATATCTAAATGTTAATGACATAAGAAGAAATAAAAGCGTTACACTGATGTTGAGTGTTCTTGACGATTAACTGACGGAAGGATGACGTAAATCTTTAGAATAAGCAATGCCAAAGTACCTTGGCACTTAGAGAGAAACACACAACAAAGGGGCTGTTGTTATATATGTTACATTACTCTTTAATAATTGACGTTCATTGTTCATTTGCATCAGTTTTCGCGCTCAGTATTTGTGTCGATGTGCCCCAAAACAACATTCATTCATTCTAAATTTTACTGGCATTTTCGATTACAAAATTTCCGGCGAAAGAACAAAGAGAGAATCATTAATTCATTCTAAAATTACTAACTGTTTAGATCATATTTAAAGACATGACGTTGTCTAAACAGGAGCTTATCGCAACAATGCTTACACAGTCTGGAGGAGATCTACTAAAATAAAACCATCATGATGGGGTTCTCTGTCATATTTAATTTATGCGCCCCGTGATCAGTTCGACTTAATAGTTAATGCAATAGTTTGGTCTCAAAAACTGACAACTAGGCGTTTTTTTCTACTATGGTTAATAGTATATATCCTAAAGAACTTCAATTTAACGAAGCTAATATTCCTGATATTAACGCTTCTTTTCTCGATTTACATCTCTCTATTGAAAATGGTGAAATAATTAGCAAAATCTATGACAAGAGAGATGATTTTAATTTTGATATTGTTAATTATCCCCATTTAGATGGGATGTTCCCCCGAGCAACTTCTTATGTGGTCTATGTGTCTCAACTTATTCGTTTTTGTAGAGCTCGTACTCGACTTAAGGACTTTAATATTCGTAATCTTTGTATAACTAAAAAGTTACTCCATCAGGGATATTGTTACCATAAACGTCGTAAAACCTTTGCAAAATTGTATTATCGTAACCCTGGTCTTCTTTCCAAACAAAAAGGTAATTTAAGAACACTTCTTAGATAAGGACTATCACAACCTGACTTCTATGGTGACGTGATTTACAAACTTCGTCAGATCCTTGGTCATGATCACTTTCATATTATCTTTGTGACTCTTGTTAAAAGGTTTATCAAAGGAGGTTATGACTCTATCGTTATGCATCACACTGCATGCTTGGTGGACCCATTTGCAGTTCGCTACTATGCTTTCTCCTTCAATTTTTTGCAATGATCGGACAGGCTGTGGACCCTATGATGGCGTCTACTTAAAGCCCAAAAGGACGTTGACGTTTGAATTTTGTCTGCAATCTTGTCTTGTCGTGTCCTCAATGGTTTATTAAGAGAATAAACCATTGAGGTTGCTCTGGCTTCTGCCAAATCATTGAATACCTTTTAGTGCGTTTCTTGGCTATTGTGTTTTGTATTTATATATACACGAGCATATTTGTGTTTTACTTATATTGCCTATTAATGCTGCCTTGTTGGTTAGAGATAAGTTCATGGCTGGGAGTTTGTTATTTACACTGTCACGTTGTATTGTGACGAAGTAGGGTAAGTGGGATGTCTGGTGCACCCTAGAATATGGCCTTATTGCCTACTAACCGTTCCAAGTCGGTAACCCTGTCGTCACCACCTTTCTGTTGTTTTTTGTCTCTTTTCATTTTTGTTTACACTGTCTTGTCTATTTGGGCGCTGAAGACAGGATAATAGCGAGGATTGTGCTCATATAAAATCGATTCAAGCTAACCAGTAGGACTTATTGCCTACTGACCGTTCCAAGTCGGTAACCCTGTCTTCACCACCCTTTCTGTTGTTTTTTGTCTTTTTCATTGTAGTTTCAAGTCCTTGTTTGCAGTACAGTGCGGACCTACGATGGCATTGCGTTCGGACGCTGTGGTTTCTATAGGACCCTATATATCATTAAACCCCCAGCGGCCTTTTTTGCCATTGACCGTTCCAAGGCGGTAGCCACAATGTCAACCCTTTTTGTCTTTGTGACGTCATATGCCTTTATTCCTTATTAACATATTCCTTATTAACATTGCCATTCATTTTTGTCGTATTGCGTGTTTTGGTGTTTACTGTGTTTTGTGAAGGCTGCATTTCCTGTTCGACTTTATACTTATTGTTTTAAATGTATCATTTTTTTTATTTCATTAATTCGATGCGTTAAGCTCTAATACATTAAGGTTTAGTGATCGAAGTGAGTTTTTCCTGAATTATATAATGTAAACGTGAAGATATAAATATATATATAATGAAAGATGAAAAACAGCTGGACAGGATTAGACACACCGGAGGTAGTGTCCTTGATTTATCGAAAAAATGCTGTTTGCTTTGTTAAATTTAACAACTTCGTTTTTCATCTGATCTTTATAAACGTTCTCAGAGTGTTTATATCAATCAATACGTGTTACACAAGTAGACAAATTGTAGCAAAAACTGCAGAGTTGTTGCCTTTATTGAATTAAAATGCTATATTTTATATCTCGTCCCTTTAAATTGTTATACCATTCCATATAGTCACTCTTTTGTACAAACATATGCGGCGGGTTGTTTCATTACGTGGTCCCGCCTTCATTCCATTAAGCGAAGGGTAAACTTATATTAGCAGAATTTTATAACGGATATTTCAACAATAAAACGTGTTAAAAACATATTTTACTGAAAATGCGATAACCTATTTAAAATTACCTACTACTATTAAATGTTTTAATTTTTCAAAACGCAAACTTTTTAAGCCGAAATTACGGTTTTATTTCATACCCCCAGCCAACCCTGTTTTCGCTTCTTGGAGAAGGGGTTGCACGGGGTATGGAAGTTAATAATCGGACTACGTAATGACCATCTACGGCCCGGAGATTTAGAGCTTCAGTGCCATATATTTAATTTCAGGAAAAACAATACAACCAACTATAATAGATTTTCATTGGCATATATTTCATTTCAGAAAACCTTATGACCTATTATCCTACAATGGTGAAAAGGATAACATTTGATGCGATTCGTAATGCTTCATTTTCTGTGGATACATTTTTCTTATTGAGGTAAGGAATCGGGGGTCGATTACATCAACGTTTCCTTCAATATTTAAACAGCATTCATGTGGTATTATGTGTACCGTTCGCTTAATACTGTGAACATGAATGTATTTTAAAATAGAAAGTTTGTTTGTATGATGTTTAGCGTCATTTTCAACACATGTCAGGTTATATACTTATGACGGTCGATTATTTTGTGGTGGAGTCGGACCACCCACTTTTCCAGTGTAGAACCAGTAGTGTACACCTCCCGCCATCCGTAAAATAGAATATAATTTAAAAATAAATTTACATATTTTCAACCGTATGCATACCGGAAATAAAATATTTAGTTCGAAATATGACCCTGAAACTCTGCGAAAATGACAACACTATACAATTTAACCATCAAGGCATATATATTTATTGAGTTAACCTGCCATATCTTTAAGAAATACTAAATCGAAAATCCGCCGAAAGGAAATGGCACCAAAGAAGATAATACAGTAGCAGGATCGCTTTAACTGAGTTTGTTTATGACAGGTAATGTAAGATGCAAGTCCCCTTAGCACCGGCTTGATCGGTGTTCTACAACAGGTGTTATAACTTATAGAGTACCGCTTTCATTTTGTCATTAAGTTAAAGGTCTTATTTACGATTTTAACGAACATTAACATGAAATTGGATTAAATTTATCGAAAAAATCTAGTTAAAAACCTCTGAGCTGCGGACATTGTTATGATTTCTTCCATTATATAAAAAAGAATTTTAATACTTTATTATCATAATCATGATAATAAATTTCGAAACAATATAAATATAAAAACACACATTTGCAAATAATGACGAAAACAACATACGTTTTGACAAAAGATCTCTTTATATGGTATGTGACATACAGAAACAATATCTATATATCATTTTGTCTTATAAAATATGAATAAAATTCTTATTTTTGGTAATTTATAAGTACTTTATTAAACCGTCGCGAAAAATACGAGCAAACTGTCCAATTATCTGTCAAGTTGATGTTATTGCGATAAAATTCGCACTTTTAATTTAGTTTTATGTTTGTCTTAAAATGAAACATACGATCGTATTTAAATTACAAACACAGTTTCTAACAATTGGTATATGCATTTACTGAAATTATTTGGTTTTAATTCGAAAATATGCAACTATTTACAAAATAAATGTTATTTGCAACGAAAGTTATTTTTAAATGCATGAGTTCTAAATGACAATTTCACATAATTAAATCTTGTAGTTTAAATGACAGTTTAAATGCTGAAGGAAAACAACTTAAAAGTGTTAGAACACCTCTTATACTTTAAAGCCAGATATTTCATAGTGAACCTAAATAATGTCGATGGGGCGTCATTAACTAGTCGTAGGTTATCTGTTCGGAAAAATAACGTTTTGCTACTATTCGATACTATGATTCATATGTATCCTCCATTTGGCTCTAAAAACGGCCCTTTCACTACATTGCTACTATGCGGGACGTCCGTGGCCGAGTGGTTAGAGTCTCTGACTTGAAATCACTTATCTAACATGGTTTATTAAAACACTCAATGTTGATTGGTTATTGGGGAGGTCTTAAACACGCTATGCAATACGTCTGACGTCATGGACGTCAACCGTTAAGACGTCATTGTAAACGCCAGAAAACACGTTAAGCGTTAAGACGCAAAACAACAACGCAATATGTTAAGCGACGCTACGTTCCAAAACACATATAATAGGTTCTTCTCGATTGTTGTTGAGAGATAGGCATACAAATGTAAGTTGTGAGAATTTGTTTGTATTTTGTGAAATCTCTCGATAGAATGTGTATCATGACAAATCCATTTCAGATAAGAAATAAAATATTTCCAGCGGGTTATATTGTACGAGATCGAAACCTGGTGTTTGGGACTGAAAAACATCGAAACCGCGGGCCTGCGACCCTTTGTAACGATGAACATCAAGTCCCTCCCACAGGGTATTGATCTGGGACAATAAATTATAAACTTTCATTTCTTAAGCCCTTTATCACTGTGGGCTCGATCCCTTATGAGCTTAGGAATCTGTATGTGAGGAAGCTATCCAGCTGGCTTGCGGGATGTCGGGTTCTACCCAGGTGCCTTTCCGTGCTTGCGTCCTCCTCCATCAATGGAAGCTGGAAAAGTCGCCATATGACCTGAGCTGATGGTGCGAATACACAATCTAATTCAAAGAAACATTGCTAGTAGTTATTTGTATGATTTCTGAAGGACAGAGAAAGTGATTATATCCTACAGGGAATTATTTCCCACTAGCCACGCGACACTTTCCTAATAGACGGTCTTTAGGAACTTTAAATTAATACAAATTCTAAATTGATTTTATGTGTTTTTTCATTTCTTCCATTTGGAAAATGGCCAGTCATTGGATTCGTTTAGAATGGCGTCATAAACCTATTCGTGTACCAGACTAATTACAAGTTGAGCGACCGACTTATTTTGCAGTCAAATAGAGAACTTATTTTAATGTATTGACCATTGGTTTTCAAGCGCACTCGTTTCATTGAATTAGTTACACCCTCTGTAATTGTATCGTGTGTTTGAAAGCGAATGTTAACCTTTAAACCGCTAAGCACGATTATAATTATAACCTTTGCGTACATTGGAAACCCAGATCAACTCGCATTACAATGCCGGCTGCTGACCAGTCATCTTCCCTTTGTCACATAAACGGAATGGTCTTAATTTTGAAAAAAAGACACTCCATTATATATATGTAGCGGATTAAGGGTTAATTTAATTATGTTTAATATAAATAGTAGATGCACTGGATTGAAGCAGCTATCCTGTCAAAAACAGTTAAATTTTACAACATACGAGGGCCGTTCAAATATCACGTGGACATTTTCAATAGTTAAAGCACTTTTATAAATTAAGTAAATTAAATTATATGGCAATAAAGGTTTACATTTTCACGTTCATATCAGAAAATATTATAAAATTATTTGAAACAGATTTCAAGAAAAACGAGTTTTTACAACACCACTGTAGCCGCCACGGAGCACGCCATTTGTGTACCAGGACGTCGCCTTGAAAACCAACAACAACCTACCTTTATAAATGATGAAAAATGCTATAAATAACAAACGTAATTGTTATTAAATTAGATTATTGTATTAGTCATGGTTTGCATTAAATAAATATTTTACAGCATTGTTGAATAATCATGTTTTATAAGTATATCACAGCTTCGGAACGAGATCATATGAATTCGATCAAATTTAGGATAACTATTCAAAGTCTTTAGAAAACAAACATAGTCATTCCAAAAGACATAATTATTGAACATTTATTGGTATTTTTAAATGATCACATATGTATTTTGAAGAAAATATGTACGATTTTAAAATTTTAGGTTTTTGTATTTCATTTTTGCATAAACTTTTTTGTTTTATTAAAAGTTCATATTATTTAATATTTTTTTAACATTTTAGTGCTCCGTGATTTTTTCTGACGTCGTCCATTTCAACTTAAAAGCAAAGTATTGTTCGTCAACTTATTTATATTTATCACATTTTTCCTTGTACAATATTCATAAAATTTCATAATTGTGATTTTGAAATACCAGTGACAACGCTACTTAAGTTTGTGTATTTTTGCCAACGATTTTCCTTTTATTTATCCATTCTCAAAATGCAGTTATAAAATGAAGACATCACAATATGGGCTTTTCCGTAGATGAGTTTCTCGCCCTATTATACCGTTCATTGCAGGGTAACTAATGTATCGAGTTTTTGTTTAAATCAATTGATTTCTTATGAGTTTGATTGCAACATATAAGAATCTTAAAGGATTAGTGCGATATCAAAAAAGTCCTCGTATTATTTGAACAACCCTCGTATATACACCGTTTCTTAAACTACTGACGACGAGTTATATACCATAAACATTTTGAGAATCCAATCTCTGTAAACACATAATTCATTTTACGCATATTCAATAACGGGTATATTATGAACATAAAGCGTAAATAAACCAGTACTTTTAATTAGCACATATACTTTATTATATGACCTGAACACCTGGATAGAGTAATGATAAACTGTTGTGTAGTGTAATTTTGTCGTCATTTGGCGGGTTAGTTTCTTTAATTTGTAGAAATCAGCTTCAGTATTTACAACCAGGCGCGTAGCCAGGCATACGCCCCTACGCCCGGGCGTACAGTTCGCCAGAAAAAAAGAAATGGTCCAAAAATGCAATAAAATGCGAAGTGTGTTAGTGGATTAGGGGTAAACTATTTGCAGTACAGTCGTTGCGGCCTTATTTTCCCGATCTTAATTTGTTATAAAACATATATACTTAACAAAAAAAGAAACTTTACATAATTTAGGACCTGTTTTAGAGGGTTAACGGTGACTTTATGTGAACGTTATCGATATTTACTTATTTGCCTGAGTATAGATAGTACACCGACACAAGATTTTGTGCAATTGTACCGTGCACGGGCTAGCACGCTTTTCACTTCCGCTTTTGACCACTTACCTCGTGTTGACCTATCCCGGGTTCATTTCAATTGCTTTTTCTTACACAGTCACACGTACTCTTTATCACTGACACGAAAACACAAATTGACTGAAAACGGGAATGCCACGGCTATCTGAAAATGACAGAAATCAGGCTGTCGGTATGCTTAGAGCCGGCACGTCTGTAAATGACGTTGCTCTTCATTTTGGGTGCTCTAGGCAAACAGTTCACAACCTGACAACTCGGTATGCAACTACTGGGTCAGTTACGGATAGGTCGAGATCAGGTAGGCCCCGAGCGACGTCACGTAGAGACGACCGGTTCATTACGTTAACGCATTTACGTAATCGCTTTACCCCAGCAACGGTAACTGCACGGCGGCTCAGGGTCTCGGCTCAGACGATACGTAATCGTCTTAGACAAGATACAGCACCAATTCGTGCGCGTCGACCTTATACAGGACAAATTCTAACTGCGCGTCACAGAGCCGCCCGCTTAGCTTGGGCTCGACGTCACAGGCACTGGACCCGAGCCCAATGGCGAAACGTGATTTTTACCGACGAGTCACGCTTCAGGGTCAGCTTTGCTGACGGTAGGGTCAGAGTTTACATGCGACGGAACGAGAGATTTGCCCAATGTTGCGTGCAGGAGCGAGACAGGTTTGGCGGTGGCAGCGTCATGGTTTGGGCGGGCATAATGGACAATCAGAAAACAGATTTGGTCATCGTTCCGGGCAACCTTAATGCAGTAGGGTATGTGAACATCCTGAGGAACAATCTCCTCCCATTTATGCAAAATCGGGGTCCGGGAGTGATTCTGCAGCAGGACAACGCGAGGCACAGCTCGTGTTACGACACAGTTTTTGGCTCAGAACGGCGTCAACGTCTTGCCGTGGCCGGCGGTTTCGCCCGACCAAAACCCCATAGAACACATGTGGGACGAGCTTGGGCGTCGGGTACGCAATAATCATCAAATCAACAATGTCAATGACCTGAGACATGCCCTCCTTGTTGAATGGCAGAACATACCCAATTACGTCATTCGCCGTCTCACAAATTCCATGAGGAGGAGAATAGCAACCTGCATTAGGGCCAACGGCGGTCACACACGCTATTAACACAACTTAATGCACATTGGCATTCAGACTGATACTCAAAAAGTCACTAAAACATTTCTTCACATTTTTGTGATTTTTGAAATCGACCCCTATGTCTTTTGACCTCAAATTTGACCTTCATTTTGAAGAAACCCGTTACCGACGCTGTTACAAACTCACAGGTATTGCTTCCAAGTTTCATATAACATTTACATACATACACTATATTGTTCCAGAGTGCCGTTATAACCATCAGTATCCCATGTAAAGTTTCTTTTTTTGCATAGTATATAAACATGTATACTATTTGAATTGACTTTACCTGTGCCCTTTCTTTCGCTTGAATTATACATACATTTAATCTAAGCTAAATATCCTGAAATATAACGTACGATCGCCAAGAGCTTCACAGGGGGCCTGACCCCCTCACCAATGGGCGGTTGCCCACTGGAACCCCATCGGGCGTACAGTTCAAATTCACCCAGCTACGCCCCTGACAACCCATTACCATCGTTAATTCATATGTACACATGTATAAATAAGAAGTACTACTATACATTTCAGCGGTCTACTCGTTGATTCATATGTACACATGTATAAATAAGAAGTAATACTATACATTTCAGCGGTCTGCTTGTTTCGTATCTTTCACTAAAAGAAATGAAGAAGAGAGGAGGAGCACTTAAGTTTAAATGGGGGCTCTTTTATTTCCACCGTTTCTGGAGGTAAGTGTCAATTTATTATATAACCTATAAATAGACGCGTTTTCATTGGCTAAAATGTAATTTTTTAGAAAAAATATCTAGCGATATTGACCTGTTTTTTTGATATTGACCTGTTTTTTTTGATATTGACCTGTTTTATATAATTGTTTTTTTGATATTGACCTGTTTTATATAATTGTAAATTGAGGGTTATATAATAAAACAGTTATGGACTTTTCAGCTGTTATACATGATGTTGATATGTACCAAAAAATCATTATTGACCTCGGCTATCGCCTCGGTCAATAATGATTTTTTTGGTGCATATCACATCATGTATAACAGCTGAAAAGTCCATAATTGTATAATATTTACCGAAATAGGGTCCGATAAGGGGTCGGATTTGCACAAGTTGAGGACACTGGACGTTTTCCAAGAACTGTCACATGATGCCATATCTTATATCAATTGAATTGGGTTTTACGCACATGAAAGGTTTTATGGTGCCTAACAGGAATGAATATTTTCGAGGCTCATCCTTCATTTACATCAGGATAAAATGTGGAGAATTGGCCTAGAACCTTCAAACTTGTAGAACTGCATAGTTGCTGCACATTTTATAGTAGACACACCGTTTACGATGCAGCCACGTGTACGAAATCTTATATGAAAGACAAATCTTTCAATATACATTCACACTAACATACACAGAACCGGTGGAAATGCATTTTTAAAGTTTATCTGCCCAATAAAAGTATCTCTCAGTACAACACATGGTTTGTTTCTGTCTGAACGACCTCTGAGGTAACGCTACGTGTCCTGAGAAACAGTAGACTGTAGATAAGTAGTTTCATGCATCTTTAAAGTAAGACAATTGTCATGTTCATACAAAGGTACATTCCACCATACGTAGTCCAGTTTATTTAATGTACGATGTTGGGACTATTCAATTGAAAGCATTTCTTTTGAAGAGCTACGAACACCAGAGCAAACTATTTGAAGCTCTGCACAAAGATTTGATTACTGATGCTACGAGTAAAACGTAGTTGGCAGACGAAGTGGCATGGTGGTATTAATTTAGAATCTGACTACTATAAACATGATGATAAAGAAATGCTAGGAACAGATGGTTTTAGAATTAAAAGTTTTATGATTTAACAAACAGCATGAGGTATATGTTAAGCGGTACAATTTAGTCAAAGGTGTCATAAATCAATGTACATCAATGTTAAAAAAAGAATCAAACATGATCAACAGTTAGCATGATGCTTCTAACAAGTGTCATTCAGAGTGGATGCCTTTGGCCGATTTTTCTTTATATGTAGTGAATAAAAGAGAGGAAGTTTATACGAAGACACAGATATTGAAATGTTATATTATGCCTTATAATTATATATATCTTACTGATTTGGTAATACCTATTGCAATCAAGTGAAACAATGTAGTTGAGATAACGTACGCGGATACTATCAGGGGCGTAGCCAGAGCCTTTTGGAGAATACGCCCTGGGAGAAAGTGCGGGAGGGGTGTTCACATTCCTGCTAGTGGGGGTCCGGGAAGATTTTGAAATTTGAGTGCAAATTCGGAGGTTCGTGGCTTCATTTCAGTCCGTCGTCAGTCCGTCGTCCGTCCGTCCATGGTCCGTCCGTTAGCTTTTACCTCATTAAGCTCAAAAAGGTTCGAAAACCAGCCAGATCGGACCAATAACAGCGGAGTTATGACCCTTGATTTAGTTAAAAATGCTATCCTCGTTAAGACAATAGGGCCTTCATTTTCTATCCGAACTTTACCAAACTTTAACAGATTGTTAATGTCAATGAAAGCTCAGACAAGCCAGATCGGACCAGAAACAGCGGAGAAACGGCCCTTGATTAAGTTGAAAATGCTATATTTTGCCTCGTGAAGACGGTAGGGCCTTCATTTTTCCTCCGATCTTTACCAAACTTTACCATATTGTTAATGGCAATGAAAGCCCGGACAAGTTCGAAAACCAGCCAAATCAGACCAGTAACAGCGGAGTCATGGCCCTTGATTTAGTTGAAAGTGCTATATTTTGCATTGTTAAGATGATAGGGCCTTCATTGTTCATCCGATCTTTACCAAACTGTACCAGATTTTTAATATGAATAAAAGCTTGGACAGGTTCGAAAACCAGTCAGGTCGGACCAGTAACAGCGGAGTTATGGCCCTTGATTTCGTTAAAAATGCTCTATTTTGCCTCGTTAATACGATAGGGCCTTCATTTTTCATCTGATCTTTACCAAATTTTACCAGATTTTTTTACTTTTTTTATTATTATTAATTTTATCTTTTTTTTTTTAAATTTTTCTTTTATCCAATTTTTTTTCATTTTTTGTTTAACCAGCCAACAGCGGAGTAATGTCCTTTGATTTATTTAAAAATGCTATATTTTGCCTTGTTAAGAAGATAGGGCCTTCATTTTCCATCCGAACTTTATCAAACTTTACCAGATTGTTAATATCAATGAAAGCTCCGATAAGATTGAAAAACAGCCAGATCGGACCAGTAACAACGGAGTTATGTCCTTTGATTTATTTAAAAATGCTATATTTTGCCTTGTTAAGAAGATAGGGCCTTCATTTTTCATCCGAACTTGATCAAACTTTACCAGATTAATAATATCAATAAAAGCTCCCATAAGGTTGAAAAACAGCCAGATTTGACCATTTACACAGGAGTTATGGCCCTTGATTTTCTGAAATATGCTATATTTCGGCCTCTTTAAGACGAAAGGGTCTTCATTTTGACGGATTTTAGTGAAACTTTTCAGGGATGTTCAGTACCAAGCCTAGTTGAACATATTGTCAACGTGTTCCGGTTGAATGATTTTGGCGGAGTTATGTCCTTTTAAAGGTTTTAATACATAGACTTTGTCCTGACTAGTTCTCCTGAACCCCTGGCCGGATTTAAACGAAACTTGATCAGTTCCAGTTCCAGTTGTGCAAATCATCCCCGTGTTCCGGTTGAATGATTTTTGGCAGAGTTATGACCCTTTAAATGTTTTAATACACAAACTTGGTCTGGACTAGTTCTCCTGAACCCCTCGCCAGGTTTCGTTACAAGGATGATCAGCATCAAGCCTAGTCGTGCATATCATCGCCATATTCCGGTTGAATGATTTTTGGCAGAGTTATGACCCTTTAAAGGTTTTAATAGACAATCTTTGTCCAGATTAGTCTCTTTTGAACTCCTTGCCGAATTTTAACGAATCTTGGTGGGGATAATCAGTACCAAGCCTAGTTGCACATGTCATTGCCGTGTTCTGGATGAATGAATTTTGGTAGAGTTACGACTCCTTAAAGGTTTCAATACACTAAATTTGTACAGACTAGTTCTCCTGAACCTCTGGCTTGATTTCAACAAAACTTGGCAGGGATGATCAGTACCAAGCCTAGTTGCGTATATCATCGCCATGTTCCGGTTGAATGATATTATACATAAACTTTATGTTTAGCCAGTAAAGCGTCCACAGGCCCTCTTGGGCCTCTTGTTTTTGAAAAACTACTAGAATTGTTTAATGATTTGATGCTTGTATTTGGGAGGTTTGGCAGGTGGTGTCGCTCTTCGAACCTTGTCTCAACAAGAACTCGAAGTATACGTGAATCGCTAAAAGTCTTTTCAATGAAGGAAACTGATAGCCATAATAAAGCTGTTATTAAATGATGCGGTCCAATCAGATTGTCAGGATGTATCACGTGATGTAACAATACCTTACAGATTAACACCTCCCTACATGCTGGTACTGATGGTATATGTCCCTTTGATGAAACACTGGGGCAATGGCCCTCTGTGGAAGCAGGACGGAGTGGACACAGACGAATGTAATGACACATGGTGGTGGAATATACTGTACATAAACAACTTGGTTGAGCCACTAAAAGAGGTACTTTAATCGGATTTGTTTTATATCTGATATCGATATTTTCAAAAGGCGTGAAATAATATACAAATCTACTAAAGCATATTACATGTAATATCTGCGCAATTTGCCCAAATAAAATAATAAGTGATACGATAAAGGTATTTTTTAAATTTATAATTGTAATGGAACATTCCATTTTGATTTAAAACAAGGTTCATGTGTAAAGGTTTGTACCGAAAGCAATTCGCATACTAGGTGTCACGGGTACATGGTTATTGGCTTCAGGAAGTTGAATGTGAAAGGGCGTAGTGCTGAGATTAGTTTTAATTAATATGTAAAGCTTCTTTGGCATCAATTAAATAAAGATTATAAAAAATGATATGTTACCGCACTTTTTTGCACGAGAAGTCTTGTAAAAAGACCCGTGTTTCTTACTCCAAAATTGCACTGTAAAGGGGATAAAGTGATTTACTATTTGCACATTTTTCATTCATAACATTAAACTTATTAAAAACAAAACCTCGTTTGTCATTTTACTCTAAAAAGCAAACATATCAAGTACTCCCTTATGTACAGGACCTTTGACTGGATGCTTTTAACTTAAGTTAGAGGCTGTAGCAACACATGGAATTCTAAGGCAAGACGCAGTAATGTGGCAAAATGTATGTTGACTTTGCATAATAATACTTGATTGTTGATGTATACATGTACATTGTTTTACATGTACATGCAATAAAACATATTGAGGCGCCGCCATGCGGTGCGTTTTGTTATAATTATATTATTAGAGAGTAAATACTGCGCCAAAAAGATTGCCTGGGTATAATTTCAGAACACCAGGGTATCCTGAAATCCTAAGGAGAACCCTGAAGTTACAATGCAGGTTCCGCAAAACTCGTGTATTCAACGCAAACAAACTTAAAAGTACCCCGTACTTACAAAAACTTGAATCTTGATTCCCACAGTACTCAAATGCCAAATTTTCGGAACCAGTCAGATTTATTCCGTAGTAGTTTCGCATAATATGTTTTGAAATATCGTATGGTTTAAACAAGTTTGCGTTATATAAGGTTCGAACCCTGAACCTTCGGTTCAATCGACACAAAGTAGATGACGCTATAACCGAATGCGCCAAAAGCGCCATTAAATAGTATATAAAAAATGCCACGATCTGCAATCTGATTGGTTCCGATAATTTGGCATGTGAGCGATCTCTTTCATTTTCTTACAGTGTATGATTTGGTCGTGGTATCTAGCAAACGACATGCAGTTCTACGTGATCAGTCCGTTGATGATTGTACCACTGTATTAGTAAGTACACGCATGTTTTTGCCATTATTAGTTCATACATAATTGAATTACTTTACCTGTACGAACAAGTACCTTGATGTCACACATACAAGTCTATTAAAAACAGCTATAAAAGTCGGAAAGGATATGTAGAATAACGACAATTGCCAGAAAACGGCAAACATACGACACCACAAACCGACACCACAAACATAAAGGAGATGCCAATAGGGCTTCCCCCTTGAAACGGTAAGTTTAGACAGGTTCTAGGGTGCATCAAACCTCACACTTACCCGATACCTGATCTATTTTTGACATGATTCAGACATTGTCATGTTAAAACTGTGATTCTTTAATTGTTTACTTGTATGAATACGATATTTTGACATATCTCTGTGTTAATGTTTTAAATGGTACAGTTTGTTGGTGCGTGATACAAGTTCTTTCCTAGAAGGTACATGACCCCTTTGCATTTGTATTTTATGAAATAACAAACAAATAACAAAATCAACTGGCGTGTTTGAGCAAATCGTGTCACTTCTTTAAAGACTAGGTATGATAAGGGCCCATTTTGGCCCTTATTTAAATTTTGATAAATATGCATAGATGTTTTGCAAAATACCTATATTTTAACAAAAAAGGAAAACTAAAATGTTGGCTTCTCATTTTTCAAAAAATAAAATGTTTTCAACGCATGTAAGTTTTTTTTAAGAAATTACATAAAATAGGGGGGTATAGGAAGAAAAATGCAAGCACTCTTGCTCTCATTATTATTTTTAATAATATGTGTACTTTAAAAGTGTTTGCTAATAAATTATAAATAATGACACTATCAAATGTTATCATATTAAAACACAATATATGAATTATAAGGGAGATAACTCTGTTTCAGTCTTGACTTTAACCAAAACTGCGACTTTTCTCAATGCTAACCTATTTTTGTTAACATTGCAGAAATACTTGTTGTGAATTCTTATTATTTGTTATTATTATTTATAAACATTTGTTGGTTGGTGTGAAAGTAAGGTGTAAATGTCTTTTACTTTTGCCGGTAACCATGGCAGCAGTAGTTTATATGAGTTTTTTTCACCAAATATTCCTTTTTCTTCATCATTTTCATTTCTTTTTTTGTTTAGAAGCGATGTTTTTATTTCAGATATGTATAGAGTTGTCCTTGTTGTATTCATACTTAGTTGATATCATTTCTTTGTTACCATGACAAGAGGCAGTCTAAATAAGTTTCCTTAAAAGAAGTTAATAACTTTTTTTAATAGTTTCGAAAAACTGATTCTCCGTTAAGAAATATATATCTACATACGTGTTAGGTGATACTAATTTTCACTGCTGTTTATAAAATAACAGTATGCGTAACCATGGCAACAGTACGCATTCACAATCTGCAATGCTGTTTTTAAAAAGTGTAATATATTATTTAAAGGGACACAAGGCAATCTTGAATCAATTATCAAACACTGAAATTAGCGTCTCGATTTATTAAAACCAGTATCATTTTGACATGAACCCTGCTTGGATATAATTCAATAAAACGATGTGTTTTCGTCTTAAAAAAAAATATGATAGTATAGTATAGTATGTTTAAATATATTACCAGTGCAATATATTCAACAGTTAAAATATATGCAAAACAAATCGCTTTAAAGGGTGTACATCATGCTTTTCAAAGGGGTCTAAGGGTCCGACTTAAAATTGACAAATAATGATATCTTCCATTTTAAAGCGCCTAAACATAATGAATGATCCTAAAAGTTACCCCTTAGTTACAAGCCTTAGTTACAAGGAAATTCATTCTGTACAGTAATACGTGCTATCCTAGGTTACGCACCAGTGTTAATTTCAGCATTGTATGCCCGATTCCGTCCTAGCTATATGGTGTATTCGAAGTTTAAACCTTAAAAATATGGTTCGAACATCATATTTTGATGGATATAAGTGTTTTATCATAAATTGGAACATTTTTATAATGTAAGATATTTCTAGAAAAATCCTGATGTACTCCCTTTAAACTATTCTTCTAATTAATATTAATGATTGACAAATGTAAGTTGCGTAGAAAAACTAATGGGACGCTACAAGTTTTTCAAAAATCAAGATTGTCGTGTGTCCCTTTAAAACCTGACTGCGATACAAAAAATGGTCCATAAAACTGTAATGTTTATACTGAAACATTTGTGACTCCATGGGGTTAAACCTCACTCCTCACCGCTGCAAATTTGAATCCCACTGGGATCTCAACTTTTGAAAAAGAGTTGAGGTCTAATTACACTAAATCAACAGGATGTGCTCGCCTGGTGCAGTCGAAAGTAGTTCTGTATTAAAGAGTGCTAATCTTTTTTTCTTTAAAAACATTTTTTTAGTGCAGTTTCCTGTTATTTTTTGGCTGTAACTGTATTCTGGACATGTTGTTGATATTTGAAAATGCAGCTCATCATGTTTTTGACAGTTTTTGGTATAAATTTGAGAAGTGAAAGTAGACAGGGTATGAAATTGCAAGGGGTAAAAATAGTGTTGACCTTTGACCCGGTGTTAGTATACAACTGAAGAAATGTTTCTTAGAAGGTATTAAACCCCCTATTTCCTTGTTGATGTTTAATAGCAGACATGTTTATTTGCATGATAAAGTAAGTTTCCCAGCATTCTAACGAGGTTTGAGTTTTTAACAGGTTCTCAACATTCTAACTTTACTATGGAAGGGCAATGGAGACTCATTTAGGCTATTATAACCTTGATTCTTATGGATGGCGGTAGGTAAACAGTACTGGTTCTACACAAGAACAATGGGGGTGGTCTGCCTCTACCAAACAAACAAATCGACTGTCATATATGGCCTAAAATGTGCTAAAGAAGATGTAAAACACCATTCAAACGAACAAATCAAAAATTAAAAAAAAATAATATTTCACTTAGATATGCAAATGTGTTCATTTTTTGTTTTAACTTATCTGTCCCATTGAGGACATGGTAAAACCTCATAAAAAGATCATTAAGGAGCATCAGACAACACCATGTATAATGTACTCAGTTGGAAAAGAAAGTGAACTTTGAGTTTTGTTTAGATTAAATTATATAAAGTTTTTTTAGAATTAAATTGACAAATTCCTGCCATGTTTGGTACCAACGTTTTTATCATTCCACTGCTAATATCATGTTGGGTCATACTGTAAACTAAAAGATTCATAAACATAGGTACTTGTACTATGAGCTTGAGATGTTTAGCCAAACATATTCAAGTATATGCCAATAATAAAAATCTGTATGCCTGACATTATATGAAACAATAATTAATATGTTCATTACAGAATTCTCCCTAACATAAAACCATGTTGCATAGGCTATATAAAGTGATTATTAGGTAACAGGTTTATACTTCTAGTCTTACCTATGATTTACACTTGACCATTTACAATATATATCCAGAAGGAATACATATTGCCTGATATCATGGAAAAAAACAACAAACAAGACGATGTGGTTCAGCTAATACACTTTTTTTTATCAATTTTATGATTTTTAAAGTTCATACATGTACATTTATGGTCAATAGTTGCACTGTGCCCTTGCTTATTTCTGACACGTCTTGTAGAATTCTGTCCAAAAGGAGGCCTGTAGTTCACTGGACTGGTCCTCCATTGAAATATTCTGCAATATTTCATGTTGTTTCCTGTTGGAAATGTATATACAAAAGTGCTGCATATAAAACATAAAATGCAATCAAAGCACCAAGAGAACTTCACCATTTTATGTAGTGCATATACAAATATTCCAGCTGTGAACTGTGAATACCATAACACAATAAATCATGAATACAAGCCCACCTGTGTTTAGATTAAAAGGTGTTATAAATGACAACACTTGGAGGTTGTTGAAAACAATATCAATTTTTAAAGTAATCTGAGTAAAAGGCCATCACGTGCCAAAATGGATTAGAAATCATTAGAATATGACTTTGTTGGCCTATTATTTTATTTTCATAGTCTCCTTTTTCTATTTAACCATTTTAGTACATTTATTTTGCTCAGTTATATGCATTTATATGCACATACTAAAAATAAAACATCTTTACACCCTACAATACATGAAATATATATATATATATAGTGATTATATGACATCATACTAATAACATACAAACATAGAACTTACAGTATTTCTAAATACATGTAGTCATAACACTGGCCACAGCAACACTGACCATGCATTCACCAACACAGAACACTGAAAATTAAATTGCACATTTGTTTTACATAAAAAAAACACACACACACAATATATATGTGAATTAATCTGATCTCACACAGATCTCAATATAATGTTTGTACCCACGTGTAACCCTGTCATGCAAGTTTTTCTACTGTAGTCTGTTTATAAATAAACATATTTATAGATTCAAATAAGTTGAAAAATAACTTTAAAAAATTAAAAATAATTGAATTAAAAGCTAAACTGCATACCGATTGTTCATCAAAGAAGACTCTATCATGTCACCATGATATTTCCAAGACAATATCACTTTCAAGACCATGTCACAATTCTTACAGCTCAGACACTGAAAAAAAACCCACAAACTTGTCATAACATGCTTATTTAAGGTTAGATAAAAACAATGTATATAAAGCAAATATTATTTGTTGAATATGAATTGAATTTGGGACACTAAATCATGAACATTGTGAGTGAGATACACATCAATTCATCACTTGAAATGATGTGTTTGTGTTATTCACTAAAAAGAAGTAAATAGCAATATTCCAATTACCAAATCAGACACCTCATGTTATATTGCTTGACACTGGATAGTGTAATTGTAGTTAAATATACAAATATGAATTGAATTATTACTAAAAGCTCATCAGAACCATTGTCTTGGGATATTTAGAGCTGAACCAGAGAGATGGGAAGGATAGGAATTTAGGAAGTTGGGAACCGTGCCCCAACTATTACTATCAGATAGAATTGAATTGGGTTTTAAGGCGCTATCAGATAGATTCATATATATGTTTACGTGTTTCACGGATACATGGTAGTGATAATTTATTAATATTTTATAATTATCTCTCCTGAACAGACTCAATAAAACCGAGTCTGCTACTTTTCTCTCTTGTTTGTGTTGTTGTTTCCAAGGGATCACCTTTTCAATATGTATATGTTATGTTTACCAGTGCGTGCACACATTTTGTTGACATTTATCGGTTAATATGTTTTTCTCATAACAAAGGTGGAATGGTAGGTTAATTAGAAGTATTAAACAATAATAATCATGTATCGTTTCTTTCCAGTTCATCCATTTTGGGAAGTATTTCTTGTATGGCGTTTGTATTGACGGCGTGTATCAGCACCGGTTTGGTGTCCGCTCACTGGGAGTTACCTGCAGATACGATGACCCCTACGTAAGTATGCTTGCAAATGAGAAAACAACACGTGGTAAACCTTTTGGTCAGTTGTGAGATCACCGACATAGCGTACCTTCATTACGCGGTTGATGACCTCTGAGTAACTAGGACCATGGTCATGTGATTGCAAATTTATAATAATTTCAAAAATGTTAATAATATACGACAGCATTTAAAATTTACGAACGTTTTGAAATGAACACAGCACAGAGCAGCCCAACACACACTTCATTGCTGGTTTACTATATACATGGACATAAGTGTTTATATACTAACATATAGTTTTAGCTAGGAGAATATATTTTTATCTTATTTGATATAAAATTATTTCTTTATTTTCCATTTTTATAATACATTTGTCGAGAATAGTATGACCTATTTATATGTCAACGCGCCGTAAAACACCACCCTTCCTTCATTCCTTCATTCCGTCATTCATTCATTCATTCTCCTTCCTTCCTACCTTCCTTCATTCCTTCCTTTTTTCATTCATTCTTTAAACTTAAGGACCTCTCTCTTTGTTTTTATTACAGCGATCATCGAAATGAATTATTTAGTGACATGTACGTGAAGCCGTGGTGTCGAGTTGGACCTTATGCCGTGGGCATATTTGTCGGATATTTACTGTACAAAACGGAGTGTAAAGTAAAAATGCCAAAGGTACACGTTTGTTTAAATCCACAAATAATTACAAACACGAAACTATTCCATTTTAATGTTTAAATTTATAAATAAAAATGACAACAAGGGATCAATTAATAACGCTCAGTTCTCTTTTTACACTTTAGTTGAACGTTGCATTTTTAATTTTAATGATATATAACTTGTTATAAGGTAGATTAAAATGCCACTAAGGGGTTGAGGTGGGGGAGCGTTGATAAAGTATAATCTCTATTCATTCAGCATTGGCAAAATTAGTTGGGGTTCTGTGGCAAAATTAGTTGGGGTCCTGAGACCTTTTGGCGGTGTATTGTTTAAAACAATCGTTTAAGTGTTAAAAGGCTATTTCGATGTTGAGTCTGGTTTCAAGAATAATTCAAAAATTAGATTAAAACTGCTAAAACTGGTTTAGACCTGTCAAACTTGCATTTAGTTATTACATTTTACATCAGCCTAAGCAACAACAGCAACCCCAAAACACAGTGATACTATCTCTCAGAGAAGACAATGTGTTTTAGTGGCATCATAATACATTTTGACATCAATGTGACCGAACGATATTGCATAATTTGAGAAGACTGTGTGTTTTAGTGGCATCAAAATACATTTTGACATCAATGTGGCCGAACGATATTGCATTATTTGTCATAGCAAATGTTTGTGGTGGAACAATTTTTCATATTCTACTGTAGAACTTTATTGTGATCGAACGATATTGCATGATCTGCTGTAGAACTTTATTGTGATCGAACGATATTGCATAATCTACTGTAGAACTTTATTGTGATCAAACGATATTGCAAAATCTACAGTAGAACATATTTGTGATGTAACGATATTGCATAATCTGCTGTAGAACTTTATTGTGATCGAACGATATTGCATAATCTACTGTAGAACTTTACTGTGATCGAACGATATTGCAAAATCTACAGTAGAACATATGTGTGATGTAACGATATTGCATAATCTGCTGTAGAACTTTATTGTGATCGAACGATATTGCATAGTCTGCTGTAGAACTTTATTGTGATGGAACGATATTGCATAATCTGCTGTAGAACATGTTTGTGGTGGAATGATTTTTCATGATCTACCGTAGAATATGTTTGTGATCGAACGATTTTTCATAATCTACCATAGAACATTGTTGTGATCAAACGATATTGCATAATATACTGTAGACTATGTTAAACTTTGTGATCGGACAATATTCAATAAACATCTGTAGAATATGTTTGTGATCAAATGATATTCCATAATCAATGTAGAACAATATTCTGATCGAATTGTATGTCATAATCGAATGTAGAACGTTTTTATGATCGAAAGATATTTCGAAATCTACTGTAGAACGTTTTGTGATCGAACGATATTCCATAATGAACTGTAGAATATTTTACGTTATAAAACAATATCATGTTGAGCTAATGCATTCGAACCAAACGCCGATTACGATCAAATTGATGAACACAAGACTGGCTTCCGTCATTCTGTTTGACTGGCCCCCGTCCTTTTGTTTGTGTCTACTATATCAAAGACAACCAAAGCTATTATCACATACACAGTCTGTATTGAGTCCCTTTTGAACTACTGTTTTCTTACTAGTTAAGAACCGTTCAAAAAAGACAATAACCATTACGTGGTCCCGCCTTAATTCCATTAAGCGATTGGAACGCTTATTAGCAGGATTTTATATCGGATATTATTCGACAATGAAACACGTTCAAAATATCTTTACTGAAAAAATGCAATAACCTGTTTAAAATTACCTATTAAACATTTTAATTTTACAATTTGCAAACTTTTAAGCCGAAATTAAGGTTTTATTTCATACCCCAGCCAATCCCGTTTTCGCTTCTTGGAGAATGGGTTGGATGGGGGTATGGAAGTTAATACTCGGACCACATAATGTATGTTATTTTGATTTGAAAATGTATTTCAAATAGTTTTACTATATTCCAATGAGAGCCGGCTAGACAGCTACATACCATTAGAACCATACACGTTATCACCAGTCACCTGTTTCGCCGATATATCATCAATAAAGCATTATGTAGATCACTATATAACATAATTCCCAGATGATAGTGATATGTTTACAGGTAGCTAACGCTATTGGTTGGCTGATGGCGACGACAGTTGCACTTGCTACCCTGTACGGGTTACATTCAAACGACGGTTCACCAATCAGAGATTTCAGTGTAGGTGTATCGGCTCTTTATAACGCAACATCTCGTACCGCATGGGGGATTTGCGTAGCCTGGGTTATATTTGCGTGCGCAACCGGATATGGAGGTACGTATTTAACAGAGGATGGCATGCTTGCATGCCCCGTATAAAATGATATAGTAATATTGTATTTTCTCTATTTAACCATGTCAATGTGGTATAAATTACTTGTTAAAATATGTATTAAAAATGGGTTTCTTTTTAATTTAAATAAATTCATTAAATGTGTTAACTGTTGCGCGTGTATAAATAGTTGTGAACTTTGCACTTTCTAATTTGGTATATTATATGTATCCAGGTCCTGTGAACACGTTGCTATCATGGAGACCGTTCGTACCATTGGGTCGACTGACGTATTGCGCTTATCTGGTTCACATTTTAGTTCTTCTTACATATTTATACAGCAGACATTCCTACTTGTACGTGTACGACCTTCAAATGGTAAGTCAATTAATTGCTTTTTGAAAATCATATCTTATTCTTTGGACTGAATGATATATACTGAACAAATAAGTTTAGCACGACATTTTTAGAAATGCAAGGTAAGAATGAGATTTTCAAAAACAAAATAAAATAAAATAAAATAAAACATAATTACACGTATTGCTTTGTACAAATTTAATGTTTCGCATTAACAAGAATTACCCAGTCTGTCATTGCTTAAAAAACGCTAACGTTTCATATTTCGAAATTTTAAAATTACCTTCCACTTCATTGAAATGAGAACGATTTCCGTTAATCTATAAAATATGTTCCCAACATATTTGTTTTAGTTGCTTTATTTTCATAAACGGTTTACAAATGACTTTATTTATATATGTACAATTAACTCTAAACATACACGGCTTCGTATCTCGTCTTTGGAACTGACATGAATTTTAAGCGCAGGATTGGTTTTGTTTAGTATACTAGGCTTCAACGTGGTTTACCAAGTTTGTATTAAATAATGACACTAGAGTCAAATTTCATATATTTTACATCGATTTGACATAGGGGAAAACTACTTCTTTGAAACAACATGAGCCACAATTTTGCACATACTATAAGCTTATGGTCCCTACCAAGATTGTTCAAATGGTGAACCTGTGGTCAAATTTGGCCCCGCCCTAGGGCACATTTTTTACGAACTTATTTATGGAAAAACTTAAAAAAATCCTCTTCTCAGCCACTCCTTTTTTCTGCAACTACAATTAATAGTTTTCATTTTCTATAAGGTTATGGTCCTCTACCAAATGTGTTCAAATGGCGACCCTATGTTAAAATTGGCCCCACGACAAGAGGTCACATGTCGTACATACACTTATAGAGAGAATACAATCTTCTGCTCGGAGACCACCTCAGACAGCTCTTATATACTGCATGTTACAACAGATTATACTCCTTAACCAGTTTTATACAAATGGTGACCTTGGGGGAAATCTAATCTGGTCCCGCAGATAGGGTCATAGATTTATATAAGTTTTAAGAGTTATATAGGAAATCTTTAAAAATAATCTTCTTCTCTGAAACTAAATGAGCTAGAGATATAATATTTTTCATATATCTGATGCTTAATGTCCTCTATCAAGTTTGTTCAAATCGAGACCATGGGGTAAACAAGTTTTAAATATACTTATTATAGTGAAAAGTCTTAATAGATTTTCTTCTCTGAAACCACAGTAATACATTTACTGAGCATAAACCGATTGATACAACTATCTAACTATCTAACCAGCATCGACCCCGGGCTCCATCCCTACTACTGGTGAAATAGCCCTGGATCAAAACTTGGAAACCTTTCAGATCTCCACCCTATGGCTATTCATACTCTTACTAGGCATAAAGAGAGAGATGGATACAACTATCCAACTAGCATCGACCCTAGGGTCCATCCCCATTCCTGGGGACATATTCATTGGGTCATAGCCTAAAAACGGTTGATATTCCCACTTTATAACCATATATACACTTAATGGGCATACACAGAACATACAACTATCTAACAAGTTTGACCCCGGGTCCATCCCACCCATGGGGACAAAGCCCCTCGGTCGAAACTTGAAAAACGGTTGAGAATACCACTCCATAATCATATATGGCTGAACTTTAAGGCGGGCTAGGCATTTTGAACCCAGGATCTAATTTTGTTATGGAATTATAAGCTTGTAAGCGATTCCGGATCATTGTGGCCCTCTTGTATTTATAGTTTAGTATAAACGTTCCAGTCAATTGGATCACCCCCGTGATAACACAGTACTTGAACATGAGTCAATTGCGCGAAATGCTTATTGACAAATAACATAAAACGTGTAACAATGGGTAAAGGGACGATATGCAAATGTGAATTATCAAGGGTGACTTGCCTGGACAGTATTTCAGAAGCAACATGTTTTATCTGCGCGATATTTTGTCTAGGATAACAGAACATGCATTTTATAACTGGTGTAAAACTAATGGAGTGAATAACTGAAAAATGATAAAAAATCAAAGGAAAGACAAATCCTCCGCTTATCAGATTTAAGTGGCCATTTATGGTATATATCAATTGGTTATATGTATAAGCGGGATATCTCTGAATTACTCATATGTGTTGCATACTCTTCAGTTGTATATACCTCCAGAGTTACTTACCTTTGTAACAACTTTCGGATTACTCTTGTGGTATTTTAATTTGCGCTTCAAATATAGTTATAAAAATCGAGCAGGAAAAGTAGCATTCAAAGACGACAGTCAACCACAAACACATACAGAAACAAAGGACAACTATATATAAAAATGAATGAAAGGCAAACTAAGACATTACAAACACACAAGGGTTTAAAATAGGACTACCGCCTCGGAACAGTCAGTGGCAAAAAAGGCCGCTGGCGGTTTAAACCAGGTTCTAGGGTGCACCAAACTACACACTTACCCTACTAAAATTGTTCAGCCGAAATTAAGGTTTTATTCTATACCCCAGCCATCCCCGTTTTCACTTCTTTGAGAAATGGTTGGATGGTGTATGAAAGTTAATACTCGGACCACGTAATAAATTGATTGTCGCAAAACAATCCGCGAGAGGTGATGGAAAAGAGATAGAACACAATAGCTTAATAATAGGCAATACAGATGCGATATAACACAATCATTCGTCAATACACGATATGTTATCAAGACACAATATAACACAATCATTCGTCAACATGATGTGTATCACACATTATTATATAACCTATAAATAGACGCGTTTTCATTGGCTAAAAAGTAATTTTTTAGAAAAAATATCTAGCGATATTGACCTGTTTTTTTGATATTGACCTGTTTTTTTGATATTGACCTGTTTTATATAATTGTTTTTTTTATATTGACCTGTTTTATATAATTGTAAATTGAGGGTTATATAATAAAACAGTTATGGACTTTTCAGCTGTTATACATGATGTTGATATGTACCAAAAAATCATTATTGACCTCGGCTATCGCCTCGGTCAATAATGATTTTTTTGGTGCATATCACATCATGTATAACAGCTGAAAAGTCCATAATTGTATAATATGTCATCAAGATGTGATATAACACAATTTTTCGTCAAGACTAGATATAACACAATGTTTCGTCAAGACTAGATATAACACAAGGTTTCATCAAGTCACGATATAACACAATGTTTCATCAAGACATGATATAACACAATGTTTCATCAAGACATGATATAACACAATGTTTCGTCAATACAAGAAACAACACAATGTTTCGTCAAGACTTGATATAACACAATGTTTCATCAAGTCACGATATAACACAATATGTCACCAAGATGTGATATAACATAATGTTTCATCAGGACTAGATATAACAATGTTTCATCGAGACACGATGCAACATAATTGATCATTAAGACAAGATATAACACACTGCATCAAGACACGAAACAACATAGTGTTTCATCAAGTCACTGTATAACACAATATGTCATCAAGATGTGATATACCACAATGTTTCATCACGACACGATACACCACACTGTTTCATCAAGACACGATACACCACAATGTTTCATCAAGACACGATACACCACAATGTTTCATCAAGACACGATACACCACAATGTTTCATCAAGACACGATACACCACAATGTTTCATCAAGACACGATACACCACAATGTTTTATCAAGACACGATACACCACAATGTTTCATCAAGACACGATACACCACAATGTTTCATCATAAGTAGATATACAAGTCGAACAGGAAATGCAGCATTGAAGGACCACAGTCAACCAAAAACATGCACAGAAACAAACTATTTTTAAGATGACTAAAGGCAAAAAACGACAACACAAACATAAAAAGGTTGACAATGGGGCTACCTTCTTCGAACGATCATAAAAATGGCCGCTTGGGGTTTACACCGTGTTCTAGGGTGTACAAAACCTCACTCATACCCTACTATCATCCCAATAAAACTGGACAGTGTAAATTCAAAACACCCCTCCAGGTTATATTTGATAACAAACAATGCAGCATTAATAGGCAATATAAGTATAACACATAAATGATCATGCAAATATGTTGAGATTCACGATATAACACAATGTTTCATCAAGACATGATATAACACAATGTTTCATCAAGACACGATATAACACAATGTTTCATCAAGACATGATATAACAGAATGTTTCATCAATACATGATATAACACAATGTTTCATCAAGACATGATATAATACAATGTTTCATCAAGACATGATCATGCAAATATGGTTATTCAGGAATCGTAGTTTGGAACATGATCCTCGTTGATATACGAGCCTCGCTGTCTTTAGTTACATTTAAGAGTAAATTAAAATCATTTCTTTTAATGAAAGAGTGAAACCCCAGTTTGAATTATAACTTTATGTTACAAAAGTATGAAAATGTGTCTGTCTTGTTGAAGTTATAAAGTGATGCATGTATTGTTTTATCTTGCATTATATGCTTACATTGTTATATTGTGTTGATTTATAGATGGCCATATTGTAAAAAAGACTTGTGTAAATGCTATGTCTTAATATGTTACCTTCTTGAAATAAAGTTATTATTATTATTATTATTATTATTATGAATATAAAACTAGCAAAGGCCACAAAGACACGATATAGCACAATGTTTCATCAAGTCTCGAAATAACACAATATATCATCAACATGTGATATTATAATAACATAATGTTTCATCAAGTCACGATATAACACGATGTGTCATCAAGACACGATATAACACAATATATCATCAAAATGTGATATTATAATAACACAATGTGTCATCAAGACACGATATAACACGATGTGTCATCAAGTCAAAATATAACACAATATGTCATCAAGTCACGATATAACACAATATATCATCAACATGTGATATTATAATAACATAATGTTTCATCAAGTCACGATATAACACGATGTGTCATCAAGACACGATATAACACAATGTTTCATCAAGACACTATATAACACAATGTGTCATCAAGACACTATATAACACAATGTGTCATCAAGACACTATATAACACAATATGTCATCAAGTCACGATATAACACAATATATCATCAACATGTGATATTATAATAACATAATGTTTCATCAAGTCACGATATAACACAATGTTTCATCAAGACACGATATAACACAATGTTTCATCAAGACACTATATAACACACTGTTTCATCAAGACACTATATAACACAATGTTTCAGTAAGACACGATATAACACACTGTTTCATCAAGACACTATATAACACACTGTTTCATCAAGACACTATATAACACAATGTTTCATCAAGACACTATATAACACAATGTTTCATCAAGTCACGATATAACACAATGTTTCATCAAGACACTATATAACACAATGTTTCATCAAGACACTATATAACACAATGTTTCATCAAGACACGATATAACACAATGTTTCATCAAGACACTATATAACACAATGTTTCATCAAGACACGATATAACACAATGTTTCATCAAGACACGATATAACACACTGTTTCATCAAGACACTATATAACACAATGTTTCATCAAGACACGATATAACACAATGTTTCATCAAGACACTATATAACACAATGTTTCATCAAGTCACGATATAACACAATGTTTCATCAAGACACTATATAACACAATGTTTCATCAAGACACTATATAACACAATGTTTCATCAAGACACGATATAACACAATGTTTCATCAAGACACTATATAACACAATGTTTCATCAAGACACGATATAACACACTGTTTCATCAAGACACTATATAACACAATGTTTCATCAAGACACGATATAACACAATGTTTCATCAAGACACTATATAACACAATGTTTCATCAAGTCACGATATAACACAATGTTTCATCAAGACACTATATAACACAATGTTTCATCAAGACACTATATAACACAATGTTTCATCAAGACACGATATAACACAATGTTTCAACACGATATAACACAATGTTTCATCAAGACACTATATAACACACTGTTTCATCAAGACACTATATAACACAATGTTTCATCAAGACACTATATAACACAATGTTTCATCAAGACACTATATAACACAATGTTTCATCAAGACACTATATAACACAATGTTTCATCAAGACACTATATAACACAATGTTTCAACACGATATAACACAATGTTTCATCAAGACACTATATAACACACTGTTTCATCAAGACACTATATAACACAATGTTTCAGTAAGACACGATATAACACAATGTTTCATCAAGACACGATATAACACAATGTTTCATCAAGACACTATATAACACAATGTTTCATCAAGTCACGATATAACACAATGTTTCATCAAGACACTATATAACACAATGTTTCATCAAGACACTATATAACACAATGTTTCATCAAGACACTATATAACACAATGTTTCATCAAGACACTATATAACACAATGTTTCATCAAGACACGATATAACACAATGTTTCAACACGATATAACACAATGTTTCATCAAGACACTATATAACACACTGTTTCATCAAGACACTATATAACACAATGTTTCATCAAGACACTATATAACACACTGTTTCATCTAGACACGATATAACACAATGTTTCATCAAGACACTATATAACACAATGTTTCATCAAGACACTATATAACACAATGTTTCATCAAGACACGATATAACACAATGTTTCATCAAGACACTATATAACACACTGTTTCATCAAGACACTATATAACACAATGTTTCAGTAAGACACGATATAACACAATGTTTCATCAAGACACGATATAACACAATGTTTCATCAAGACACTATATAACACAATGTTTCATCAAGACACTATATAACACAATGTTTCATCAAGACACTATATAACACAATGTTTCATCAAGACACTATATAACACAATGTTTCATCAAGACACTATATAACACAATGTTTCATCAAGACACGATATAACACAATGTTTCATCAAGACACTATATAACACAATGTTTCATCAAGACACGATATAACACAATGTTTCATCAAGACACTATATAACACAATGTTTCATCAAGACACTATATAACACACTGTTTCATCAAGACACGATATAACACAATGTTTCATCAAGACACTATATAACACAATGTTTCATCAAGTCACGATATAACACAATGTTTCATCAAGACACTATATAACACAATGTGTCATCAAGACACGATATAACACAATGTTTCATCAAGACACGATATAACACAATGTTTCATCAAGACACTATATAACACAATGTTTCATCAAGTCACGATATAACACAATGTTTCATCAAGACACTATATAACACAATGTGTCATCAAGACACTATATAACACAATGTTTCATCAAGACACTATATAACACAATGTTTCATCAAGACACTATATAACACAATGTTTCATCAAGACACTATATAACACAATGTTTCATCAAGACACTATATAACACACTGTTTCATCAAGACACTATATAACACAATGTGTCATCAAGACACTATATAACACAATATGTCATCAAGTCACGATATAACACAATATGTCATCAACATGTGATATTATAATAACATAATGTTTCATCAAGTCACGATATAACACAATGTTTCATCAAGACACGATATAACACAATGTTTCATCAAGACACTATATAACACAATGTTTCATCAAGACACTATATAACACAATGTTTCATCAAGACACTATATAACACAATGTTTCATCAAGACACTATATAACACAATGTTTCATCAAGACACGATATAACACAATGTTTCATCAAGTCACTATATAACACAATGTTTCATCAAGACACTATATAACACAATGTTTCATCAAGACACTATATAACACAATGTTTCATCAAGACACGATATAACACAATGTTTCATCAAGACACTATATAACACAATGTTTCATCAAGACACTATATAACACAATGTTTCATCAAGACACTATATAACACACTGTTTCATCAAGACACTATATAACACAATGTTTCATCAAGACACTATATAACACAATGTTTCATCAAGACACTATATAACACAATGTTTCATCAAGACACGATATAACACAATGTTTCATCAAGACACTATATAACACACTGTTTCATCAAGACACTATATAACACAATGTTTCAGTAAGACACGATATAACACAATGTTTCATCAAGACACTATATAACACAATGTTTCATCAAGACACTATATAACACAATGTTTCATCAAGACACTATATAACACAATGTTTCATCAAGACACGATATAACACAATGTTTCATCAAGTCACTATATAACACAATGTTTCATCAAGACACTATATAACACAATGTTTCATCAAGACACTATATAACACAATGTTTCATCAAGACACGATATAACACAATGTTTCATCAAGACACTATATAACACAATGTTTCATCAAGTCACGATATAACGCAATGTTTCATCAAGACACTATATAACACAATGTTTCATCAAGACACTATATAACACAATGTTTCATCAAGACACGATATAACACAATGTTTCATCAAGACACTATATAACACACTGTTTCATCAAGACACTATATAACACAATGTTTCAGTAAGACACGATATAACACAATGTTTCATCAAGACACTATATAACACAATGTTTCATCAAGTCACGATATAACACAATGTTTCATCAAGACACGATATAACACAATGTTTCATCAAGACACTATATAACACACTGTTTCATCAAGACACTATATAACACAATGTTTCAGTAAGACACGATATAACACAATGTTTCATCAAGACACTATATAACACAATGTTTCATCAAGTCACGATATAACACAATGTTTCATCAAGACACGATATAACACAATGTTTCATCAAGACACTATATAACACAATGTTTCATCAAGACACGATATAACACACTGTTTCATCAAGACACTATATAACACAATGTGTCATCAAGACACTATATAACACAATGTTTCATCAAGACACGATATAACACAATGTTTCATCAAGACACTATATAACACAATGTTTCATCAAGACACTATATAACACACTGTTTCATCAAGACACTATATAACACAATGTTTCATCAAGACACGATATAACACAATGTTTCATCAAGACACTATATAACACAATGTTTCATCAAGACACGATATAACACACTGTTTCATCAAGACACGATATAACACAATGTTTCATCAAGACACGATATAACACAATGTTTTATCAAGACACTATATAACACAATGTTTCATCAAGACACGATATAACACAATGTTTCATCAAGACACGATATAACACACTGTTTCATCAAGACACTATATAACACAATGTTTCATCAAGTCACGATATAACACGATGTGTCATCAAGACACGATATAACACAATGTGTCAACAAGTCACGATATAACACGATGTGTCATCAAGACACGATATAACACAATAGATCATCGAAATGTGATATTTTAATAACACAATGTGTCATCAAAACACGATATAACACGCTTTGTCATCAAGACACGATATAACACAATGTGTCATCAAAATGTGATATTATAATAACACAATGTTTCATCAAGTTACGATATAACACGATGTGTCATCAAGACACGATATAACACGATGTGTCATCAAGTCACGATATAACACGATGTGTCATCAAGACACGATATAACACGATGTTTCATCAAGTCACGATATAACACGATGTGTCATCAAGACACGATATAACACGATGTGTCATCAAGACACGATATAAAACGATATGTTATCAAGACACGATATAACACGATGTGTCATCAAGACACGATATAACACGTTGTGTCATCAAGTCAATACATAACACGAGGTGTCATCAAGACGCGATATAACACAATATATCATCAAAATGTGATATAATAATAACACAATTTTTCATCAAGTCACGATATAACAGGATGTGTAATCAAGACACGATATAACACAATGTGTCATCAAGACACGATATAACGCGATGTGTCATCAAGTCAAGATATAACACGATGTGTCATCAAGTCAAGATATAACACGATGTGTCATCAAGACCCGATATAACACCATAATGTGATATTATAATAACACAATGTGTCATCAAAACACGATATAACAGGATGTGTCATCAAGACACGATATAACACAATATATCATCAAAATGTGATATTATAATAACACAATGTGTCATCACGTCACGATATAACACAATATATCATCAAAATGTGATATTATAATAACACAATGTTTCATCAAGTCACGGTATAACACAATTTTTCATCAAATTAATATGAGATATAAAACAATATTTTATCATTTTGCAGTGAATGCATATTAACAGTTATGCTTGTGATAATAAAAATACCATATAAGGTTATTTCGAGAACTCTATTTAAAATAGTGAATGCCATATTACCTATTCTGTTTTGTTTGCATTTATGAAAATCAGATAAAACGTTCTTATATAGAATGAAATGAAAGATGAATGTATGAATACATGGATGGGGGGAGGCAGAGTGGAGACATTGCCAATTCTGTTATGTATAAAGATTTTTACTCAGTCGGCGACTAAGCAATTAGCTGTTTGTTTCAACACAATTGTTTGAAAAAAGATTAAACACATGCCAGTCATACATTACAAAAAGAACCAGATTTAATTTTTTTTTTTTCTTTATAAACAATTTTACCATTGAACAGAAGTGATTTTTCTTCTTTTTACGAACATTTGTATGTGTGTTTTGTCTATATTTTGAATTTTACTTTCAGATATATATTTTCCTCGGAACCCTATGCTTGTCGTATGCAGCGGCATTTGTTACATCTCTGGCGTTTGAATCGCCGATGATGGGTCTGGAAAAGGTGTTAATAGGCAGAGGGAAGAATAGCTAAAGGATGTTATTTAATATATTTAGTAATTGGCAACTTATACATTAACTACAAATGATGTCAATGTGTTTAATACATTAGTGTGCGCAGATGTACAACCATGTGACTGTTTTACTATAAATATATACGTATGTGCACATATACGAGTATATACATATACATGTATTACGAATTATAAATGGCAGTATTTCTAAACATGCAGTGCATCGCAAAATGATAGGGTCGTAACCTCTTTGATAGTTAACTAGTTTGATAATCCATTGCATTTTTTGTTTGTTGTTCCTCGGTGATGATACCGCCATACACTAATGGTGCCGTAGCTTCATCTGTACTTTGCACTTCTAAATGTGCATTCAATGTCGAGTGTGTGGGCAGGACGCATACACTTGAAGAAAGTGCTAACTACATGGTAAACAATCCTTAAATATGTGACCTTAACAGGAATCACAAAAAATATCAAATTGCTGTATTCGTTCTTTGACAGAACACATGTTGCCATTCAAGATGTGATATTGTTTATCAAAATATATCTGGACGAGGAACACAACTGCTGTGTTCGCAGTTTTCCGGAATGTCGATGAGGGCACTGCAGTAACGTATGGTTCTTTCTTAAGGGAGCTTCTTAAAGAACACGTCTAGCGGTCAAAGTAACAAAACATACATGGAGAAATTGAAATAGACTTTGAAAGAATAGTTCATGGCGGTGATTTCTTTATTTACACTATCCCGTTTTATTGGGATGACAACAGGGTAAGTGTGGAGTTTGGTGCACCTTAAAACCTGGTTTACACCCTAGCGGCCTTTCCAAGGCGGTAGCCCTATTGTCAACCCTTGTGTGTCTGTACTGTCTTTTTTTGCCTTCTATTCTTTTTTATATATAGGTGTTCTTTGTTTCTGTGTGTGTTTGTGGTTGACTGTCGTCTTTGAATGCTACTTTTCTGTTCGATTTGTTATCTATATTTGAAGCGCAAAGTAAAATACCACAAGAGTAATCCCAAAGTTGACTTGTTTTTTATATTATATATACATGAGCATGTATGTGTTTTACTTATATTGTCTATACATGCTCCCTTGTTTGTTAGTTAGAGAATATAACATGGCGGGGTTATCTTTATTTCCACTGCCCCATTTTATTGGGATAACAATAGGTAAAGAGTGAGGTTTGTTTCAACCTAGAACCTGGTTTAAACCCTCAGCGACCTTTTGTGCCACTGTCCGTTCTAAGGCGGTAGCTCTATTGTCAACCCTTTTATGTTTGTGATGTCATATTCATCTGTGTAGTTTTATCAGGCCTAAGTAGAAATGCACTCTCGGCTAGTTCACACGCATATAACAGAGGAACAATACTATAAATATTACATACAATATAATTATATAATATTATTATATTTCTAAACATGAGACAACTTCTTTCTCATAAGACACATACATTTCAATTTTAAGAGGATTGTTTAGCTGCATATGGTTAATTTTATTTAAAGTGGGCCAAGATATAAATGAAACATTTCATAGACGACGAAACTTTATTTACCACGTCATTCATAGGTCTACAAAAATGTTAATGGCCATCCTCAATAAACCTTACAAATGTAAATATCAAAATATTACAAATCTCTAAAGACCCTTGAGCAAATCAATTACATATACTATATGAACTTGAGCAAATCAATTACATACACTAGATGAACTTTGAACATTGTTTCTCGATCATAGTGGCCAGTGTAAATATTTGTTTATACAATTTTTACGAAAATCATCACTCATCTGATAAAGTAAATACTGAGACTAAATGTTAAATGATCAAACTATACTCAACAAAAAAAGAAACTTCCGCAACTTTACCCATACATGTAGACACAATGAAAACATATTTTGTTTGGTCTTATATGTTAATACCTTTGTGAAAAGGCCAGCACAATCATGAAAACAATTTACCTTGAATCCAACTTGTATGTATAGTTATTCCCCTTGTTTTGGTTTAAACAGCATTTCCGGGTATTGTGGTTTAAACTTTGATTTAACACAGTTTTGTTCTATTGAAATAAACAGAAGATAACCTCAGCACAAAAAAACAACAGAAAGTAAGCTGACCTGTTCACTCACTTTTGCGCCATACATCTTTCAAAAATGATTATTTTCAGATTACCTCCCTTTATAATACAAATATAGTGATTTCGCAATATGAATAAAACATGTTTTAGCAGCAACACACAAACTCTGGTTTTTGATGATTATTAATATCAATCAGAATGGTCGAGTGATAAGTATAAAATGATGAAATTATATCTAGATTGGTGTACAAAGTGTAACAAAGTCAACCCTATGCAAATCACAGCTTAAAATGTGGAAGTTTCTTTTTTTGTTCAGTATATAATACCATTCTTTCGTTATTTCGTTTTCACTCTTTCACTCATGTTCCTTATAATAGGTACGTTTAAATAACTTGCACACTCTCTGTGTAGATGATCAGTAATATTTATTATTATGTTATTATAATCGCGTTTTGGTGATTCCCATTTGAATTTTTGAGTCAATATCCTCGGGGTATCAATCATACTACTTTTCCCCTGCAAAATTTAAACACTGGAAAATATATAATTCAAGACAGTTATAGTTAAAGGGAGTACATCAGGATTTTCATGGGGTCTAGGTGTCCGACTAAAAATTGACAAAAAATAATATTTTCTATTCTGAATGGCCTAAACATAATGAATGAGCCGAAAAATTAGCCCTTATTTGCCAAAAAAACCATTCTGCACAGCAATATGTGCTATCCTAGGTGACGCACCTGGGTTAATTTCAGCATTTTACGTCTGATTCCATCATAGCTATATGGTGTTTTCAAAGTTTATACAGTAACACAATGGTTCTAACATTATATTTTGATTGATATAAGTGTTTTATCATGAATTGGAACATTTTTAAAATTTAAGATGTTTCATGAAAAATCCTGATGTACCCCCTTTAAGCCAAAAAGTAATGGGATTCTCTTCCATACTTTTAATAAAACAAACAAACCAAATCAATGGGCGCGTTTCACAATATGAGTCCTTATTCTCGTTCAGATCCTTATCTCGATAGTAATCTTCCCTTTCGGAGTGATATCAATATGTTCTATAATACAAATTGATTAGAGCATACAAAAGAAATAGCCATTACACACTCACGTCGTGAATAATGAAAGTATTCTACGGTCACGACATAAAACATCATTTACTTCAAAAGGGAAAAGAGTATGTTAAATACTGGATAGTGTAAAATAGACATAACCTTTGATATCTCAATAATAACAATCAATAAATCAAAACATTTCACTCTGAACGAGACAAATATCTTGTCAATAACAACCGTAAATTAAAAAAAAATCACTGTCGTCAACGGTACCAGTCGGCATATAATAAGTTCATACATTAAACATGTTAAAGGTGTTGTCTACTGGAGCGTTAGCTGTTTGGTTCAGTATATACTGAAAGGAAAAAGAAACGCAGGGTACGTATTTCCGCTATATATTGTATGTTTAATATGCTACTGCTAATCGAATGGTACAGGGCGACATAAGGCCTGTCCTTTTATAAAGAAGGTTTAAACAACACTGAACACACCAATGGTTACCCCTTTAAAGTTTCATTATCGTCAGAATGCGCATTTGGCTCAAGCAGGTGAGCAAACTTAGGCTTTAAATGTTGCAATCACTTAACATTAAATACAGTACTGAACTGGCTCAATTTTTCAAAGAGGAACTTCAGCATTTATGAATTTCTTGTTACAACGTGTACTGTGATTAAAACGTCTACAACATCACAGTTGTGTAATTTCTCTAACTGCACTTTTGTTTTTTACAAAACATCTTGGGATTTCCTTGGAATATATATGGAATTAAGTGTGCAGTATATGCAATATATAGCGGAAATACGCACCCTACGTTTCTTTTTCCTTTCAGTATATTATATGTATACTGTGCTGAAGGTAATCGAATGGTACATGGCTACATTAGACTTTTCCTAACATTAATAATGTATCTCAAGCTGGTGTTCTAACTTAGGATGTAAAAGTGTTCAGTCTCTTTACATTAAATACAATCCTGAAATGACTGAAATTGTCAGTGCACATCTTCAGCATTATGAATTTCGTGTCAAAAAGTGTTAAAATGTGTACTGTGATTAAAACGTTTACAACAGCAGAGTTGTGTTTTTACAAAACATCTTGAATATAACGTGAAATCAAGTGTGCATATAGATTATATAGCGGAAATTCCCGAGTTGCGTTACTTTTTTTCTTTTAGTATGGAAGGAAAAAATAGATACTTCGGCTGATATTGACTTTCGATTGTGTTTATGTTCAATATTTAAAAATTAAATTAAGGCGGTATGAGTATAGCATAGATCATTACTTGGGCGGTTTTCAAAAAATCGAAATGCATTCTTATGAAATGGGAATACAACTTCAGACCTTTTTGAAAGCATGGGACTATTTCAAAAGTGACACAGGTCGATACCTTTTAGAATAAAAAAGTTTGCTTTGGAAAAAAACACGTTTACGTAATGATAAAAATATTTAAACAGCTTCAAAGAACTTCTTTTTAATTAGTGGCCTTTCGGAAAAAGCAACACCAATTTCAGCCTTTTTATTGCTTGTTCAGTAAATATTGGGAATAAGGCTTAGGCTGTGGACCCTATGATGACGCCTATCTAAAGCCCATTGGGACGGTGGCGTTTGATGTTTGTCTATAATCTTTCCTGTCGTGCCCTTAATGGTTTATTCTCTTGTTGCTCTGGCTTCTGCCAAGTCATTGAGTACCTTCATTGTGGCTTTCTAGGTTATTGATTTTTTGTATTATAATTACACGAGCATATTTGTGTTTTACTTATATTGCCTATTGATGCTGCCTTGTTGGTTAGAGATTAAATCATGGCGGGGATTTCTTTATTTACACTGTCCTGTTTTAATGGGTTGACAGTAGGGTAAGTGTGAGGTTTGGTGCACCCTAGAACCGGTTTAAACCCCCCCAGTGGACTATTTTGCCACTGACCGTTCCAAGGCGG
This sequence comes from Cyrtodaria siliqua, assembly GCA_037043455.1. NCBI lineage: Eukaryota > Metazoa > Mollusca > Bivalvia > Adapedonta > Hiatellidae > Cyrtodaria > Cyrtodaria siliqua. Next base: position 77,481 of record JAWPHD010004134.1, read on the forward strand.
TAGCCTTATTGTCAACCCTTTTGTGTTTGTGATGTCGTTTGCATTTTTATTACTTTTGCCTTTGCGTTTGTCTGTTTGCGTGTTTGTTTTTGTGTTTTGTGGTTGACTGTCGTCCTTGAATGCTGCTTTCCCTGTCCGATATTGTTATCCTTTTTTACATTAGAATTAATTATCGAATATATCATTTCAATGCATTCTTATGAAGAACGTCAGCTCTTGTATAGCACTCTCGTCAGTGAAAGATAGATTCGTCTTGGTTTAGTAGACCAGGAAACATCAGTGAAATAAACTGTACAGTTTTTAGATTATTTTTATACAAAATAAATATATTTACATATTTTCATTAAAAATTATAAAATTAAGCAATAGATTTTGATTTGGGTGCGAAACATTTTACGACATTATTTAACGTATTACGATATACGACGCATGTGTTTATTGAACAGCCAACCTCCTTAAATTTGAGCACTGATGAAGGTTGATAAATATCATATGGCAATTAAAGGAGATCGAGTGTTAAAAAGCAATGGGCTTTGAGTCAGCTATGGCTGGTTTTCAAACTTATCCGAGCTATTATTAAGCTTGCGAACAAGTTTGGTAAAAACTGCATGAAAACTGAACTAGGGACGTATCATGTCGTGTACTTGTCCATCCGTCCTTTCGTCCGTCTGTCTGTCCGTTAACTTTTACCTGACAACTGATTGTGCCTAATAACTTTCAACGAATAAGGTTTACAAATATGACACTTTGTAAATATCAGCATGATCCAGAGACTAAATCTGATAAAAGTCCATAACTCTCTGATTCATATTGTTTAAATATTTCTCTTTGAAAAGGTTTAACAGAGTACTAATATTGCCAAAGATGGACGTATATGCCCCGCTAGGCGGGCTCTTCTTCTCAAATCATTCAAAAGGGCCATGAAGAGGTTGAATCTGATGTTTGGCTGGTTATTGAACTTGTTATAGCTTTCATTGATATAAACGCTCTGGCTAGGTTTGGTAAAAATGGAAAGATGAAAACTGAATTAACTAAAGATTTAGCATCGACCATTTTGCATCACACATTGGTCAGTCTAATCTGTTCATAATGTATTATTGTGCACTACATCTTATACAGTGTAAATATATGCACAGTGTTTTACTGAAGTGTGCATTACACACTAGTCTGTGTAATCTATTCATAATGTATGTTTGGATTGTGCACCACACATTGTACAATGCAGTCTATTCATAACGTCTCGTCACAATTTCTCTTTACAACGTATGTTTGGATTGCGCACCACGCATTGTACAATACAGTATATTAACAACATATTATTGGATTGTGCACCACACATTGATCAGGCTAATCTATTCATAACCGTTTAGTATGTTTGGAGTTTTCACCATGTATTAGGCAGTGTCTTCACATCGTGACATTATATTGTGCACCACGCATCGGCCAGTGTAGCCCATGAACAATCTATTATTCCCTTCTTGTTGCCGCAGCCCGATATAACGTCTTGCATAGGATAGTATATGCCATTTCCCTGCACCCATCCACAACTGTAATTATGAAAACGTAATATGAATATAATTATATAAGTGTAGAACGAAAATAAAACAATAATACACTTGAATAGAGTGTGACAGTCAACACAAAAGGGATCCATCAACACCACGATTGATGCCGTCACAGAAAAATAACAAACCTTAAAACATAGTTTTCAAGAACTCTTGGACTCAGTTTAACAGGTTATTGGTTATAATCGCTAAATTCTAAGTCTTTTTTTTTCTTCAAATAAAACATCCAAAGTAAATAATGGTCTCGTTAATCTATACTCTGTAAAAAACGTTTTGGACCATAGCAGTGTTCGAACCCGTACAATGATCGCTGAACCTTGACATTCGACCATAACACTTATTATCTCAGTTGATAATTCACAATAGATCAACAATCAGCAATAATTATCGTTTACAATGAAAGTTTGCGAAAAAATAATAATATTTTTATTGGTTACTCGAATGTGTCCGTAACTGTTACTTTTAATGAACTTCGCAACATTTTTTACAGACCCTTTGTGTGTTCGCGATATTTTTTAAAAATCAAATCTTGTTTGGAATTTAATGTTTCTGGTACCAAATTAACCGGGTAGGGTAGACCTTGGTTACTAAAAAAAGATATTTAAATTCTGTCCACTAGTTTTATTTTTATACCACTTTATATACACTGGTCCAAAACATTTTTTACCGAGTATAGAACCGTTGGGCATAGTTTGACAGTTGTTGTTCAGAATACACTAAATCATGCAGATAATCAAGCTCACAAAACTGGCACAGACATGGAGTCAGTCCCGTGTTTGCAGATAGTCACATGTATACAAAGATAACTGTAAAACAAACACGGTTAAACAGTAAAGAACCATCATTTTTTCTTTTTAGAAATGCTGGGGTATCAAGTAATTTCAAGTGGATTGCGTGGGGTGAAAAATGGCCCTGTCCCAGGGGTCCCATGATTTTGTTTTTTGTTTTTTTATTCATTTATTTAAGCCACATATGGTCCATCAATATATTTACACTATTAACAATTCGATAATGTCATGGATAGATGGCAAACATAAATTAGATTCAATATGTTATCATACACATAGTATAATTGTATTATGATTAGTTTGAATTGTTATATATAGATTAGTATGTAAATGTCCTTAAACCGCAGTTTTTTCTCGTTGTATTGAGATTGCAGCAAGATTGCAAGGGCTTTTTTAAAACTTATAACATTAATTTAATGATAAAAGGTTTGAACTAGGCTCTATTAATTTGTACTCCTAATTCAAAGGCTTTCTGTACGTATACGCTTAACTTTTTAATTTCAGTTTTATTAACAGTATTTATTAATTGTATACATTTAAAATAACTAGTTTTTTTCCAGAAATATTGCTTTATATACATTTTTCTTAATTCTTGATAGTTATTACATTCGATTAAGAAATGATATTCATCCTCTAAGGAGTTGCACTGTCTGCATAATCTTTCTTGAAAAGGTACGTTGACTGTTTTTTTCCATCGACCATCCTCTACTTCTAGCCTATGAGAGGATAGGCGGAGTCTCGATAATGCAAATCGGTACTTTGATATATTTACTATATCTAGGTACGGTTTTAAATCGAATGATGCTACCGACTGATAAAATAATGCGCTCTTGTTGAATTATTTAATTCTGCGTTCTACGTTTGTATAAATACGTCATTTAACCGTTGTTTAAACGATATTTTATTAGATACTGGGACCATACGCCGTACGACATGGGATAGTAGTGCACTACATGTCCACCGCCATATGCATGCCATCTTCTGGATGGTTAAAATTGTGTACTATTGATTTTATGAATATTGAGCTCTGCTCAACCCGGGGCTTGTGGGCGTGAGCGGTAGTTAGCATAATTCAACTACCGCTCATGAACAGTCTCAATCAAACCGAGACTGCAATATTTCGTATGTGTCGTGCTCGGCCGTTTCTAAAGAGGTCCATTATCATACTCTTTTTTTTAGATAAGCGTTATATAAAGTTTACCTAATTTTAGCAAAGAAAATAAAAACTTGCAAAACATGAGAATCGGAATCAGTCGTAAAAACTGTGGATACAATTGGCCAAGCGGTTTCTGAGAAGTTGTTTAATGCAAACGTAAATGCTTTTCCACCACTGTTACGCTTTATTGTTATTTATTGCAGAGTAAAATATTACAAACTAATAGTATAATTATAACATTTTTTAAACTATTTAAACACATTCATGGATAACGAAGTATGTACCTGCACATTTGATAGCCAGTGTCATACAGCGCCGTTAACTCGTTTAGCGTCATCAGACGTCCACCTAATGACGTACATGCGTCTGTCGCATCACTATACGTATACGAATATTGTATAATTTCACTTACGAATAGGTATACATCTGAAAGACAATTATCATTTATTATAGCTCACATAAAACGCTTTTGCTAAATCTCCATAAACAACCATGTATAATTTCTTACTGTCTGATGCGACGGTGATATTGCGGAGTGACAGTAAATCGCAGTGTGATAGTAAAAACATTATCGCAAACTCATCTTTGGAGTATGTTGGTTTACGTACTCTTTCGGTGAATTCGTCGGCTCTGTATGGTGAAATTGCTATTATTAACTCGAAATCATAACTTAAAAAGTACTTTTAGATTACCGCTTTCAATAAGCTACCATTCATTTTCTTAGTTAAGTTATTTCCAATCGAATGATAAAACGTTCATAACATTTTTAAAACGAAATCTGGCAATTTGAAAGTGGAATATGTACTGAAAATAAACCTTATGTTGGCCTGAGGGATTTCGGTATGATAAAATAAATATCGCTCACCCTCACATGAATGTGATATTTAAATAATGCCATTAACCAGTTCACTTTATACTAAAAGTCAACGTAAAATTACACACCATTATAGGTTTAAAATTAGGTTGATGGAGTTTCAACGTTTTTTAAGTTAACCAAATCATGCCCAAATTCAATATTCCGAATTTTTGATGAATAAAATAAATAAAAACAAATGTATATAATTCCAAACTTTCGATTTAAATAAAATGTTAAAATCTGATAAGAAATATCATAACTATCGCGCAAGAATATAAGAATCGTGCATAGGTATCCGGTGAAGATTGCAAATTCCAACACGATGTAAAATTCTTTGTATCGGAACCGAGTTTTACCGAGGGTTTCATTTGCCCTATCTCAACCGGATACCCATGACTGCTTCTTTTTCTTGCATATTAATAATATTCTGAGCATTGACGTCTCCAAATACTACATTATCAACATCTAGTACACTGCTTCGCAGCATTACTCGAAGGTAAATGGAAGGTTTCCATATTGTTACGTCATCGCCCCTTAGATTCCCGCCAAACAAATGTTTGCATTCAAAATTAAAGTTGTCTTTCAAATTTTGCAATGTCATTCAGCCGTTTTCTCCATCAATAGTTTATTTACATGCATGCAGTGATAAAACCTTCATCTGTATTGTAAAAAAACAAACATTTAACGCAAATTATACATCTACACGTGTGGTAGGCGGCCATATTGTTTATATAGCAACGGTGCACTATTTTCTGTGCCGTTGCCTTCCGGCTAACAAAATGTCAAGATTTTGAACAAACCGAAGTGCGATATACACACGAGGCGGGATCCCGAATAATGACGGGATTGACCGAGTTTTCACGATTGCAAATACTAACGTTTTGCATGTGTATTTACACAATGCCGTAATGCAACTGTATTTGTCAATATCAGCGCGCGACCGTTCTCTTCTCCCATGTGTAAAACGCGGATAACCTTATCATGTGTGCAAGAAAAAGAATGCCTCGAAGAATAGTTCACGCATGTGTAAAGCTTTTGTAAGCGACGTCACGTGTTAGGTTAAATCCATTGAAATAACAAGAGACATTGATGCGTTCTATTGAACAGGTAGACCATTTAAAATAAGAAATTTAAAATCACACATTTAAAAGTCAATTTTAAATTAAAAAATATAGAAAGCAGTAAAGTTTAATATATCACATACATAATAAAGCATTAATTTAAAAGGTTATGGTGTAAATAGCACATCCAAAGAGTAGATATATCAAAAGCTGTCGGAGTGGCATCACTCTCGCTGTTCGAAGTCAATTTTATACAAGGTCACGCCATTTACTGTCTCACTCATCTGGAACAAGTTCATTCACAAGGTCAAGTCTTAATTGTGGAGAGTAAGTGGTGGTGAGGTGAGGAAGAAAACATTTATTTATTTATTGATTGATTGACTGATATTTTGCAGGGGTCTGGTTAAGAGGTATGATGTATGGGGTTGTGTGGGTGTGGGGAAGATGTCATTGTATGGGATCAAAACATATATCGATATTTTCATGTTGATGTGGATGGGTGTCATCGGGCGTGGTGGTAAGAATACCAAAATCAAAGGACTGAAGGTCCTGAGAGTCGCCTGGCTTGAAAGTTAGTGTAGGCAGTGTAACATATTGTATGAAATATTGTATTTGAAAATGTTTACTGGCTATGTGTCCGGTCCGTGAGAGAACGTAAATAGAGGACAACGATGAGTTTCAATTCGACGGTTAAATGATAGTTCATTATGAGTTACATAACATGAAATATTATATATGTATTCGTGTAAAGGAAAAACATGCGCTTCGAACTACTATATTGGTACCGGGTTTCTAGTCGACCTAGCAGTATACAAATTACTACGCAGTTCAAAATTACTGTACATTAGGAATGTCAAATGAAACTCATCGTCTGTCAAAATAATCAATGTAGACTCGAAATGTTGGAGATATTTTTATAGAAAGGATGAATAAATGTATATTCCCACGATGAACCATTCACTGTAATACATAGTCATTACAAAAATAACTTTCTGTTTCCTATCACGTTGGAGAACTTCGGTGAATATGTAATGAGGCAAATTGACCAATCGTATTGCAAGATTCAACTACTTAGTGTTGTGACAACAATGAGTCGCCTTCAGGATGGGGGAGTTGCACTTCAGGGTGGGGGAGTTGTACTTCAGGGTGGGAGAGTGGCAACTAGATGAGGGATGTGATGATTTAAGAGGAAAAGGAAATGTTATAACAATGTATGTGTGGAGTGTGCAAAGGGGGTGTCATGGACGAGAATGAGGCACAGGGGTCAAGGCGTTATTAAAATGTACAGTCTTGCCAAATAGTTTACCCTAATATTTTAAAGTCCAAAGGCGCCCATATTTTGGCTTATATATGTCTACCAGTGCCTTTGAAAGACTGATGTCATATTCGAAGCTTTACTGACTTTTATTGATTCATGACTTCCAGCTATTGAAATACACGGACTTGCCAAACAACTTTAACCTCAAAATCTATGTCGAAAATGGCTATAATTGTGCAATATGGAACATGTGCCTTAACGGTCTTGACGACATATTCCAAGCTATAATGAAGTGTTATTGGTATATGCTTAGTAGCTATTGAAATACATGGACATGCCAGAAAGTCCAAAAAGTAGCCATAATTGCCAAAATGCAAAACAGAGTTATGGAACATGTGTCCACCATTGCTTTTGATAGATTGAATACATATTCCAAATTGCATTGACCAGTGGTTGCCGGAATAATTGGCCTTGCCATAAAAACGTTAACCTAAAATACAACGCTGCCGCCGACACTGACGACGTGGTGAGTACAAAAGATCTCCCTTGTCGAGCATTTTCGTTAGTTTGACATTACCATTCAGTTAACAAAAATGATAAATATCATCGATGTATTTGTTACATATTGGCGACTTCCGCTGTTTTTCCTAGTGGCCCACTTCCGGTTCGTACCGGCCGAGTTTGCGTCGTATTATGCCGAGAGTTTCTAATAAAACTCAGCTGGTATAGTTCAAAATATTAAATGTAGGCATTATGTAATTGTCATACCAGTGTTCCTCCTTAGAATAATAGTGGTATGAGTGTCGTCTGCACGCATAACTCTAAGTGTATTCGATGACGAATATGAGCATGTTTGTGTATTTGCAACGTAGTCGACGGCTAAACAAGCTGGTGAATAAAAACACCTAAAGATACACGCTAGTTCAGTAGCAGCAAGTTCTGTGGTTTCTGTATTCTGTATACTCCATCCCGTATGTCGTTCGCCTCGTGTCCAGCTTTGAAAATGCGCCTCTGATAGAAATACCCCTGCAAATACAAATAACAATATAAAGTACAAGACAAAAGTCCATCACTCCGTTTTCAGACTTGAGATTGTGTCTCTAAATAAAATACCACTGTAACGATAACATAACAGTTACGAAATATAAAACAAATCTCCATTATGTAAATGGTTCACACTGTGTCCAGGATTGCGAATGGGTCTCTGCTAGAAGAAAAAAACAGCTACAAATTATAAAACAAATCTACTTCATGTATACCGTTCGCACCGTGTCCAGCTTTGAGAATATGTCTTTTTTTACAGAAATACCACTGTAAAGACAAAAGTTTAAAACAAAATGCCATCACATGATGTTTGCACCGTGTCTAGCTTTGTGAATGTGCTCATAATATAAATATCACTGTAAGGACAAATAAACTTTTATTGTAATATCCAGCCACAAAAGTGGAGCCGGCATATAGTGTTACTGTTGCCTGTCCGTACAACAAAGTTATACATTGATTGAATTGATTGAATTGGATTTTATAGACGCACCAACAGCTAAGGTCATATGGCGACTTTCCAGCTTCCATTGGTGGAGGAAGACCCTAGGTGCCCCTCCGGGCAATTTTCGTGCACGGGCGGGCACCTGGGTAGAACCACCGACGTTCCGCAAGCCAGCCGGATAGCTTCCTCACATAAAGATTCCTAGGCCCCTGAGGGATCGAACCTACAGCGGTGAGGGGCAAGTGATTTCAAGTCAGAGACGTTAACCACTCGGCCACGGACGCCCCCAGTTTTACATTGAAGATTGTCGTAACGTCTTTTTCTCAGACATCCGGGGTTTTGAACTTAAACTTCTAAAACTGCATAAACATGATAAACAGAACACACATTTTATTTTGACTTGTACAGCGTCAATGATCATATAGATATTATATACATAATATTAGTCACGTGACTAGCGGAACAGTGCATAGTACTATTCTGATATTTTCTATATCAAGTAAATAAACTATTTATTACATTTCTAGTTGAAAATAAACTATTCTATATAAATTATAAAGTTAAAACAATATTAATTTTATTACATTTATAGTTGAGAATGAACACAATAACAAAATAATGGTTATGTCTATTAAACGGTATTGAGAATTCTAGTTCTTAATATTAGTGCCTTTTTAATGTATATTGCTAACTTCTGTAAAGAAGGATAAAAATATCGGACAGGGAAAGCAGCATTCAAGGACGACAGTCAACCACAAAACACAAAAACAAACACGCAAACAGACAAACGAAAAGGCAAAAGTAATAAAAAATACAAACGACATCACAAACATAAAAGGGTTGACAATAGGGCTACCTCCTTGGAACGGTCAGTGGCAAAGTAGGCCACTGGGGGTTTAAACCGTTTCTAGGGTGCACCAAACCTCACACTTACCCTACTGTCATCCCATTAAAACAGGACACCTGAATCATTTTCTGACTGCCTTAATTCTAAAAATGTAATCGTCCTAGGTCTGACAAAATAATGTTTCTAAAATCAAAGTAACATGAACAAATAATTATGAAATGATACTCATCTTCTAAATTTGTAGTATTACAACATTGACAATAACGTTCATTTCTAGCAATTCTATTTCTAGAATATCGTCCAGTTTGAATTCTTAAAGAGTGTGCTGAAAGTGTACATCGTGTTATAAAAATACGTAAAAATACGTAAAGAACTTGGCAAAATATCTAGATACGTTTCATAATCTAAATTAAATTTGAAATTGTTATACGATTCAAGTACACCACTTGATTCCTTTTAAAAAAGATCTTTATCTATGAAAATGACCTAAATTTGTCCTAGACAATATTCTCTATATATCGCTTCCGAAACAAATCTCATGAACAGCTTGGCAAAAAATTAAACTGTTTAATGGAATATTTAGCACGCAATGAAGTGTGCTTAAAAACACTTTTTTTTAATTATTAAAGCCCTATTTAAGCTGTCCTCCGCCCTCAAAGCTGGCCTATAGGAATATAAGCAACAAAAGGGTGTACTTCTTCTTTTGGTGAGTAATTTATGAAAACGAATAACATAACGTCGGTACATAACTCTTGCACACACATCCAAACACACACTTACTGATTTTTCAGACGTTGTTTTATTTTTAAAAACTGAATACAGATCAAGGGTGGTTTTGAATTAAATAAATAATTTCAGACGTTTTATCATGTCTAAAAGCAACACACGGCAGTCTTTAAGAGCATTAAACTTAGAATCTCGGTTTTTTAATTCAGAACCATTTAGAATTTATCTTGTCGATCTGCATAATTCTGCCGAGAAACAGGGTGCCTGAGATAAAACCTTATCTCGGCAGTTCCGTTCCTATCCCGTCAGGCGCGCCTCCTTTGATGACGTCAGCACGTCTTTTGATGACGTCAGTGTAAATTTGATGACGTATGGATATTTTAGAACGGAAAAAAATGGGAAGGAAATGGTAAAAAGGTAAATTAAATGATTTTAAACGATTAACATGATAAATAGATATCATGTTAGTGTCTGATCGTATCCAGTTTATCAGGTTCGGCACGAAAAAAATGATTAATAGGCTTGCATATACATGATTTCATTTAAAGATAACTTAAGTTATCTTTAAATGAATCCAACACCGCATAGTAATATTCAAAAGAAACAAGAAACGATTTGCTTTTAACTACAGTACTCCAAACAGTTTTAATCCAGAACCATTAAGAATATAAATAGGCTTGCATATACATGGATTCATTTAACATGTTTTAAGATAACTTATTAAGTTATCTTTAAATGAATCCAACATCACATAGTTTGAAATATTCAAAAGAAACAAGAAATAATTTGCTTTTAACTACTCCAAACAGTTAATAATTTACAAATATGAAAACTGTGCGGGAAAACTACGGGAATTCCGCGTGTAAAAAAAAATATTGCATTTGTCCCTTTAATAATAAGATCATAATTTCCCAAAGTGCCCATAATAAAATAAATCTCTAATGAAATATAATACTTTAAATAGCGAGTTATGGTTTAATTAAAACTAGTTAAATATAACAACGCAATTGCAGCAAGTATAATACTTAACATTACTGAAATGTTAAAAGATATAAACAGGCAATATTTGTTTAAAAACATTAAACTTTTAAATATTACTGCTTTCATGTAAAAAAAAAAAAAACGGCGGTCACAAACAATGGCAAAGCGTGTTCAAGTTTGAAGTATAAAAATTATAAATTCAAGAGAGCTTGTTTAAACATAATATCAAAGATATGCATAATTGTCAATTACAGTGACACACGGCAAGTTTTTAATTTTTAATCAAACTTTTAAATTAGCATCTCGCATCAAGTATGATTTTGACTTTAAACCTGCATGCATATAACTAAATAACATTTTCTTTTTTCATTTTCTCTGCCTATTCTTGAAGAGGTTTTTATTACATAACTGTCATAAATTATAAATTTACATTGAACTATGAATGACGTAATTTTAGTATCACACAAAAAAAGTTATATCGTCACTTTTTTATATCATCACTAGTGATGATATAACTTTGCCGGAACTACTTTCTTAACATATTTGTTAAAAAATACACTAGTTTAAAGTTAAAATATTTTTTAATTTCTTCTTTAGACAAACATTCATATATACGTTTAGAACATTAGTTTAGAACAGTAAATGGAATAGCCAAATGAAACAGAATAGAAAGTTTTCATACGCTTAGAGTCTTTATTAAAATCCTATGCAGTTTTGTTAATTGGAAACATTTACGTAAAGTTATATAATAAACAATAAAATTAACAGCATAAATTTGATACTGAATTAAGGTCACTCGAAGAAAAAAGTGGTAATTTGGTTAAAAAACTAGTTCAGTATCAAATTTATGCTGTTAATTATTCTCTACATATCTATTATTGGTGCTTTAAAATCAACGGTAATAAATTTGCAAAAATATTTTCTTTACACATTTGTATATTTAATAGTAATGACTGAACAAATGCAAGTTATATCAAGATCAAGACATTTTATTTCATAATTAAGGCCACCGGCCCATCATAAGAAACGAGTTGAACAGCATAATAACATTATTATACATTACATGGATGAAGATATATGAATACAACATGATTATAATAATTTCAGATTACAAATATAGAATATATAGTCAAATTAAGTAGAAACTTTACGTTTTGTCTATATCTAATATCTACTTAACATTCTTCGTGTAAACTCTATATTTATCTAACACAAGAAATTATTATCGATAATCAGTTTACGTTTTTCGTTTGATCTATATATAAATTTTGCAATGGATAAGATATCCAAAGTTTAGAATTTGTGCATGCCATACATTGATAAAATATATTCAAAGATCTGTCAACCAGCCAATGTGCATCAAAAATAGAATTCGATATTCCTCATATTCTTTACACTCCATTATAAAGTGAAATTCATCTTCAATTACTGATATATTTCTGAAATATTTCTAGCATAACAATGGGACGCCGCATCTTTTAAAAAATAAACATTGTCGTGAGTCCCTTTTATGTACAATACCAGTGAGGAAAGCGCAAGTTTAAAAATCAAGATAGCGTTTTTAAACATAAATTAATGTACTAAGTACATGAAGTAGTACAGAAAATACAAGATCACAATATAACGTGTTATCTTCTACGTACAGCCTGTTACTTCCGAAATGATTGAACTTGAAATATAATATAATGCATAAATCTCCAAATAAAAACATATTCAAAACGGTTTGTATTTTCATTAATTGTTTTTGGAAGGAAAAAGTAATACTTACTGGTAAAAACTACCAGAACGTTAATCACTAACTCCGCTCTGTTAAACATTGTGGTCGCACTGTGAGGTAGATTTAGATAATGACGAAGAGGCAAATGATCACGAGTTTGTGACTTAGACTGCTACTGGAATATATATTTATATGTGTTATCTGTTGTTTTGCAATTATACCGAACAAGCTAAATAAACACTGCTTTGTGCGGGTCCAATAGTTTTTATAGGCAGCGGGTCGCTAAGGTATCAACATGCCGATCGATGGATTGGATCTCTTATCGGAGCGCATTAGCAACCCTTAACGAATCTGCATATACACGTGACTTACATGCAACTTATATGCAGCTTATAACATATATGTCCCATATTCTACGCATATACGCCATTTAATATATTGTTCAAGTGAGTTATATGTATAAGTGGCTACTTATGTGTTCAGATATGTATGTACATAAGTCACGTATATGCCACGTATTCGACGCTGGTATTGGGAAGCAGTTATAAGCCAGTTATATGAAAGTGCCATTTTCATAAATGTAGCCTCATCGTGAAATAGGTAGAATCAATAAGACCTGTAGTCAGACATTCCCCTTAGGTGAGTGAGATGACAGCCTCATTTTAACAAAACGATATAGTCAGGAAAAGAACTTACTGGAACAGAAGCTGCATTTGTGTTGTGTAAGCTTTGTTAGAAAATTAAAAGGAATAACCAATAAATACGTACTTTCACATTTTCCTTTGTAATTTGATTGAAAGATTAACTAAACTACTTCTCATAATTTTGAGATGAGAATAAAGAAATTATTTAGTTGTAATGTAAACATGTTGAGAAAGATGTACATATCAATATAGATATAAAACTCGAACAGGAAAAGCAGCATTCAAGGACGACAGTCAACCACAAACACACACAGAAACAAAGAACAAATTTAAAGATGAATAAAAGGCCAAATAAGACATCGCAAACTCAAAAGGGTTGACAATAGGGCTACCGCATTGGAACGGACAGTGACAAAAAAAGGCGGCTGGGGGCTTAAACCAGGTTCTAGGGTGCACTAAACCTAACACTTACCCTACTGTTATCCCAAAACATGTTTATACTAAATTTATATGAAAATGAGTTTATTATTACAATATTTTGGCATCTAACTGTTTTCTATTTTTAACATAACATTATTAAAAATGCTGAATGTAGATTACGAAGGTATTGTCTAAATGCATTAATTTAAGAGAAAATCACACGGTACTTTACCTGCGAACTATGGTGAATGACAAACAAATACGAGTACGTTGCTCACTAGCGGATCCAGGGGGGGGCGCACCCGGCGCGCGCCCCCCTAAAAATTCCGGATCATACATGTATGTCCATTTTACTGTAGATAAAATATCAAATACGCCCTCAGTATAAAAAATGTTTTCGCTCGCTTCGCTCGCTCGACGCATCATGGCTAATGAGTGGTTTAATTAACACATTGTTAAATCCGTTTATTTGAAAACGCACTTTTTTTATTCATACATGTATGTCCATGTTAGTGTAGATAAAATATCAAACAATTTCGTTGCACGCCCTCAGTATAAAAAAAAATCTCGCTCGCTTCGCTCGCTTGACGCATAATGTCTAATGAGTGGTTTAATTAACACATTGTTAAATTCTTTTATTTAAAAACGGTCTTTTGTTATTCATACGTGTATGTCCATGTTACTGTAGATAAAACATCAAACAATTTAGATGGACGTCCTCAGTATAATTTTTTTTCTCGCTCGCTTCGCTCGCTCGACGCATAATGGCTAATAAGTGGTTTAATTAACACATTGTTAAATCCTTTTATTTGAAAACGGACTTTTTTACCCTATAAATGCACTACCGCAAACGTTTTATGAGGCTAGAGACGGTCCCGAAAATTGACCAAAATATTACGCCCCCCCCCCCCCCCCCCACCCTAAGCTGAAATCCTGGATCCGCCCCTGTTGCTTGAATGATCTGAAACTGCTTTTAGCTTAAACATTAATTTTTCCTTCCTTTGTTTCTTTCGTAAAATGTCAATATTTAAAACAATAATGCAGGAATTTTGTTTGTTCCAATCCATTTTATTATTGTGTATCACGTTTGTACAGAAACGTTATTTTTGAAATAAAATATGTTTAAATCAATCATACAAATTGATTAAAACGTACAAAATTCATAATCATTTATATGAAGTGAAAGGATAATTATTAGCTTTAGTAACAAATGTGTCATATGGTAGAACAAAGCAAGCTCACTTAAAGGGACACACGGCAAATTTAGATTTGTCCAAAGCTTACGGCGTCCCTTGAGTTTATCTAATTATTTAGTTACATCATTATTAATAATTATTTGAGTAGTTCAAATCAAATTATTTGTGCTTCATCGGATACTTTGAAACAGAAATGGAATTTAGAGAAATCGCTGGACGACCACTCATATTTTTATTCGACTTCGTCAACAAGTAATTTGCCAGATATATCAATTCTGGGTCATGAGGAGTTTGTAAAAACTGACGATACACATGAACCATGGAGTCTTGGTAGACGAGTGGTAGGGTTAGAAGTTTTTGTCGATGGATTAAAGGCATGTATTGCGTGTGATGGTCATCTTCACCATTGCGTAGATATAGAGACATTCGGTCTGGCGGCAGTGCTGTCCAAGAAGTGCTAGAACTTTAACTGCCAGACACTCAACAAAATATCAACAGGGAAGAAGTATGGGAAAACTTTCGACATGAACACCAAGCTAGCTACAGGTAAATACATGTAAATACTGATCATTTGTTGGTTATTAGAAAATTAGTGCATAAAATACACGTATACGAATGGAGGCTTTTCGTTTATTTATTAGACAAAAGTATTTCCTCCTAATTAATAAACGCTTAATGCAGTAAGCTTCTTTTACATGCGAACCAGCGGTACTGTCACACATGTTCGCGGACTTCAGAGTTAAGTTAATTCATGGCGGGGATGTCTTTATTTACACTGTCCCGTTTTATTGGGATGTGTGAGGTTTGGTACACCCTAGATCCTGGTTTAAACCCTCAGCCTTTTTTGCCACTGACAGTTCCAAGGCGGTAACCCTATTGTCAACCCTTTTGTGTTTGTGATGTCTTATTTGGCCTTATATACATCTTTAAAGCTGTTCTTTGTTTCTGTGTGTGTTTGTGGTTGACTGTCGTCATTGAATGCTACTTTTCCTGTTCGATTTTTATATCTATATTTAAAATGTTCATCATTGCTCGACTTCATACTTTTCATCGAAGCTATTTTAAAAACCGTTGGTTTCTAACGACTTAAAAGAAGTTTTAAAGGAGTGGTTGCCTGGTAGAGGTTTAGCTGCGTTAATTATGTTGATATCTCTGTGGTTCGGGTGCAATTTTTAAAGTCAAAGACCCAGGATTATAGTCACTAGTGAGGCACAATATTTTTACCCCCTTTTTCATATTTGAGCTAGTCCAGGAATATCCTGGTATATATACCAGCAGTGGCTGTTGTAGAACTGATACAGCAATAAACATATAGGTTATTTCTATTGGAAAGATATTTATTTAAAGCCTTACAGGGACATATGGCAATCTTGATTTGTTTAAAATTCGCGGCGTCCCGTTCGTTTATGCTACATAATTTGCATGTGTTCAATCAAAAATATTAATTATTAGAATATTTCAAAGTAAATAAATATTTCACCAATTATATATTTAAATATATTTGGTATTTGGTATATTAACAAAGAAAATTGAAATCTCATTTTTAGCTCTACTGGCCAAGGGCCAGCAGAGCTTATGGGATGGTGTGTTGTCCGTCTTCCGTCGTCCGTCGTCCGTCGTCCGTCCGTTAACTTTTCTTCAAACGACTTCTCCTCAGAAACCGCTTGGCTAATTTTGACCAAACTTCACATGGATGATCCTTAGATGAATGCTTTTTAGATTTGTTAAAATTAGGTCAGCGCTACATCCAAGATGGCTGCCATTACTATATATAATCGAAACCTTAAAAAATCTTCTTCTCCAGAACCTCTGGACAGATTTCAACAGTTTTTCTTTTAAAATGATCGCCAACGCCTAGACTATCAAGTTTGTTCAAATAAAGTCCCCGGGGTCAACAATGGCTGTGCTCCGGGGGTCCAAAGTTTGTATATTGAGGTTTTGCATGTTTTTCATATAGACATATAGGAAAAAACTTTAAAAAATCTTCTTCTCTGAAACCACAAGGGACAGAGCTCTCATGTATTACATGTAGCATCAGCTTATGGTCCTCTACTAAGTTTGTTCAAATGGTGACTCTGGGGTCAAATTTGTCTCCGCCCCGGGGGTCACAATTTTACATAGACTTATATAGGATTTTTAAAAAAAAAATCTTCTCGGAAACTACAACAGCCGGAGGTTTGATATTTTGCATTTACTATAAGCTTATGGTCCTTTACCAAGTTTGTTCAAATGGTGACCCTCGGGTCACATTTGGCCCCGCCCCAAGGGTCACATGTTTTACATAGACATGTATAGGGAAAAACTTAAAAAATCTTCTTCTCTGAAACTGCAAGAGCCAGAGGTTCAATATTTTGCATTTGCTATAAGCTTGTGGTCCTCTACCAAGTTTGTTCAAATGGTGACCCAGGGGTCACATTTGGCCCCACCTCGGGGGTCACAGTTTTACATAGGCTTGTATAGGCAAAAATGAAAAAAAAAATTCTTCTCATGGCACAGAGCTCGCATGTATTACATGTAGCATCAGCTTATGGTCCTCTACTAAGTTTGTTCAAATGCTGACCCTGGGGTCAAATTTGTCTCTGCCCCAAGGGTCACAGTTTTACATAGACTTATATAGGATCTTTTTTTTTTAAAAATCTTCTTCTCGGAAACTACAAGAGCCAGAGGTTTAATATTAAACATTTATTATAAGCTTATGGTCCTTTACCAAGTTTGTTCAAATGGTGACTCTGGTGTCACATCTTGCCCCGCCCCGGGGTCACAGTTTTACATAAATGCTTGTATAGGGAAAAATTGAAAAAAGTCTTCTTCTCTGGAACTGCAACAGCTTAAGGTTTAATATCTTGCATTTGCTATAAGCTTATGGTCCTTTACCAAGTTTGTTCAAATTGTGACCCTCGGGTCACATTTGACCCCGCCCCAAGGGTCACATGTTTTACATAGACATGTATAGGGAAAAACTTAAAAAATCTTCTTCTCTGAAACTGCAAGAGCCAGAGGTTTAATATTTTGCATTTGCTATAAGCTTATGGTCTTCTACCAAGTTTGTTCAAATGGTGACCTATTGGTCATATTTGGCCCCACCCTGGGGGTCAGTTTTACTTAGGCTTGTATAGGCAAAAGCTGTTGTTGTTGTTTTTTTATTTGTTTTTTTGTGTTGTTTTTCAATTGCAATTTTTTTTTATTTTTTTTTAATTTTTTTTTTTTTTTTAATTTTTTTTTTAAATTTTTTTTTTTAAATTTTTTTGATTGATTTTTTTTTTGTTTAATTTTTTTTTTTTTTTTCCTTTTTTCCTTTTTTTTTTTTGATTGATTTGATTTTTTTTTAATTTTTTCATTATCTTTTTAATTACTTTGACACTTACTTTAAAATTTCTTGTCGGCGCTACTCATCCTAAATGCCTTGCTGAATTTCCACGAAACTTGGCAGGAAGCATCGGTAAGATGTCTAGTTGTGCATATCACGCTTTTGTTCCAGTTCGCTGATTTTTGACGGAGTTATGGCCCTTTGACATTTTTATTTTAAATTTCTTGTCGGCGCTACTCCTTAAACGGCTTGTTGGATTTCTACGAAATTTGGCAGGAAGCTTCAGTATGATGTCTAGTTGTGCAAAGCGCGGTATATCAATGAAATCCTGGACAATTTCGAAAACTAGCTAGATCTTGTTAGTAATAACAGAGTTATGGCCCTTGATTTGTTGAAAAAAGCTATATTGTATTTTTCTTTGTTAAATCTATAGGAGAAGAGAGTTATATCTAGCTTTATTATATAACCTATAAATAGACGCGTTTTCATTGGCTAAAAAGTAATTTTTTAGAAAAAATATCTAGCGATATTGACCTGTTTTTTTGATATTGACCTGTTTTTTTGATATTGACCTGTTTTATATAATTGTTTTTTTGATATTGACCTGTTTTATATAATTGTAAATTGAGGGTTATATAATAAAACAGTTATGGACTTTTCAGCTGTTATACATGATGTTGATATGCACCAAAAAATCATTATTGACCTCGGCTATCGCCTCGGTCAATAATGATTTTTTTGGTGCATATCACATCATGTATAACAGCTGAAAAGTCCATAATTGTATAATATCTATCTAAATCTATAAGAGCTGTTTTAGCCAGTAGAACGTCCACAGGCCCTCTTGGGCCTCTTGTTTTATTTGACAATGACAATAACAATTCTTTATTGAATAATCTTGGCCACAGGCCCATAATACAAACAGTTGTTACGAATGCGACATACACAATAATTACAAAATATAACAGTTTTCAAAATACTACAAATATTTACAAATTATAATCAAAATATTCACAGCATTAACGATTATCCTAGAATGCGACCTGGTTTATGTATTACATTTAATGGATATTTAACTTTTTAATAGTATCGTTTCTAACTTTAAAGGCATAATAAATAAATGTTGATAAATCTAAAATTGTACGTTCATCACTGTTAAATAGATGATAAAATAGTTCAGTCGTGGTTGAAGAATTATGAAGTTTAGTAAATATTTTTCGTTCTTTTATCGCTATACAGTGGACATATCATGATAAAATGGTATTCGTCTTCTATTGACTGCCTGTCACAAAGTGGACATATTCTTTCTTCGTAGGGCGTATTATTATGCCGACCAGTTTCTACAACCAGCTTATGCGCAGAACATCTTAATCACGAAAATGCTACTCTGAATTTTAAGGGCATGTTTGAAGAAAGGTAGTTTGCAGTTTTCAATTCAGGCATAATATATCTATAATGTCTACCTTTGCTAGATTCTGCCACCTTTCCACACCATTCCTGTTTAGAACAGTCAATAAGTATTTGCTTGAAAGTGCGAATAAACACGCTTTCATTTCCTACCCCATCAATTAACCAAGCATATCCGAATCCATATTTAAATAACAAGTTTTTAATTTGAGTCGCCCAATTGATAAGTCCAGCTTCGTCTAATTGTCTCAACATTTTATAACATTGGTTGGGATATCTTGTTCTGTTTAATTTGATCAATTTTAACCAATATCTTATACAACTTCAATGATAATCTATATATTTTTTTATTTAATTACATGCATGCCAAGCAATTTTAGAGTCAAAATGATGCAGGATTAATAAATGGTGATGCAAATTTTAATAGTTGATAAACAACTCAAGATTGCAGTGTGGCTCTTTAAGAATTGATCGTTTGAAGTTTTTTTAGGCATTGATGCGGTTTAAAATGCTGTTAGCAATTGACACATTTCATGAAGTGCATTTGGCCAAAAAAATAACACCTGTATTTCAGGTTACCCTACCTAGCCTAATTCTTTTTTGACTGTCACCTGAACATATGTTTGTCATATTTGAATTTATATGTCTAACATTCCTGTTCTATACAGGCTGTGTAAAAATAATTTAAAAAAAATAAATTAAAGGAATTTCGCATTTTCCGTACCTACCTAACCTATTTTTGGTTTCAGTGCAGCATGAAATACGCATATTTTTATTTGGCCTTGGCGCTTATGTTAAATTTGCCATTTACTAACGGCGCTTAAAACCGCATAAATATAGAATAAATGTGAATCAATTCTTCCATTGTGTTTCTGTATTTACCGGTATGCGGTTTTAAACGTCGGTAAACAAATACAAATTATATGAAGTACTTTAGCAACTTTGCGGTTATTTACCATAAACGCAAACCGGCAAATTAATTACATGTGTTTAAAACAGAATGTTGCTTGAATTACGTATTAGTTATAGAATGTCCAACGAGGTGTTGCGAGCGTATATCATGACATATATCGAGGCGTAAGGCGTAAGCCGAGATATGTTCATGACATAAGCGTGTAACACCAAGTTGGATATTCTATAGCTGTTTTATCGCTTGGTTTGTGTAATATAGTATCTCACAAAGGGTTCTGATATTTGGTATAAAGGAACAGTTTATTTATAAACTATGCGTTATGCCAGATATCAGAACACGTTGTGGCGTAGTGATGACTGTTACGGCCATATAACAAGAAGTTCAGGTAACAAGGAAAAGCGCCGCACCATGCGATAAAGTGAGATATGTGTCGTTTCAGCAACTTTGCATAGTGGATCAACAGTGTTTTGGCATGTTTGAATATCCCCCCAGTTAGTCATGCTATGCTTGATGCAAGGTGAGATTTTAGATAATATAAATTTCAACATACCTTTTTCTTCTTTTAAGAATCTCTACAGGAAAGAAACTGTTTAATGTCATTGATTTATTGTTACGGTAAATGCATACTCTTCAGGGAACCTATGGCCAGTTATTTCATAAATTCAGATTTTGGAGAGATTTCATTTTCACATGGAACCAACGTGTCATGATGCTTTCATTTGATGAACCAATTGTAACCGATGATCGGTTAATTACATCAATTACTTGACGCCTTCATAGCTGTAGATAAATCAGATTCAAAATTAATGTCAGTGAGTAACTTCGGGTCGCTGTGACCTACTTTCAACAAAATATAGGTCACACCTAGTCTCCACTAAGACATTATCCCTCACTGTTAATGACAATAATTAAATTAAACATTAAGTATGTAAGGAACGAATATCTCTTGGGACTGATATTGGTGTTGGTGGTTAAATAAAAAATCTGGACTTCTTCATAATACGCTCTACTTTCAATTAGATAGTTCACCGTTAGGGAACTCATACTTTACTGAATTTGGTTGTTTTAACGACATAAACATGTAACAGTTTGTCTGTTTGTGTGTGTGTGTGTGTGAGAGAGAGCGTGTGCGTGTGTGTGTGTGTTCGTGCGTGTGTGTGTGTGTGTGTGTGTGTGTGTGTGTGTAAAATGGTGAAAGCGCTTGTGACAATTAAAGCAGACAAATAATATACCGCTTCGCTCCACATGGGCGGCACGTGTTGGACTCCTTAAAGAACTGCCTATTGTACTTCTTGTGTACCAGTATGTCTTGCAAATTACTGTCCCCTCGAAACGCTTCTATTGGTGGTTCCGAGAAGATTGCTTTCATTGTGTTGACAGTATGAAGCGTAGGTAGGTGTGTTTTTGCCGAATTCGACCTATATTTGGTAATATATATCAAAATTGTTTTGAAGAAAATAATTCAACCCTCGATGTTGCATATGCCCGTACATCATGGAGTCTGACACGTTCACCGATGTAAACGGGAATACATACAAAGTGAGGAACTTGATCACCTGCAAATCAACCAATGTATTTTTTGCAGTGTACTGTAGGTGTTGCCAGGGATACATCATATGTGGGAGAGACGGGCGACACCCTGTATCAGAGACATTTGCTGAACCTATCCCGAATACGGACACAGTACAACGATCCGATGGCAGCACACTTTTACACAGATGGACGCCGTATCAATGATTTTAGGGTGATGGGTTTGGAGAAACTGAATGGGGACGAGCAATGCCGGAAAACCATTGAGCAGTTATGGAAGAGTAAGCTGCGAACATACCGGCTATATGGCGTCAATCTGAAGGAATAGCGCGCCATTACACGCGACGTTATGACGCGCCCACAACGAGGTCACGTCCGTTGTATATGTATACATTGAGTAATAAATTAGCCCTGACGAAGGACGTAGGTCCAAAAGCTTGGCGGAGTTAATTAATTGACATGTCGCCAGTACTTAGATATCTCCGCCCTATTGTTGATGTCGGAGTATATTGACAATAGTTTATATAACATAGTTGCACGTGCTTTATACACGTGCTGTTGTTTGTCGGAGGTATCGTTCTGGTTTGATTGGTTGAAATGGATAAATGATTGACATCTGGCGACATGTTAATTAAACATAGATTCTTTATTTTTTATATATACATGTATATATAGGGAGAACTATTTGAGAACAACCAAGGACAGACAACCTTCGGACAAACTACGGCAGGGCGCCTTGTTATGATGAGAGACACTGAAATCAAACGTATACATTCACTTCCTGAAAACGATAGGTGCAACATAAGCTGATATACTGTATCTCTACCTCATAACACACTCGCCTGGAAGCACAATTAACATAAACACGCATACATATATACAATTATAGTTTATATGGGTGGGATCACATTTAAGGATTTAACCACACACACGTAATATTTTTAGATAGGGACAATGAAAGGTGCCGGATCACTAGGATACTGTGAATTCAGTAAATGGTATATATTAAAGGGAGATAATTTGAACTCACAACGGCAACGAAATTTGGGATCAAAGAGATTCACGTTCACAAAGCAGAATTATATATAGGGAGAACTATTTGCGAACAACCAAGGACAGACAACCGTCGGACGAACTACGGCAGGGCGCCAAGTAATATATATAACATCTATGACTTTTTATCAATGTATGAATTTAAATTTGTTCATTTTGCACATTTTTATCATTTCAAATTAAGAGAAACTTTGAGAAGTTGCAAAAGAGTCCAAGAAGAAGTTTCCCTTGAAGAGTACGAGTTCTAGTTGTGTCTATTAAGGTCAAAACCCAAACATATTTATGCCCCCAAATGGAGACATATAGTAATCGCACCGTTTGGCCCTTCGTCCTTCTGTCCTAAATTATGTCTCAGCCATAACTTTTGGACTAAAGGGATTCTCATGAAACTTCACGCAAATGTTAATCACAATGAGAAGGTCGTCTACAATAATCGGGCTTGTACCTTAAAGGTCAAGGTCACACTTGAAGGTCAAAGGTCAAAAAGGTAAAAATGATCTGGGCATTTGTCACTGATGACATTTCTTGTTTGTTTCCTACAGTTAACAACATTTGGGTAGGTAGACAATTTTTAATCAGAAAACTCTGGTCAGTATATTGACAAATGTTATTTGGCGAACGGTCTCGAACTCATTGTTTCTGAGAATGACTTTAGTTAGGACTGAGATATTAGAATGAAACGTGTGTATGTAGCTTTTATGAAAAAGAAGCTTGGAATTGCATTTTAGGTCACTGGGGTCAAGGTCACTGTTACTAAGAATAAACAAATGTTTTCTGGATAATTTCTTTAGTAGGAATGAAATGTTGGAATGACACTTGGTGTATGGGTAGCTTATAAGGAAAGAAAGTTTGGGATTGCATTTGAGGTCACTCGGGCTAAGGTATGCTCAATTTCACTATCTATAGTAGCCTTCAAAAACAGACTTGTGTACTGTTATGAAACACTTAAAAAATAGCCATTATGAACAGCAATCTAGAACCTTTCTATCAAAACTGGCAAAAATACAAAGATATTTTCAAACC
This sequence comes from Cyrtodaria siliqua, assembly GCA_037043455.1. NCBI lineage: Eukaryota > Metazoa > Mollusca > Bivalvia > Adapedonta > Hiatellidae > Cyrtodaria > Cyrtodaria siliqua. The sequence goes on from JAWPHD010004134.1 coordinate 101,415, forward strand.
TTCCTAAAATATATTTATTTCAAGATAAGTTTTTGTAATATTATGTAGTGAAATAATATCCGAATAAAAAGTGTTTACATAGGAAACTTTTAAAGTTGATATCATTTTAATCAATGCTCATATTTTTCCTGTTGTGAGGGTCTGTATGGGGGTTGACATACAAAGTAAGAAAAATATCAACAGCATTTATTGCGACATGTTATATAACTATTTGTTTATATTTTAACTGAATAATGAAAACATGTTTGTACTTTGTGCTCATATTTATTGTCATGCATTTATTAAGGTATATCATTATATTTGCAAGATGTGCGGTGGGATGGTCCTTCCTGACCCATCACATACCTATGTACGAGGAGAAAAAACTAGGGTTTAGCCAAGTGGTGGCTGAAAAAAAATGAAAAAGAAAAACGTCGATGTTATTAAAAGTAGAAAACGTGGTAATTGTCAAGGTCACATAGACCCGATCAGCGTGATGTGGATTGCATGTGTTACAATGCCTTGTTTTAGTAGAAAATAAGTATTAAGCTCTTATTTTAAACGGGCTTTTTAAATGCTTTTTTTAGCTCTACTAATCAAAAATCAGCAGAGCTTATGCCGTGGTGCGGCGTCCGTCGTCCGTCCGCCCGTTCGTCTGTAAACTTGTTTTATGGCGATTACTCCTCTATAACTACTTGACGGATTGTTTTTGTGAAACTTAATGAGTAGTTGATCCTTGCATGAATAAGGCGGGCCAGAAATTCAAGATGGCCGCCACGGCTAAAGATAGTTTTAAAAATGCGATATTTTGGCGACTACTTCTCAAAAATCATAAGTGATATTGATTTAAAACTTTTACCAAAATGATAGGAGCGACATGTACTTGGTCCTAATAAAAGATTTATTTTGATTCGATGTCAAACATGGCCGCCAGTGGCCATCTTTATTTTTACATAGAGATATATAGGAAAATATTGTGGCGATTACTCCTCTGAAATTACTTGACGGATGTTCATGAAACTTCACAGGAATGTTGCTCTTGATATCTAGTTTATCCTAGCAATCATTCAGGACGGCTGGAAATTCATGATGGCCTCCAGGCTAAAATAGATTTTAAAAGTGCGATTTTGAGGCAACACCTTCTCAAAAACCATAAGTAATATTGATTTGGAACCCTTTACCAAAATGACTGCCACGACATGTTGTTGGTCCATTTTGATTGGATGTCTTTACATATAGGAAAAACTTGTGGCGACTACTCCTCTGAAACGATTTGATGGAATTTCATGAAACTTGACAAAAATATTTCTCTTGATGTCTAGTTGAGATCGGTAGGATATTCAAGATGGCCGCCACTGTTAAAATTAGATTATAAAAGCTCGACTTTGTGGCGACTAATTCTCAAAAATTATGACTGTTATTGAATTGGAACCTCTACCAAAATGACTGGTACGACATGTGCTTGGTTCTAACCAAAGTTAATTTTGATTGGATGTCAAACATGGCCACCAGTGGGCATCTTTGTTTTGATGGAGTTCTATAGGAAAAACCTGTGGCGACTACTCCACTGAAACGATTTGATGGATTTTAATGAAACTTTACAGGAAAGTTGCTTTTGATGTCTAGTTAGTCCTAAGTAAAATCCAGGTCGGCCGGAAATTAAAGATGGTCACGACAGTTAAAAATAGAGTTTAAAAATACAAATTTGTGGCGACTACAAAGTTGTTTTGATTTGGAACCTTTACTAAAATGACTTGCATGATATGTATTTGGTCCTAAACAAAATTCATTTAGATTCGGTGTCAAAGATGGCTGCCAGTGACCGTCTTTTTTACATAAGAGTTATTTATAGGAAACTTGTGGCGACTACTTCTCTGAAAGTGGTCCTATTTCCATAACACTTCACGGGTTCCCATGGCTGATCTGGCTATCAAAATACATCAGTAGAGCTTCAAGGTCATCCTTTTGTTTATAACCATAAACTCTATCAACAAGCATATCCAACTCAGTTCATAAACTTTGCAAATCTGTGTCTGATAACGGGTTTTCTTTGATATGATAAATCTAGGATATGGTTTAATACATGTAGACATTGAAGTTCACCGTCCATTTTTTGTTTCATGAACATGTTTATGTTTATTTAAATCGAAATCAATACGCAACAATAGATATTTACAATTCAGACATTGCAATATCTGTAAAAAGCGAGAATAATATTTTATTTGATAACGTAGAAAACTTTGAACAGCTAAATTAATCTATAGGTAACTGTACTTATCATTTATCTGGCAATAGTTGTGCAGCTTTACATTTAAAATTTACCTCATTTCCCCGTGCAGTCACGCAGTGGTAAAAGAAGTATCTACGTCATGCAAAGAATACTAATTTTTTACATACAACTTAGTAGCGGTTTTAAATATATGATTCTCTCCGAGACTATCAAGAAATGTTCATATGTTGTTTAAGAGTTAAATATGTTAATTGATTCATCTTTAATTCAAAGTTTCCGTATTATAAACACATGTATGGTATCAACATCATTAATATGAATTGCGTTGAAGGACAATGCACAGTGATAGGTTGTCAAACAGGGAAAGTTGCTGGCTATGCGGTGATGTCCAAGCAATCCAGTGTGTGTGTGAAAGTGGTGTAAACAAACATCTAGCTCCGCAGAGCATGACTGCAGAAACAATTGGGACGGCTTTAGCTATGGAGGCAGTTATGGTTGCTGAAATGGTTCAAGCCGTAAACAATAAAGGTATGACAACTCGTGTAATTATTTGTGACGATAATTCTTTCACAATAGCAAGACTTCGGTCTACAGTTGATTATAATAGCTCCAAACGATCAGACAGAATCCATGTCCGAAAAACCCTTAGCAATGCTTTATATGCTCTACAAAAGCACCTGTCAGGGAACTTTTGAAAAACGATCACCTTGAATGGTGATGATGTTTCATCATAAACACTTACTCTCATTTACATTATTTTCCATCATGTTTCATGTTTCATGCTTTTCGTTACATTTTCGAAAATAATTCAGGTATCGATTTATCGTCACATGGTATAATCTTACAATCGTTCAATGTGAGGGTTTACCATCACCCAGCTTGAAACAACAAAAAAACTGTCAACTTGATCAAAGCGAAACGCTTCATTTCTGTCGCGATATATTCAAGTCAAAGCTAAATTCTTCGTCTATACATTTTTAGAAAATGTTAAAATGTTATAAAATTCATCAAACAGAATTCGATAAAACTTGGATGATATGCAGTAACACATGTGTTTACCTTCAGCACCGCTTCCTGCCCTTTTTATCGAAATCCAACCAGTATGTAGACCGGTTCTCGTTTATAAAGCTACTGACGGGTTCCCAATCTATACTTCTACCGATAAACCAACATATCAACAGGCAACAACAGCAGGCAATAAACACAGGGACGCGAAATATATCGGACTTGTAGCATGGTAGCGAGTTCGCGTATTGAATTACGATGTGATGAAACATCATCACCATTAAAGGGGATGATTTTTCAAAAGTTCCCTCACATCATGATGCAGCCCTTACCACAAGGGTCATAAAGTATATAGTAAAATATTTTAGCTACATGCTGGCGCAAAATGTTGGAAATCCAGGTGGTATCTGTAAAGGGCTAGAAGCTGTATGTAAGCACCCTTTTGGTGACAATTCTAACTGTCAACACTCATGGTGCAGGATGAAGAGAGACAACAATGCTAGGTTCTCCACTTTACCTTATGGAAAGCCACTTAAAGATGATACATTAAAGCATGCACTTGAAGAGCTTTTCAGAAGCTATCTGAAACACTCTGTGAAGCTTAGTAAACTTAGACGTACTAAAGGTAATGAGAATTTTAGCAGAACCGTTTCATCAAAAGCTCCAAAGTCACAGCACTTTTCTGGCTCTGCTCTGCTAGTTTGAATTTCAGGGTGTCTGCCAGTGTTGCACAAAAATAACATGGAACAAAGATATTTGCTTTCAGTAAGGCGTAATTATTTGAATGTTATGAGTTCACTTATTGTCGAGCCAGTTTGCGAAACTCGACTTAGCGATCACAATGTCGTCCGGATGTATGTGTGTCAATTCCTTTGTCTGTTAGCTCTTGTCTTCCATTTTCATTTATTAAAATTTATTAAAATCGTTTTCGTTACCTGCAGGATGTTCACCAAACTCCACTAGAATTTTCCTTATATGGATCCAACATCACATACACAATTTCGGGTCGCTGTGACGTACTTTGACGAAAGGTACGTCACATCCTGTCTCTGCTACAACATGCGTAACTTGCTTCTTTCTTGCGAGATTCTATAGGCATATAACATCATGTGCAGAATTTCGGGTAGCTGTGACCTACTTTGTTGAAATAAGGTCACGTCTGATATTCTCTGCGACAGGCATATATTATTTCTTTCTCGCAGGATTGTTACCAAACTTCACCAGAATGTTGCTTCCATGCAGCTAACATCATTTGCATAAATTTGGGTCACAGTGACCTACATTCGATAATATATAGGTCTCATCTAGTCTCCGCTACGACTTGCATCCATCCCCCACTGTTTATGACATAAATTAAATAATTATTTAGTAAGAAACGAATATCTCATGAGATTGACATTGGTGTTGGTCAAGTAAAAAATCTGGACTACTTCAGAATATGGCTCGATATGTAGGCCGTGGCCTTCTAGTTTTTGTTTTCTTTGCTGCTTGTTTATAGCTGTACCGGCCAAAGGCCATATGAGCTTACATGATGGGCTGTCATCCATATGTCTTTTTGTTGGCAATTCCTTCCATTCTTCACCAAAGTTGGTGTTTTATATTTATAATATCTTGGATGAGGAATCAGCAAAGCTGACGCTTGTCTCACCTGGGTTATTAACCAGGTTTAGTTAAGGGTATGCCGATTGGCGGGCGTGCGTCCGGCGTTAAACTCTTCATTTCGGCTTAATAACTTTTGTTAGGAACGAGGTATTGCGATGAAACTTGCAGAGTAGTTAACTTGTATGGAAAGAAAGGTTGGGCTTGCATTTGGGTCAAGGTCACTGTTAGTAAAAATAGAAACAATGTTTCTTCTCAATAACTTAAGTAAGGAATGAGATATTAGAATGAAACTTGCTGTGTAGGTAGTTTATATCAAAAAGAAGTTTGAGATTGCATTTGGGGTAAATGGGGTCAAGGTCATTGTTACTAAAATAGAAAAATGGTTTCCGCTTAATAGCTTTAGTTGGGAATGAGATACTGGAACGAAACTTGCTGTTTATGTACCTTATATGGAAAGGAAGCTTGGGATTGCATTTGAGGTCAAGGTCAATTTCAATGTTACTAAAATAGAAAAAACGGTTTGACATATAAAATGAAAACAACTTGTTTGACAATAAGGTAACGATATTATATATTTAATTTATAACGAAGATTTGTCTATTTATGTAATTAAAATGTTTATTAAAAGGTATGATGATGTGCAAGTGATAGGCAAGTGAATATCATGCACTGATACTATTAATTATTCATTATTGTGTTATCTGTACTATATATTTTTAGGTGCACAAGAAATTGGGGGTCTCACCTCAAAACGTGCCACCCTGAGAGACATTCAAAGTAAGAAAAGAAAAGCGATTTCTACAACCAGGAAGGCAAAAACAAATACGAATTAAATTGAAACAAGAAAGGTCAGTGCAAAGTCAAGCTATTACATGTACTAAATACATTTTAAGATGTGCATAAGGCAAGTTCATAGCACAGATTCTGCATATCAAAGTTATATGTTCATAATGTTGATGTATACTCTTTTCCCTTGCAGGTACAGATACGTATCATATTTCTATCATAAATCTAGCAATTGATATTGAATTAAATTATTTAGGCAGCATTAGTAGGCAATATAAGTAAAACACAAATATGCTCGTGTATATATAAATACAAAAAAACAATAGCCTAGAAAGCCACAAAGAAAGGTACTCAATGACTTGGCAGAAGCCAGAGCAACAATAGATGGCAGAAGCCAGAGCAACTGCAGAATAAACCGTTAAGGGCACGTAACATTTATCAGACCAATGGAAATAACTCTATTTTTCTTAACCCAAATATGGTCAGTTGTATACTCCCTTGGTAAGATATCTTCCGATGCACTTATTAATTTTATCATGTTACTATGCATTACGCGTATTGTCTCTATGCAAGAACTTCTCTTATGTTTTTTATTTTAAGTAATATATTGTTCGTGTTGTTATCACCTTACTGTGACTGACTGCTTGTTTGATTGATTGATTGATTGATTGATTGATGATTGATTGATTGATTGATTGATTGATTGATTGATTGATTGATTGATTGATTGATTGATTGATTGATTGATTGATTGATTGATTGATTGATTGATTGATTGATTGATTGTGGTTGCATGCTCTATTTTACTGGATGCAGCTAACATGGAATGTGAAACTGATTGTGTCCTGATTACTAAATCGTGCAAACTCGGACACTCTAGTCATTCTTCGGGATCATGCCTGTTGCGTTCATCAATGGATCGGTATGTTCAATATATTGACATTGTGTTAGCCGGAGAGACACGGTGCAGAAAATAGTGAACTGTTACTATATAAACAATATGGCCTGTTATCCAGATGTTAATGTAATATTTGCGTGCAAAGGTTGTTATTTACAAACAGATGAAGGTTTTATCACTGCTCTCATGTAAATAAACTATAGATGGACCAATCGGCTAAAATACATTGCAGAACGTTGATGATAACTTTGTAGTTGAATGCAAATTCGTTTTGACAGGAATCTAAGGCACGTTATGCTAGGATGACGTAACCAGGAGGGTGACATTCTAATGCACAGAAGAAGCGAACGAGGTGTTGCGAATTGCCATTGCTTTCACTACCACGTATGTGTGGTTTCATTCATTATGCATAGCAATGTTTATCCGCATACACAACATAATTGTATGTTTACTTTAATAGTGTGACTTATACGAAATATTATGTATAAAAATCTTAAACACCCCAGTGTTATTTTTCCTACATGTGCCATATATGCTTGATCGATGTTGAGCTCCCAGTGGGATTCGAACCCGCAACGCCGCTAACCCCTCGACATATTGAACCAAAGTTATAACGTAACATTACCTTTTTCTTCCTGTATAACGGATGTGATGGACACTTATTCCAACATGTTATGTAAACACATAAATATGCTTTGTGAATTTTGTGATACACTTGTACGTTGAGGATATGCTTAAATTTGTCCATGAATTAAAGAAACTAACAAAATAACAGCTAAGTTACACTACAAAACCGTTTATCAAAACTCTGTCCAGGTGTTCTGGTCATATAATAATGTATATGTGCTATTAAAAGTATAGGATTGTTAACGGCTTCTTAAAATAGCCGTGATTGAATATGCGTTAACTGAAACTCTAAATTCAACGCTCCAATTTTGGGGTTTGGTCTGGCTGGTTAAAGCCGTTTTTATTGTGTCCATAGAGTTTGAATTCTCAAAATATGTAAGTTATATATACCTCGTCTCAGTAGGATTATAAAATGTGTACATATGTTGTAAAAGTTAGCTGTTGTTGGCGGAATAGCTATTTCAGGTTTAATCGCTTTCTGATTCGTATCTGATCAATATGTAATGTAGTTTTTTATTCGTTCTTTATTCAATTCAATTGTATACTAAAGAAAAAAATAAACGCAACTCGAGAATTTCCGCTATATATTATATATATAATATGATTCTGTTATTAGAATAGTACATGGCTACATTAGATTTTTCCTTTCGGACAAAAAGAATGAAACAGCACAAAACATTAATAGTTTGGCTCAAGCTGGTTACATTAAATACAGTTACTGTACTGAAATGGCTGAAATTTTAAATGCGAAACTTCAACATTGATGAATTTCGTGTTAAAATGTGTTACAAAGTGTACTGTGATTAAAAAGTCTACAACATCACAGTTGTGTCTTTTTTCTTATTAGCTGCCACTCTCTCTTTACAAAACATTTTGGATTTCTGTAGAATATAACGTGGAATAAATTATATAGCGGAAATTCTAGAGTTGCGTTACTTTTTTCTTGCAGTATAGAAGGAAAAAGTAGATTGTCTGATATTGACGTTGATTATATTTAAGTTCAATAATTAAAAAGTAAATTAAGGCGTATGATTATAGTATAAATAATTACTTGAACGGTTTTCAAACAAGCAAAATGTATTTTATCAAATGGGGAACTTTTCGAAACCATGGTCAATTTCAAAAGTCACACATGTCATTAAAGTGTATGGCAATACGTTTTAGAATAAAACATGTTTGCTATTGAAAAAAACCGCCGTTAAAGTAATGATTAAGTAATAGATCGAGTATGGTCTCATCACGTTGGTTGATTTAAATATCGAGATGGGCGTGCAATAATACAAATTCATTAGTCCATACGTCAAAAGAACAATTACTCATTAAATCGTGAGTAAAGAAATTAATCTGGGGTCAACATTATCACGACATAAAACGACATAAAACATCATTTGTTTTGTAAGCATGTCTTTTTTACCTGTCTGCCATATTCTAACTTCTGATAACTGGTAGTTAGAGTGCATCATGTATTCTGTGATAGTGCTGATAGGGCTGCTAAGGCAGCATTAGGTTTACATATAGCTAATGCCAAATTACCTGATACTAATTTTAAAAGTTGTATTAACACATAGTAACTCTTGGCAAGCCGCTTGGGATTTGTCAGTGAACAATAAACTCCATTCAATTAAACCGTTACTCGAACAATGGCGTCCTTCTAGTAGACCCATTCGTCGAGAAGTTGTCCTAGCCCGGTACAGGATAGGGCATACACGTTATACTCATTCATATTTATTACAAGGTGAGCAATTACCAGAATGTATACTCTGTTTTGCACCATTAACGGTCAAACATATCTTGTTGGAATGTTTTGCACCATTAACGGTCAAACATATCTTGTTGGAATGTGTAGACTTTGATCCTATGCGGCAAAGGTACTACACAGTTAATACTATGAAAGAGTTATTTGATATGGAACGCCATGGCAGTCTTATGATGTTGCCTATTAATATATGCAGTGCTTTTCCCTTTATATGTGGTAGACCATTCATGATATGCAGTGCATTTTTAATTATATGCGGTAAATACATCTTTATATTCGGTAGAAAAGCATTTATATGCAGTAGATTAATCATTACATGCGATAGTTAAGTCATTTTGTGTAGTAGATAAACCATTATATGTGGTCCAGTTATCATTATATGTAGTGCATTTATTACTATATGCATTAGTTTATCTAATATATGAGGTCCTTTGAACATTATATGAAGTAGGTTTGTATTTATATGCAGTGCTTCTGTTGACTTTATATGTGGTACAAATTGAATTATATTCGGTACAAACGGCTTTATCCTCTGTTAATTAGTCTTTATACATTTACATTAATTTTCAATTACTACTTCATTTTTTCATCTTTCATTAGTTTTTGCGCACAATATGACCTATTTATGTATCGACGTGCCGTAAAACACAATTCATTCATTCATTCATTTATTCTGACATACGTTATTTTCAATTAAACGATTTACCCCTGTGAAATACAAAGTGAATTTCAGTGATCATGCTACCAACTATACCTAAACAGCTTCAACGAACTTGTTTAATTAGTGTCCTCAAGAAAAAATCAATATCCATATCAGTTTCTTTGCTTGTTCAGTAAATATGAGGATTAAGATTTTAAATTAGTAGTAATTATCGAATAAATTACTTCCATACATTCATATGAAGAACGTCAGCTCTTGTATAGCACTCTCGTCAGTGAAATATAATTCATCTTGGCTAATAGACCAGGAAACATCAGTGAAATAAACGGTAACGGTAATTCGATTGTCGTAATTTTGAAATATATAATATATTTTCATATTATTTTTATATCAAATAAGTATTTTTACTATGAAAACCGGCTGGAACCAGAATCGAAATGAAGAAACAAATATCCTCGTTATAACGAGTAGGGTATGGTAAGGTAGGGTAGGGTAGGGTGGGGTAGGGTGGGGTAGGCTAGGATAGGGTGGGGTAGGTTAGGCTAGGCTACGGTAGGGTGGGGTAGGGTAGGGTAGGGTGGGGTAGGCTAGGCTAGGGTAGGGTGGGTTAGGGGTGGGGTGGGGTGGGGTGGGGTGGGGTGGGGTGGGGTGGGGTGGGGTGGGGTGGGGTAGGGTAGGGGAGGGGAGGGTAGGGTAGGGTAGGCTAGGGTAGGGTAGGGTAGGGTAGGGTAGGGTAGGGTAGGGTTGGGTAGGGTAGGGTAGGGTAGTGTAGGGTAGGCTAGGCTAGGCTAGGCTAGGCTAGGCTAGGGTGGGGTAGGTAGGGTAGGGTCGACATGCCTAGCTTTTGTAATTGTATATTTGCTGGAATTAACGTTTACCCATATTGGGTAGGGTATGGTGGGGTCGACATGCCACGCTTTTGTTATTGTATAATTGCTGGAATTAACGTTTAACCATATAGGGTAGAGTAGGGTAGGGTCGACATGCCACGCTTTTGTAACTGTATATTTGCTGGAATTAACGTTTACCCATATTGGGTAGGGTATGGTGGGGTCGACATGCCACGCTTTTGTAATTGTATAATTGCTGGAATTAACGTTTAACCATATAGAGTAGAGTAGGGTAGGGTAGGGTAGGGTAGGGTAGGGTAGGGTAGGGTAGGGAAGGGTAGGGTTGGGTAGGGTAGTGTAGGGTAGTGTAGGCTAGGCTAGGCTAGGCTAGGCTAGGCTAGGCTAGGCTAGGGTGGGGTAGGTAGGGTAGGGTCGACATGCCTAGCTTTTGTAATTGTATATTTGCTGGAATTAACGTTTACCCATATTGGGTAGGGTATGGTGGGGTCGACATGCCACGCTTTTGTTATTGTATAATTGCTGGAATTAACGTTTAACCATATAGGGTAGAGTAGGATAGGGTCGACATGCCACGCTTTTGTAACTGTATATTTGCTGGAATTAACGTTTACCCATATTGGGTAGGTTACGGTAGGGTAGGGTAGGGTCGACATGCCACGCTTTTGTAATTGTATATTTGCTGGAATTAACGTTTAACCATATTGGGTAGGGTAGGGTAGGGTCGACATGCCACGCTTTTGTAATTGTATATTTGCTGGAATTAATGTTTAACCATATAGGGTAGAGTAGGGTAGGGTCGACATGCCACGCTTTTGTAATTGTATATTTGCTGGAATTAACGTTTAACCATATAGGGTAGGTTAGGGTAGGGTAGGGTAGGGTCGACATGCCACGCCTTTGTAATTGTACATTTGCTGGAATTAACGTTTAACCATATAGGGTAGAGGAGGGTAGGGTAGGGTCGACATGCCACGCTTTTGTAATTGTACATTTGCTGGAATGAATGTTTACCCATTCCACGCTTTTGTAATTGTACATTTGCTGGAATTAACGTTTAACCATATAGGGTAGGGTAGGGTAGGGTCGACATGCCACGCTTTTGTAATTGTATATTTGCTTGAATTAACGTATGATTGGGTCGACATACCACGCTTTTATAATTGTATATTAGCTGGAATTAACGTTTAACCATATAGGGTAGAGTAAGTAGGGTAGGATCGATATGCCATGCCTTTGTAATTGTATATTTGCTGGAATTAACGTTTACCCATATTATGTAGGGTATGGTGGGGTCGACATGCCACGCTTTTGTAATTGTATATTTGCTGGAATTAACGTTTAACCGTATAGGGTAGAGTATGGTAGGGTCGACATGCCACGCCTTTGTAATTGTATATTTGCTGAATTAACGTTTAACCATATTGGGTAGGGTAGAGTAGTAGGGTCGACCTGCCACGCCTTTGTAATTGTATATTTGCTGGAATTATCGTTTACCCATATTGGGTAGGTTAGGGTAGGGTAGGGTCGGGTCGACATGCCACGCTTTTGTAATTGTATATTTGCTGTAATTAACGTTTACCCATATTGGGTAGGGTAGGGTAGGGTCGACATGCCACGCTTTTGTAATTGAATATTTGCTGGAATTAACGTTTAACCATATAGGGTAGGGTAGGGTCGACATGCCACGCTTTTGTAATTGTATTTTTGCTGGAATTAACGTTCACCCATATTGTGTAGGATATGGTGGGGTCGACATGCCACGCTTTTGTAATTGTATATTTGCTGGAATTAACGTTTAACCATATACTTCTATGATGGGCTGTTATATGGTGGCATATTTATGCCACAAGATTGCTAGATAATTTATCATGTATTGTTCGAGTTGCTTTTTCTTTCTAATTTTCTATAATTTTACCTAAAAAACGTGATGCGATAATGCCCACTTCTGCCACTTTAGCACAGTAGTTACGCGAAATGTTTAGTAATTACGCGGATTCTTTTCTCGTTATTACGAGGATTGTTCTCGTTATTTGTTATTACGAGCATTTTTTCTCGTTATTACGATAATTTTTCATGGTTATTACGAGAATTGTTTTTTTCTTCACTTCGATTTTGGTACCATCCGGCTTTCGTAATTTACGTATTTTTATTAAAATTTCCAAAATTAACCAGTATATTGTGATTTGAGTGCGAAACATTTTACGACATTATTTAACGTAACTATTACGTCATACAGCACATGGTTTATTGACCAGCCAACCTCCTTAAAAACTGAATATTATTAACATGATATAAACTATAAACACTCCGGTGAAGGTTGGTAAATATCATATGGCAAGTAAGGGAGTTAGAGTGTTAACAAGCAATGGTCTTTGAGTCAGCTATGGCTGGTTTTTAGGCTTATCCGGACTTTTATTAAGCTTTTGAAAATGTTCGGTTAAGACTGCATGAACACTGAAGGAACTAGGGACGTATTAAGTTGTGGCCTTGTCCATCCGTCCGTTCGGCCGTCTGTCTGTCTGTCTGTCTGTCCGTTAACTTTTACCCGACAACTGATTGTGCCTAACTTTCAACGTATCAGGTTTTTACAAAGATGAAACTTTGTAAATATCACAATGACCCGACGACTACTTCTGATAAGAGCCTATAACTCTCTGATTCATATTGTTTAATTATTTCTCTTTGAAAAAGGTTTAACCTGGACCTAAACATATGCGCCGCTAGGCGGTACTCTTCTTAAATCATTCACGAATCTGCTGTTAAGCTGGTTATTGAACTTGTTAAAGCTTTCATTGATATAAACACTCTGGCTAGGTTTGGTATGGAATGCTAAAAACTAAATTAACTAATGATGTAGCATCGACAATTTTGCATCACACGTTGGTCAGTTTGTCTAATCTATTCATAACGTATTACTGTACTCCACCCATTGTACAGTGTAAATATATTCACAGCGTTTTACTTGAGTGTGCATTACACACTAGTCTGTGTAATCTATTCATAACGTATATTTGGATTGTGCACCACACTTTGTACAGTGTAGTTTATTCATAACGTCTCTTCACACGGTCTATTTAGAACGTATTATTAGAGTGTGCCACACACATTTGTCAGTGTAATATATATGGTTAATGTTTGGATTGTGCTGGATTGCGCATCACACATTGTACTGTGTAATCCATTCATAACATCGATCGCTTCACAGCGTCTGTTTACAACGTATATTTGGATTGCGCACCACACATTGTACTATGTAATCTATTCATAACGTCGCTCGCTTCACAGCGTCTGTTTACAACGTTTATTTGGATTGCGCACCACACATTGTACTGTGTAATCTATTCATAACGTCGCTCGCTTCACAGCGTCTGTTTTGCGCACCACGCATTGTACAGCGTAGTCTATTCATAACATATTATTGGATTGTGCACATCTATAACATTGGTGCACCACACATTGGTCAGGCTAATCTATTCATAACCGTTAAGTATACTGAAGAGATAAAGAAACACCTCATCGGGAATGTCCGCTATATATTGTATGTACACTATGCTGCTGTTAATCGAATGGTACATGGCTACGTAGGACCTTTCTTTTCGGGAAAAAATACTAAAACAACACAAAACACAGCAAATAGTATTTCATCAAAGTTTGATTATTGGCAGGCAGAGTATCTGTTTGGCTTAAGCATGTGAGCAAACTTAGGATGCAAATTTCTGCAAACTCTTTACGTTAAATACAATACTAAAATAGTCAATTTTTCAAAGAGGAACTTCAATATTTATGAATTTCTTGTTATAAAGTGTACTGTGATTAAAACGTCTACAACATCACAGTTGTGTCCTTTCTCTAACCAACTGCAACTTTGTTTTACAAAACATCTTGGGATTTCTTTGGAATATTATGTGGCATTAAGTGTGCGGTATATACAATATATAGCGGAAATTCCCGATGAGGCGTTTCAGTATATGTTTGGATTTTTCACCACGCATTTGGGCAATGTAGTATAGTCATAGCATATTATTAGATTGTGCACCACGCATCTGCCAGTGTAGCCCATGAACAATCTACTATTCCCTTCTTGTTGCCGCAGGCGGATTTAACTTCTTTCATAGGATAGTACCTGCCATTTCCCTGCACCCAACCACATCTGAAATTATGAAAACGTAATTTGAATATAATTCTACAAGCGTATGTGTAGAACGAAATTAAAAAATAATACACTGGAATAGAACGCCACAGGAAGCATTAAAGTGTTGTTTAACGGATCATCACCACCACGATAGATACCGTTACTGAAAAATAACTTAAACAGGTTATTTGTTATGATCGCTAAATCCTAAGTCATTTTTTTTCAAAGAAAATAATGGTCGCGTTAATCTAGAACCGTTGGGAATAGTTTGACAGTTGTTGTTAATTTCAATTGGATTGAGTGAGGGTGAAAAATGGCCCTGCCCCAGGGGTCCCATGTTTTTATATAAAGTTTACCTAATTTTAGCAAAGAAAATGAAAGCGTTTGACCTAATTGATCAATTCCATGTAAATGTGGTAACAAATGACTAAGCGGGTTTTGAGAAGTTTAAAGCAAAATAGTGGTTACAATAGGTCAGACTCCAATGGGAATAAGGTGTTTAATTACATCGTCACCTTGGATGTCCAGTTGACATATTTTTTAACAAACTTGTAAAACATGAGAATCGGAATCATTCGTAAGAACTGTGGATACAATTGGCCAAGCGGTTTCTGAGAAGTTGTTTAATGCAAACGTAAATGCTTTTCCACCACTGTTACGCTTTATTGTTTATTAATAAATATCGTTAATGTTGACAGCGACGGCTACATCTTGAAATCTATTGTCTTTAACAAGTTTCTGACCGCAACAATGATAAACACGCATACATTACAGTTTCTACTTATTCAAATAAGTTTATTTATTGCACAGTATTACAAACTAATAGTATAATTATAACATTTTTAGACTATTTAAACACAATCATGGATAACGAAGTATTTACCTGCACATTTGATAGCCAGTGTCATACAGCGCCGTTAACTCGTTTAGCGTCATCAGACGTCCACCTAATGACGTACATGCGTCTGCCGCATCACTATACGTGTACGAATATCGTATAATTTCACTTACGAATAAGTAGACATCTGTAAGACAATTATACTTTGTTATAGCTCACATAAAACGCCTTTGCTAAATCCCCAGATACAAAAAAGAGTAATATATATTTATAAACTTGCCGGAACGTCGGATTTTATCATTAGACATACATAGGTTTCGAGATGATGCGATTGGGAGGGTAACATTAAAAATAAATGCTGCCCTCCAGTGACGTCACTCAAGGGTGTGACAATACAACAGCGTACGTTAAATAGCAGTCTATGGGAATTTAATATGGGGGATTGACATTGAGGTATAATGAAAATGATTGTCGCGTGCGCAGCTTTGGTGCACGATGGTGTACGCACTGTTTCGGCAACGTCATCAGCTCAGTATGGTGAAATTACTATTTTTAACTCGCAATCATAACTTAAAAAGTACTGAACCGATTTCAATAAACTACTACTCATTTTCTTATTTATGTTATTTCCAATAAACACAACAGTATAGGTTTAAAATTAGGTTGATGGAGTTTCAACATGTGTAAAGTTAACCAAATCATTCCCAAATTCAATAAATTCCGAATTGTTTGCGGTATTATGTAAAGTTAGCACATGAATTAAATCTATAAATCTATAAAAATAACAAAATGTAATCCTTATACTTCCAAACTTTCGATTAAAAATAAATTTATTGGCATTACGTTAATTGTCATACCATTGTTCCTCCTTAGAATAATAGTGGTATGAGTTTCGTCTGCACGCATAACGGTAAGTGTAAGCGCTGATGCATATGAGCAAGTTTGGTTACTAGCAACATAATCGACGGCTATACATGCTGGTGAATAAAAACACCTAAAGATACACGCTAGTTCAGTAGCAGCAAGTTCTGTGGTTTCTGTATTCTGTATACTCCATCCTGTATGTCGTTCGCATCGTGTCCAGCTTTGATAATGCGCCCCTGATAGAAATACCCCTATAAACACAAATGACAATATAAGGTATAAAACCAAAGTTCATCACACCGTGTTCAGCTTTGAGAATGTCCATTATATTAACCGTTTATTCTGTGTCCAGGTTTGCGAATGTGTCTCTGCTCGAAAAAAAAGCACTATATAGACAAAACACAGTTACAAAGTATGAAACAAAACTCCATCATGTTTACCGTTCACACCATGTTCAGCTCTGAGAATATGCTTTTGATAGGAATACCACTGTAGGACAAAACACAGTTACAAAGTATGAAAGAAAACTCCATCATGTATACCGGCGCATCTCGTCCAGCTTTGAGACTGTGTCTCTGATAGAAATAACACTGTAAAGACAAAACACATTTACAAAGTATGAAACAAAACTGCATGACATCATGTAAACCGTTCACACAATGTTCAGCTTTGAGAATATGCTTTTGATAGAAATGACGGTGTCCTGTTAGGGCCATGTTACCATCGCATCTTACCATCGACCCAGGTCGATGCTAAGATGCGATGGTAAGATGCGATGGTCGATGGTAAGATACGATGGTCGATGATAAGATGCGATCGACCATCGACCATCGCATCTTACCATATACCATGGCATCTTACCATCGTATCTTACCATCGACCATCGCTTCTTACCATCGCATCTTACCATCGACCATCGCATCTTACCATCGCATCTTACCATCGACCATCGCATCTTACCATCGACCGTCGACTTATCAATTCTCATGCTGATCAAGATCTCACGATTACCGTAGAAAAATGTCGTCTGAAGGTTATAATAGCGTAAATGAGTCTCTATTGACCTTGCATAGTAAAGTTAGAATGTTGACAACCTGTTAAAAACTCAAACCTCGTTAGAATTCTGGGAAACTTACTTTATCATGCAAATAAACATGTCTGCTATTGAACATCAACAAGGAAATGGTGGGGTTTAATACCTTCTAAGAAACATTTCTTCAGTTGTATACTAACACCGGGTCAAAGGTAAACACTAGTTTTAACCCTTGCAATTTCATATCCTTTCTACTTTCACTTCTCAAATTTATATCAAAAACTGTCAAAAACATAATGAGCTGCATTTTCAAATATCAACAACATGTCCAGAATACAGATACAGCCAAAAAATAATAGGAAACTGCACAGAAAAAGATTTTAAAGAAAAAAAAGATTAGCACTCTTTAATACAGAACTACTTTCGACTGCACCAGGCAAGCACATCCGGTTGATTTAAACCTGAAGATGAATAAATACGGTGTCCTGCTAATTCGATGGTCGATGGTAAGATGCGTAAGAAATACCACTGTAAAGACAAAACATAGTTACAAAGTTTAAAACATCACGTGACGTTTGCAACGTGTCTAGCTTTGTGAATGTGCTTATAATAGAAATATCACTCTAAGGACAAATAGAAATTGTATATACTAATTCTTGTAAAACCCCGCCACAAAAGTAGAGCCGATATATACCTTATTGTTTGTTGTCCCTCCGTACAACAAAGTTTTACTTTGAAGTTTGTCCTAAAGTCTTTTCTTAGAAATCAGGGATTTTGTATTACATTTCTTGTTGAGAATATAAAAATTCTTTAACTGCAGCGATCGATTACAGGGAAATCCTTCACGAGATGATAGGCGTGAGGTTTTTTCACGAACGAGCGTAAGAGAGTGAGTGAAAAAATAGCACACGCTTACCATCGAGTGAAGGGTTTCCCTATAATCGATCACAACAGTTAAATAATATATTTATTACATTTTCAATCAGATTATGTATGATTTAACCGTAATTATTCGCTTTATTTAGCGTTATCGGCGGATGACGTCGACGTCACCAACACGTTATTGACGTCATAACTCAACGCCGCAGTTAGTTATGTTTGTGTTCGGAGTTAGTTATTAATATTTAGCGATTATGAATATTCTTTCACTGAGAAATCCCAATCTTTCACCCATAGAAATGTAATAAAAACTGTTCTATAAATTACAAACAATATTTATTACATTTCTAGTTGGGAATGAACAACATAACAAAATAATGCTTACATCTCCTAAGCGGTATTGAGAATTCTAGTTTTTAATATTAGTGCCTTTTTAGTGTATATTGCTAACTTCTGTAAAACTGAATTATTTTCTGACTGCTTTAAATCTAATAAATTAAACATCCTATGTCTGACATAATAATGTATCTAAAATCGAAGTAACATGGGCAAATAATTATGAATTGATACTCATCTTCTACATCTGTAGTATTATAACATTGGCAATAACGTTCATTTCTTGGAATTATATTTCTAATATATCTTCCAGTTTGAATTCTTAAAGAGTATGCTGAAATTCTACATCGTGTTAACAAATACTTAAAGAACTTAAAGAATGTCTAGATGTGCTTCATAATTTAAGCTAAATTTGAAATTGTTATATGATTCGAGTACACCACTTGATGCCTTTTTTGCAACCCAACTTTGTGTAAAACAATCTGTTAATCGTTGTTTAAATGTGCGCATAAAATGTTTTAAAAATATTTTAAATTTACAATACTTTGATTATTCTAAATATTTGCAAACCCGTTTTCACACAAAATACTTTGTTACATTTGAAATCCAATTCTTTATTCATATGTTAGAATCATCTAATGATCATTATTTTTATATACACGTCATAAATAATGTTTTCAGTATTCAACAATTTAAATCGGTATTTAACAATACCCATATCGCGAGAAATATACAAACAATACTACCCAATTCCACATTAACACCAACAGAACGTATTATTTCTAACTATAAACAGCATTTTGCAAAGCTTACTATCCATTCTCTAATTTCTTTCGATTAAGATAGATAGATATTTTTTTTATTGATTTAAACTTTACAAGTTAATCATCATATACAATATGCAAACATTTATACGTGACAGAATAAACAAAACAAACAAACAACAAAAACATAATTTTGCACACTAGTTTCAAATAAATTGTATTATTGAATAATTTGAAATATTAAATAATTGAATAAAAATGTGGAAATGACACTGAACTTTAACTTACGCAAATTAAATTAAATTAAATATTAAATTAAAAAAACAAAAAAAAAACAATTTTGTTCTCATTATCACAAAAGCAGTAACATAAATAATTAATTGATAATAGTTTTCATTCGAGGATAAACCTAGTTTTGATTAAACAATAAATCATTACGGGAATCAAATGCTTCTTTTATAAACCAAGATAAATTAAACAACTCTTTCTTATTACTTGTTTTCATTAGCTCTATGAATTTTAAAACACTTGGACGTTTATAATAGTACTTTTTAATGTATTTTCTTCTTATATTAACATATACAGGACAAATCAAAACAAAATGGTATTCATCTTCAATGTCATTAGAATTACAAATGGTACAATAACGTTGGTTTCTTTCTAATCTGTTCTGTGCGTAGCGCCCAGTTTCTTATTTCTTTCGATTAAGTATGTCCTCAAATTTCCGACCATAGTTCAAAATTTAACAAACAAACGCATTGAACAGCTGGCATAAAAGTTTAGGTTTTAATTTATATTTTTACAGTTAGATAGTAAAACATTTAATGCTTTAATTGGTTTGCCAGTTAAACATTCTTGAGTTACTGAAAAATATCCATTGTAAAAACCGTTCCTAAATATACTCTGTAAAAAAAGTTTTGGACCATGGCGGTGTTCGAACCCGTACAATGATCGCTGAACCATGACATTCGACCATAACCCTTATTATCTCAGTTGATAATTCACAATAGATCAACAATCAACAATAATTACCGTTTACAATGAAAGTTTGCGAAAACATAATAATCGTTTTATTGGTTACTCGAATGTGTCCGTAACTGTTACTTTGTATGGACTTTGCAACATCTTTTACAGACCCTTTGTATGTTCGCGATATTTTTTAAAAATCAAATCTTGTTTGGAATTTAATGTTTCTGGTATCAAATTAACCGGGTAGTGTAGACCTTGGTTACTAAAAAAAGATACTTAAATTCTGTCCACTGGTTCTATTTTAATATGACTATATACCCTGGTCCAAAACTTTTTTTACCGAGTATAGTTAAAATCATTAACTACTGCAATAATTTGCCTCTATTTCCATTATTTAGTTAAGTTAATTTTATTCTGCTTTTCCTGGGGGGAGTTTTACTTATAATTAACATATCATCCATCAGGAAAATTAATAATACTATTACAAGAACACTATCATCTTCACACCGGAGTCTACATTTTGCAAAAATAATTTTAAATCTTCTACAAGTAGTGAGAATCGAAGCGGTGACATAAAATACACCATTACGTGGTCCGAGTATTAACGTTCATAAACTTCATGTTTTGTGGTTGGCCCATTTACAGTTCGCCGTTATGCTTTACTCTTTGTGCGATGACCGGACAGATTGTGGACTCTATCATGACGTCTACCTAAATCCTTATAGGACGGTAGGTAGCCTTTTATGTTTGTCTTAAATCTTCTCTGGTTGTACCCTTAACGGTTTATTCTCGCGTTGCTCTGGCTTCTGGCAAGTCACTAATTAATTACTTTGTGGCTTTCTAGGCGTTTAAATTGTTATATTATATAGACATGATCATTTTAATTTTATGTTTTATTACTTATATTGCCTTTAAATGCTGCCTTGTTTGTCGAAGAATACAACCTGGCCGCGATATCTATATTTACACTGTCTCGTTTATTGGGATGATAATATGGTAACAGTGAGGTTTGGTGCACAGTAGAACCTGGTTTAAACACCAGCAGCCTGTTTGCTTACCAATGACCGTGTCAGGGGGTGTACCCTATTGTCAACCATTTTAGGTTTGTGATGTCATATCTTGCATTTGATACAGTTTTTTAGTTTGTTTTTGTGCGTGTCTGTGATTGACGTGTTCCTTGAATGCTACATTTCCTGTTCGACTTTTATATCTACTTGCATATGTTGTATTCGTTATGCTACCTTTAAGTTATCTTTAAATAAATCCAACAGCACATAGTAATATTCAAAACAAACATGAAACAATTTGCTTTTAACTATTCCAACAAATTCAATGATTTACAAATATGAAAATTGTTTAAAAAAACAAACTAAAGTGACTCTGCGAGTGCAAAGAAAATGCACTTAATAATAATATGATAATTTCTCAAGGTGCCCATAATAAAATAAATCTCTACTAAAATATAATACTTTTAATAGTGAGTTATGTTTTAATTAAAACTATTTAAATATAACAGCGCAATTGCAGAAATTATACATAACATTATTAAAACGTTGAAAGATATAAACAGGCAATAATTGTTTAACATGTTTAACATATTAAACTTTTAAATAGTACTGTTTTCGTGAAAAACGAAAAAGGCTGTCACGAAAAAAAGGTAAAGCGTGTTTAATTTTTAAAGTATTTAAATTTAATATAGCTGGCTTAAACATGATATAAACGATATGTATAACAGGGACACACGGAAATCTTGACGTTTTAATCAAACTTTTAAATTAGCATCTCGATGTAGTAATCCAGTAATCCAGTATTAATTTGACTTTAAACCTGTATGCATATAACTAAATAATATTTTCTGTTTTAATTTGCTCTTCTTATTCTTAAATATGTTTATATATATTATTGGTGCTTTATAATCAACGGTAATGGAATTTGCGAAACATATTTTCTTTACACAATTCTCACAATTAATAGTAATGCTTGAACAAATGCAAATATATATATATATATATATATATATATATATAAATACATATATATATATATTCTGCCTTGTGAACATTCTGCCTTGTGAACATGAATCTCTTACGAGATCCCAATTTCGAAAGTTGCCGTAGTGAGTTCAAATTCTCTCCCTTTATTATATATACCTGAATTCACAGTATCCCCAGATCCGGCACCTTTCATTGTCACTGTCTCAATATAGCTGTGTGTGGTTGAACGCTTAAATGTGGCCCACTCATATGAGCTATAATTGTATGTATGTATGCGTCTATATGTTAATTGTGCCTTCAGACGAGTGTGTTATGATGTAGAGATACAGTTTATCAACGTGTGTTGCAACTACCTTTTTTAAGGAGTGAATATATACGTTTGATTTCTGTGTATCTCGTCATAGCTAGGCGCCCTGCCGTAGTTCGTCCGAAGGTTGTCTGTCCTTGGTAGTTCACAAATATTTCTCCCCATACATATATATATATATATATATATATAAATCAAACAGAAAACGTAGGCATTCAAGGACGATAGTCAACCATAAACACACACAGAAACAAAGAACGACTTTAATGATGAATAAAAGGTCAAATGAGACATCAGAAACACAAACGGTGCACGTTATATAAAGTAATGGGACTCCGCAAATTTTAAAAAAATAAAGATTGCTTTTATGTACAATAATAGAAAAGAAAACGAAACGCAAGTTCAAAAATCAAGAGAGCGTTGTTAAACATAAATTAATGTACTCAGTAGTACAGAAAACACAAGCTCAATAAAAAGTGTTACCTTCTACATATAGGCTGTCCCTTCCGAAATGATTGAACTTAATAATTCAAAAGATATGATGCATAAATCTCCAAGTTAATACATATTCAAAACGGTTTGTGTTTTTAATAATAGTTTTTGGAAAGAAAAAAGGCAATACCTACTGTTAAAAACTACCAGAACATTAACCACTAACACCGCTTTGTTAAACATTGTGGTCGCACTTTCAGGTAGATTTAGATTATGACGAAGAGGCAAATGATCACGAGTTTGCGACTTAGACTGCTACTGGAATATATATTTATATGTGTCATCTGTTGCTATGCAATTAAATCGAATAGGTCAAACACTGCTCTGAGTACTATTGTCGTTATATGCAGAGACCCGTTAAGGTATCAACATGCCGATCGATCGTATTGGATCTTTTATTGGAGCAAACGTTTAGATAGCAAATCGTGAATTGTATTTCGAAAAAATGAATTAACAAAAATCAGGAGCTAGGATATTTTTTTTATAAAATTATAAAATAATGCATTTAGAATAAGCAATAAAGACACGTGTGTTGCAACCCTAAAGTTAACAACTGCACTAAAGCTGACAAACTACACTTAAGGTATCAAACTACACTAAAAGTTACACCTTTGAGATTAAAGGTAACAACCAACACTGAAGGTAAAACAAACGTCTGAACTAAAGGTAACATGTTTTTCGACCTGCAATAAAGATAACAACACATTCTTGGTGCAGTTTTTACTGGAAATTCAGGGAGTTCAACTGTTATTTATTTAAGCAGAATGCTAAAACTTTTGTTGTACACATATTTAACTTTGAACTTTTCCGAACTCCAGAATGTTTATATGAATGACAGCTTCAAAACGATCAATAACCAGCCAAATTTGAAAAGAAACAGCAGAGGTGTGGCAGTTGGTTGAATGAAAAGTGTGCCTTGCTTTGGTAACACTGTATGTCCATTTTATTCGATATGTGCCAAACTTGTTTTAATGTTAATATCGATATAAGTTAGGACAAGTTTGAAAACCATCCAAGTCTGGCTCAACACATCTCCCGCCACCCCCTCCCCAACCCCAGTCCCAACCCCATTCCACCCGCTGTTTTGATTTTGGAAATGTTTTATTTTATGAGTATAGATATAAAATCGAACAGGAAAAGCAGCATTCAAGGACGACAGTCAACCACAAACACACACAGAAACAAACAGTACAGACATCATCACGTGATACCATACAGCCTTAAAACGGCTGGGCCTGGTTTTTTAAAAATGTTTTCGTATTTTTATCAGCATTCCACTGTCTAACAGTATTCTTATACGGGTATAATGTTTCCACTCTCAATATATTAAATGTATTTTGTTTCCATAAAATTTATTCCTGGAGAGGAGAGGACCTAGTATTTAAATAAAATCATAGACTTTCATAGTTTAGTTCACACCGTCGGATGTACATGCTTTAAACGACTTGACGTGTTGGTTTCTTAGTTTTTATACTTTTGTATTTACATATTTTTGATTTTGTTCGATTAATAATATATACATGAATACATAGAGGATATTTGTTGTTTTGGAGTGAATAACATATTTTATTTCATCGAGAAGTGAGAAAACTTTATATTTTCACGAATGCGAAGCATGAGTGAAAATATAAACGTTTTCTAACTTCGAGATGAAATAAAATATGTTATTCACGACAAAACAACAATTTTCTTTTTATTTTATGATTTTACAAACAATTATTTAAGCAATTTCAGTAACTAAACCGTTTTACACACCGGGCTTTTCGCCCTATTTACGATGACGTAACAAAACGGTACATGACGTCACTTTTTTGAAACCGTTAACGTCAATTAAATAAACAGTGGATGTTACAGTATAACAGTAGGAATATCTTGTGAGTCGTGTTACTGTGCATTTGTGTTGGTGTACATTAAAACAGTAGTCCCGGCAGCTACTGTGGAATAACACTCTGTATTCCACAGTGTGGAATAATTCCACAGTGTGGAATACACTTTTATTTCACTGATAAAATACAGTATTTAATTGCTTATCATAAAATAAATTACAATATAATTGCCTTATGACATGTGTATTTGTGTACACGTGTGTGTTTCTGACCGGGTAATATCACGGTACTTTGTCCGTTGTTAGGTAACCTTTTGATCACGATATCTCGTACAAGTTCATATCCAACATTTTTTGACCATTCGGAAAATGTTTGTTCCTGAACTGACAATTATTAGAAGTTATGCGATCAAATTATGATTGTTTGGATTTATAATAACATGTATGTTTGTTTAAAAGAAGATTATCTGTATCAAAACACGAAAAGTAATATACAGGAAAAAGACTTGAATTATTTATTAACAAATAACTAACCAAAGAAAATAAAAATCATAATTACTCTTCATATTAATGTTAATGTTAAGATTACGTCATATACGTGATTACGTCATAAACGTGATAACATCATATACGTGATTACGTCATATACGTGATTACGTCACGTCATATACGTGATTACGTCATATACGTGATTACTTCATATACGTTAATTCTGAATTCCTAAATGACATGTTTTTGGTTTTTAGAGCAATGCCTTATTCCAATGCCATTTTGTATGAAAACTCAATCAAATATCACTGTAGCGCTATTTTAAACGCAACATTATTTTAAAGGGTCTGAAGGCAATCTGAAAATTAATTATGTTTATTATAATTATATTATGTTTATACTTGAATTCATTTGTACACCAATAATTACTTTTCAGATTGCCTTCAATCCCTTTAAAATATATATTCTTCGAAAAACAGCGCTTCTGTGAGATTTTAGGTTATGAAAACTTCGAAGGCTACAAGTACATTATATATGCTATTTCTTTTGTGTAAATTATATATTCTAAGTCTGGTTTATATCGATTTCAGCTGTGTTTTTTTAATATTTTAATTTATGGAAAATGTTATCTGAGCCCGCAAAATTCAACTTTTCATAGCTTGAAATTGTTATATGAATTATAATTTTTGATTTACAGAACAAAAGCTACAAAACAAACAACGTGACCGTTTTACATGCATTTTCATATAAGAAACTAACCCGCCCAATAACGGCAAAATTAAACTACATAAGTGCTTATCAAAACACTATCCAGGTATTCAGGTCATATAATAATGCATATGTGGTGATTATAATTAAAGATTTATTGATAGGATCTTAAAATAAGCGTGATTGAATAAGCGTAAGTTAAAATTATGAGTTGGTAACTCTAAATACGACGCTCTAGTTATGGGGTTTGGCATGACTCGGTTAAAGCCGCTTATTCTGTATCTGTAGAGTTTGGATTCTCAAATATGTAAGTTATATATAAACCTCTCGTCAGTAGGTTAAGCAATTTTGTACATATTTTATAAATTTCCCTGGTGTTGGCGGGGAGAAGGACTTTACTAATTGACCTCCAGTTCATACGTGAAGTTAAGTCTTATTTTGTTTTGGCAGAAGCGTTATAAATACATTGCTTTTGAGTTGTAGTTAAATTTCCAATTTCCAATACTTTCCTTTATGTCATTCGAAAATAGTTTGAACTCAGATGTTATACCGTCCAACCCAGGAATCTTATTAATTGTCATTTCCTTTAGAGCATTTAAAACATTCTGTCTCACTATTTGTTTCCTTTGCATTATATATATATAAACAAAGACAAAAAACAATGGGCGTGTTACACCTTTAAGTGAAGTACGTGCGATTGATGTAAATATTGATCACATAGCATGGCTTCTGAGGAGAGTGCAATAAGCCATGACGTATGTATCGTAATGCACTAGTGTATTATAGATCTATGCAAATGAGGACCTAATCACTGCGTTTGTGTACAGTGAAACATTTAGTCCAATTGTTTGCATGACATATCATACGATATGTCTAGACACCTTAACTATGTATCATTATTTGAAATTTTATTTTAAAAAATGCATGTTAGTTACGTTAAGGTGTTGCATTATTTGTAGTGCGAACGCGTTAGTAAAGTAGTTGACGTCATGTAAACAACAAAACGACGTCACGATTTCTCTTACAAATTGCCGCCGTATACAAGGTAACTTGACAACATTAAAGTGTAATTATCACATCGTATGGGTTTTATTTGATAAATAGTCTTACATTCGTGAATGTGTATTATTGACTTTAATAAACTCGTTGGATAAAAAGATTTATTATATACCTATCAATAATATATATATAGTACCTTCATTTTCTTACAATGGAATACAACAACCTGTATCACACTACAGGTAATCACTTTTCTACTAAAAATAGAATTAATATCACTATCTTATTAAAAATAGAACAGCGTTTTTTCCAATGATTCAATCAAGTTTTACGCCACTATGCGCGAGAACGCCAAGACGACGTCACGTCATACAAACAAAACAAGTAGATCAGACCAATGTACACCAACACATTAAAACTACAGTTAACATACATTTTCCGGCTGCATTAGAATACTCAGAGCCCCATATCCTCTCATTTTACCCAACTCTTTTTTAAATCAATAATACACAGTCGTGGTAATCATGTCATGTAAGATCCTCTATTTATTATACATGTATGCACATTTAAAAGCTTAAGGGACAGTTTCATTAAAACATGCTGCATGTAGATTATCAAGGGTATTGCTTAATTCATTAATTAAAGAGAAAATCACAATGTACTTAACAGTAACCTACGAAACTTTTGTATAATTGGAAATTAGTGATAAGCAAATAACATGTGATCAAATTACATCCTGTGTTATTCGTCATTCCCTGATATCCAGTTCAATATAATAACTATTTAGGAACGTTTTATTTGGTTTCATCGACCCATATTTTTATTTAAAAACGGTTAAAGAGACGAATAAACACTTATGTAAACATGCTGCTTGAATAATCTAAAATCTTGATATCGACTTTAGGTAAAAACATTAATATCTCTTTTTCTTCTTTCAAAGAATATCATTATGTACAGGAGTCGTTCGTTCCAATCCGTTTTATTGGTGTATGTACCGTGTGTACAGAACGTTATCGTTCAAATAGAATATGTTTAAACTAATAAAACAACTTGATTAAAACATACAGAACTTGAATAATAATCATTTATTCATTTTAATAGTCTGTTTGCTTAGACTGGTAGATGCTTTATTTGAAATACAAGACGTAATTATTAGCTTCAGTAGCTAATTTGTCAAACAGGCAGACTTACAGAGCCCATGGCAAGTTCAGGTTTGTTCAAAGCTGGCGGCGACACTGTCACAAAATGTCACGGGTAGAGCGTACTGGTCGTACATATCTCTTGTAAGTTATCGGTTACACCCAAAATCTATTGTTCGAGTTGAAACAATTTCACCATATTCATGATCTATTCATGTAACACGTAAAAGCGTGCACATTTTAAGTGGCCGCCAGAGAGGCCGTGTCATAAGTTTAGTTTTGTGCTAATGCATGTAAACGTATAGGTATATTTTCCTTAACGGCAAATTGTAGATTCAATACTGTAGATTTAGCCACCGTTTGTCACGGACTGAACGGGGGAAATAATGATTTGGGCGTAATGTTTGCTATAAAACCCATTGTCTTCTAGCTCTCGCCGGGATGATCAATAGTACTTTGTTGGAACAGAGATTGGACGGCAAAATTCATAGGCAACATGTGGTTAGTAATTTTATTAAACTTTTATCGTATATTTGTATTCAGTGGGCGGCGCCATCTTGTTTGGCGGTTACGACATCCGGTTAGCATTGATGTTTCTCAAACATAACTTTAGACTAGCATATGATTTTGAAGTTACTTTATTAGATGTAATTATTGTAATTGATCATTAATTGTAAAACAATATTAATTTGATAACAGTGGATAATAGGTGCATTAGTTAACGTTGGCGTATAACTCAGTGATTATAATACACGATTGTTAACATTGCGTGCATGCATAACTCAGTGAGTGTAATATATGAGTTATTTGATCATGTTTATATTACATGTATTAGGGGCATTGATTAACAGCGACGTACATAGCGTATACATGGCGTTGTAGAATATGTATACATTGCTACTCATCATTCGTACATATATTGATTGAAAATGATTTGTTTGGGTAATGATAATTATGCAAGATTGTTATGTTTGTCAACCGACATCTAAAACGTATGTATAATTACAGCCTAAGCCATCCAGGGTTGGAACTAAGCCATCCAGGATATAAGCCATCCAGGGTTGGAAATAAGCCATCCAGGATATAAGCCATCCAGGGTTGGATATTAGCCATCCAGGTGTGGAAATAAGCCATCCAGGATATAAGCCATCCAGGGTTGGAGTAAGCCATCTAGGTTTGGATATCCAGGAGTGGAGCTAAGCTTCCACGAATAACGTTACAAGCGGTGGAGACGGTCCCCGTACCTGCGCAGCCAGGTTTTACTAACGACAACCCCCGGGACACAAGGTGGGCCCGTTACCAATCCTCACTGGAGGAATATTACTCACAATCTCAGTGGAGGTTGACTATCATTGCATCGCGTCATCAACCCTTACAGAAGGCATTTGATGACAATCATCCATTGAATTCGCGCATCATCATCTTCATGAGCTCTCGCGCATCACAGTTATCGCGCTAGATCAACATTGTTATAGCTTTAACAACACTTTAGTGTCTTAGACATTTAGTATTTATAACAATACTAAGAACGTCTTAAACGTTCAGGAGAACATTCTTTTCATAGTTTATTTGTGTATTCGCTTGTTTTTTTTGATAATTGTGTATATTAAACATATTTTAAAAGTTGCATTAAACTTATGTAAATGCATTCACCGCCATTGATTCTTTCCTGAGTTAGCCCAACCACTAAGGTCATCCTGTGACAACTGGTTTTCAGAGTAGTGGGATTTTGGGCGACTACTGGGGGAAAAAATCAATAAGTGATCTTTATTATGATATACTAAATCTCTACTTATTATTTTAGAATTGTGTACCACCCTCTGATCCATCAAGGCGACTGTCGACGATCACGGCTACAGCTGAAGACAAGTCAAGACACGACAAGGGTAGGGTGAGTCCAAACTGTTGTTTTGTCTGTTCTTTCCTGGGCGCGAGGTCACAGTGGTCTACACGAGTGGGTCTGGGGCACTTTTGCTCAATATCAATAATTTGGGTGTTTGTTTTTACCTCCCTTGATATACACATAGTATCCAATTAGGTTGGCGAACAAGACGTTCTACTCATGTTGTGACACTCGAGTATACTTATATTGATGGGAGAAGTAAATATACATGTACATGTTATACACATTTCTATGATTGTTTAAGGTTTATGTCCAATATCAAATTAAGATATTTTATGTAGTGTATATGTTTTGTGGAAGCTAGATACTATCTATACATAACCGTTAGCAGTTAGCGCTAGTTCAAATGTGTATGCAACTTGTCCTATGATGATGCCCAGGTATTTACTGAGGACACAGTGACTTACCATTAGTAGTTAGGGTGAGTAGAATTATTAGTGACGTGTGTATTGTAATTATTGTAGTTAGTAGTCAACAATGTCCATAGACATGACGTCCATAAAGGATCTTACGGAAATGGGTAAGGAGTTAGGGTATGCTGGAGAGGAGCTTAGAACCTTTGTTAAAGACGAACAGGCTAGGGAAAGGGAATTTAGACTGAAGGAAAGAGAATTAGCAAAGCAGGAAAGAGATGAAGAAAGTAGAATAGCTAAAGAGAAGCTAGAATTCGAAAGTAGGTTAGCTAAAGAGAAGAGCTAGATGCTGATAAAGAGAAGCTGGAATTAGAAGGTAGATTAGCTAAAGAGAAGCGAGATGATGATAAAGAGAAGGTAGAATTAGAAAGTAGAATAGTAAAGGAGAAGCAAGAGTTAGAACATGAGAGGTTCGAAACAGATGGTAGACTAGCTAAGGCTAAGATGATAATGGAAAGGGAGCAAAAAGAGTTTGAGCATAAGTTAGCTTTAGAGTTGGAAGCAGCTAAGACACATAGTAAGGAAAGTAAAACTGAAGGGAAAGATAGTTATTCTGGGAAGTTAAAAGGTTCGAAGTTACCATACTTTGATGCTGACAAAGATAACATGGACAGTTACTTGTTACGGTTCGAACGTTATGCTGAGTTACAGGAATGGACCAAAGATAAGTGGGCAGTTCATTTAAGTGCGTTATTGAGAGGCAAGGCCTTAGATGTATTTTCTAGATTACCTAGTGTAGATGCTCTTGACTATGACAAGTTAAAGGATGCTCTTTTAAAGAGATTTGAGTTAACTGAAGAAGGTTTTAGAAAGCGGTTTAGAGCTTGTCTGCCTGAGAAAGGAGAGTCATTTATTCAGTTTGTTAGTAGGTCTAGAAATTACTTAGATAGGTGGTTAGAGTTAGGAAAGGTAGCGCAGACTTATCAGGGCCTCATAGATTTCTTGTTGCGGGACCAGCTATTCATTGTTTGTAGTAGAGATCTGTTCTTATTTCTTAAAGAAAGAAAACTAACTAGTGTAGATGAAATGGCAACTCAAGCAGATCAGTTTGCCGAGGCTAGAGGCGGAGCTCATAATGTAGTGTCGAAAGACAGAACTTTTAGAGATAGGCAAGGGGACGATCATAAACAGAAAGGCCCGAGTGGAAACTATAGAGGTGGAGGTAGTTCGATGGGTTCTAGAGGAGGTAGCAATAGTGGTAGCATAGGTAGACCTTTTATTCGTTGTCGTCACTGTAATGGGAATCATGCTTCACATGAGTGTAGGAAAGCGGTGAAAGTGTCCGCTGTCGTAGACAATTTTAGTGAAAATAGTAGAGTGGACAACAATGTAGGGAGTCAGAACCAAGGTTTTAACAACCCATGGAATTTCGGTAGAGGTAGAGGTGGTCAAAACCGTGGTAGAGGTAGAGGCAGAGGTAGTAATAGTCCGGTTATTAAAACCGAGAGTAGTAGCTGTTGTGTTAAAGCGGATGGTGTAATGGCGAAGATCGGAACATGTCTCTTTCCGTATGCAAATCTTCCAACGGCAGATGGTAGAGTGAATGGCACGGACGTAATTGTAATGAGGGATACAGGTTGTACAGGTGTGGTAGTTAGGCGTAGTTTAGTTACGGATGACCAGTTGGTAGGTAAACAGTCACCGTGTATGTTGCTAAATAAGTCGGTAGAGCACGTGCCAATAGCGAGAATAGATGTAGATACACCTTTCTTTAAAGGGACTACAGAGGCACTATGTATGGATGACCCGATGTATGATTTAACGATGGGGAACATAGATGGTTCAGCACTTCCGGTAATGTCCGATTTTAGAAGTAGCATAAGTAATGCCGTAGAGACTAGAGCGCAGGTTCAGAAGCAAGCTCAGGCTTATAGAAAATTAAAGGTTCCTGCAGCCGTAGGTGACATATCTAAAGCGGAGTTTATAGAAGCACAAACTCAAGACGAGTCATTAGGTCCTTGTAAAGTGAAGGCCAAGGATGGTGTAGTGAAGAAGTGTAAAGGGTCCGGTAGTTGTAAGTTTGTACATAAGAATAGGTTATTGTACAGAGAATTTGAAGATAGTGGTAGTAGACAGTTTCACCAATTAGTGGTACCTACCCAGTATAGAACGACAGTGCTTAAGGTAGCTCATGAGTCGATTATGGGAGGTCATTTAGGCGTAAAGAAAACGTCAGATAGAGTATTGGCAGAATTTTATTGGCCAGGCGTTAGTGGAGATGTAACTAGGTATTGTAGGTCCTGCGATGTATGCCAAAGGACAGTACCAAAAGGTCGAGTGACCAAAGTACATTTAGGTCAGATGCCACTGATAGATACACCATTTAAGCGGGTAGCCGTAGACATAGTTGGACCAATTTTTCCAGTGTCGGATAGGAAAAATAGGTACATTTTAACCATGGTAGATTATGCAACTAGGTATCCGGAGGCAGTAGCATTGCCCTCAATTGAAACTGAGAGAGTAGCTGAGGCATTAGTTGATATGTTCAGTAGGCTAGGTGTACCAGAGGAAATGCTGACTGATTGTGGGTCACAGTTTACGTCAGAACTTATGGCTGAAGTAAGCAGGTTATTGTCTTTGCGTCAAATCATGACAACACCATATCACCCTATGTGTAACGGGTTAGTCGAACGATTTAACGGGACGTTAAAGCAAATGTTACGGCGTATGTGTACCGAGAGACCCAAAGATTGGGACAAGTATCTCAATGCTTTATTGTTTGCATTTAGAGAGGTTCCACAAGAGAGTTTAGGATTTTCTCCGTTTGAGTTATTGTACGGTAGGTCAGTTAGAGGTCCCATGAGGATTCTTAGAGAGATGTGGGCAGGTGAAGTAGATAGTGATGAGGTTAAGACTACATATCAGTATGTTTTAGATCTGCAGGAGAAACTATAGGAGACTTGTAAGATAGCTCAAAGTCAGTTAGTTAAGGCAAGTACCAAGTATAAACGGTACTATGACCAAAAAGCTAGAGCTAGGAAGTTTAAGATAGATGACCAGGTGTTACTGTTACTCCCGACCGACAATAACAAGTTGTTATTACAATGGAAAGGTCCGTTTTACGTTAGAGGGATAGTGAACACTGTGGATTACCGTATCGAGATAAACGGAAAGTTAAAGACCTTTCATGCGAATATGCTGAAAGAGTATATCAGTAGAACCGATAATGTGCAACAAGGGGTATTAAATGTAGATAATGTTGCAGTTATTGAGGATAATGAGGAAGACAGTAGTGAGGACACTAGTCCCATGTAATTTCACACTAGTGTAGGTAAGGAGACAGCAGCCGATGTAGACATATCGGGCATGCTTAGTGTAGCAGAAAAACTAGAGGTAAGTCGTTCAGACTCTGAGTGTAGTACTGTTCGGTCCGATAAGTCGAGACCAACAGAAGTTATGCAGTGTTGCTTTAAGCACACGTTAGCAAAGCCGATTAGGGAAACGAGAGACCCTACTCCATTTCGCAAACAGTATACTAGTAATGCGATGGATACAATGTGTAAAGTTGGAGTTCTTGTAGTGACAGGAACAGGAAGTAGTATTATTAGTAACAGTAGAGTCGGTGTAATAGACCGGGGAAAGGACAATATTGGGGCAGACTATTTAAGTCGCCGCACATAATGACCGTTTTAATACAATAGTGTAATGCAGTGTATTGTACAATAGTAGTATATGCTACGACAGGGTAGTGTACAATTGTAGAATAGTGTTGAAATTGTAATTACATATTATAGTTAGGTTATAACCTCAGTAGTAATAGTTAACATACTCAAGCGATTGAGCGATCAGCTTGTACGTTTTGTCGCTCATTTGCTCAGAAGAATTAATAGTTTCTTAACGTGTAAATATTAATTATCATTTTGTTGAATTTTAAAAGTGTAGCACTTTCTTGTGGGGAGATGTTGTCACAAAATGTCACGGGTAGAGCGTACTGGTCGTACATATCTCTTGTAAGTTATCGGTTACACCCAAAATCTATTGTTCGAGTTGAAACAATTTCACCATATTCATGATCTATTCATGTAACACGTAAAAGCGTGCACATTTTAAGTGGCCGCCAGAGAGGCCGTGTCATAAGTTTAGTTTTGTGCTAATGCATGTAAACGTATAGGTATATTTTCCTTTAACGGCAAAATTGTAGATTCAATACTGTAGATTTAGCCACGTTTGTCACGGACTGAACGGGGGAAATAATGATTTGGGCGTAATGTTTGCTATAAAACCCATTGTCTTCTAGCTCTCGCCGGGATGATCAATAGTACTTTGTTGGAACAGAGATTGGACGGCAAAATGCATAGGCAACATGTGGTTAGTAATTTTATTAAACTTTTATCGTATATTTGTATTCAGTGGGCGGCGCCATCTTGTTTGGCGGTTACGACATCCGGTTAGCATTGATGTTTCTCAAACATAACTTTAGACTAGCATATGATTTTGAAGTTACTTTATTAGATGTAATTATTGTAATTGATCATTAATTGTAAAACAATATTAATTTGATAACAGTGGATAACAGGTGCATTAGTTAACGTTGGCGTATAACTCAGTGATTATAATACACGATTGTTAACATTGCGTGCATGCATAACTCAGTGAGTGTAATATATGAGTTATTTGATCATGTTTATATTACATGTATTAGGGGCATTGATTAACAGCGACGTACATAGCGTATACATGGCGTTGTAGAATATGTATACATTGCTACTCATCATTCGTACATATATTGATTGAAAATGATTTGTTTGGGTAATGATAATTATGCAAGATTGTTATGTTTGTCAACCGACATCTAAAACGTATGTATAATTACAGCCTAAG
The DNA here is from genome assembly GCA_037043455.1 of Cyrtodaria siliqua. NCBI lineage: Eukaryota > Metazoa > Mollusca > Bivalvia > Adapedonta > Hiatellidae > Cyrtodaria > Cyrtodaria siliqua. The sequence continues at coordinate 136,715 of JAWPHD010004134.1, forward strand.
CCATCCAGGGTTGGAACTAAGCCATCCAGGATATAAGCCATCCAGGGTTGGAAATAAGCCATCCAGGATATAAGCCATCCAGGGTTGGATATTAGCCATCCATGTGTGGAAATAAGCCATCCAGGATATAAGCCATCCAGGGTGAGTAAGCCATCTAGGTTTGGATATCCAGGAGTGGAGCTAAGCTTCACGAATAACGTTACAAGCGGTGGAGACGGTCCCCATACCTGCGCAGCCAGGTTTTACTAACGACAACCCCCGGGACACAAGGTGGAGCCGTTACCAATCCTCACTGGAGGAATATTACTCACAATCTCAGTGGAGGTTGACTATCATTGCATCGCGTCATCAACCCTTACAGAAGGCATTTGATGACAATCATCCATTGAATTCGCGCATCATCATCTTCATGAGCTCTCGCGCATCACAGTTATCGCGCTAGATCAACATTGTTATAGCTTTAACAACACTTTAGTGTCTTAGACATTCAGTATTTATAACAATACTAAGAACGTCTTAAACGTTCAGGAGAACATTCTTTTCATAGTTTATTTGTGTATTCGCTTGTTTTTTTTGATAATTGTGTATATATTAAACATATTTAAAAGTTGCATTAAACTTATGTAAATGCATTCACCGTCATTGATTCTTTCCTGAGTTAGCCCAACCACTAAGGTCATCCTGTGACAGACACTTTAGTTTATTTGCATTACTAATCATGATTTAGCGGCGACACGTTAGTTTATTTGCATTACTAATCATGATTTAGCGGCGACACGTTAGTTTATTTGCATTACTTACCATGATTCAGCGGCGACACGTTAGTTTATCTGCATTACTAATCATGATTTAGTTACATTTTTATTAATAATTATTTGATTAGTCCAAATCAAATTGTTTTGTGATTCTTAATAGTATTTAATTATATTATATCAATAATATACTTAAATGGCATTATGCATTGTATATTTATCATAACGAAGAAATGTTGTATACTTGTATTACCTTTTCTTTAAATACTTCAGTTGTATGCAAGAAGTGAAACGCCAAATGACGTGATCAAAAAAGGAAGGTACTAAACTTAATGATTGATAAATATGTCAAGATTGTCTTGTGTCTCGTGTCCTTTCTATGTTTATAAAGGACACTGTAAGTGAAGCATATATTGAGCAGAGTGTACTGTTTATTGTGAATCAGTAAATATATACATGGAAACATGAACATAGACCCATGTAAGTACATGTATATAGTAATAAATTTGTTAATTTGAAGTAAAAAAGAGAAGATTTATTATTGTTTGCAAACATTGCTGGGACCGCTTTATTTACATATCTGTTTATCACGTGATATCAATTAGCCAATTAGGTTTTGACTACAGTAACTGTCCCATGTAGCTCAGGCAGGGGCGCGTCAGTCCTACCCGCAAGCATAATGTTATTGTGATCTACGAGGAAGCGGTGTTTTCTGTTAGTTACTGCTATCGTCAAAATTCCGTCAACATATCTTGTTTCTAATTAGTAAATATTCAATAATGGTAGTTGTGTTATGTTTGTCATCGTATTTATTCTGTATTTTTATATAAGCTAAATGTTATACGGTTAATGCAGCTTAAACCAAGAGAAAGAAGAACGCATATACTGAACAAAAAAAGAAACTTCCGCATTTTAAGCTGTGATTTGCATAGGGTTGACTTTGTTACACTTTGTACACCAATGTAGATACAATTTCATCATTTTATACTTATCACTCAATCATTCTGATCAATATTAATAATCATCAAGAACCAGAGTTAGTGTGTTGGTGCTAAATCATGTTTGATTCAAATTGCAAAATCACTATATTTGTATTATAAAGGGAGGTTCTCTGAAAATATTCATTCTTGAAAGCTGTATTGCGCAAAAGTGAGTGAACAGTTCAGCTTACTGTCTCCGTCTTTTTGGTGCTGGGGTTATCTTTTGTTTATTTCAATAGAACAAAACTGTGTTAAATCAAAGTTTAAACCACAAGACCCGGAAATGCTGTTTAAACCAAAACAATGGGAATAACTGTGCGTACAAGTTTGATTCAAGGAAAATAGTTTTCATGAAAGTGCTGGCCTTTTAACAAAGGTATTAACATATAAGAGCAAACAAAATATATTTTCATTGTGTCTACATGTATGGGTAAAGTTGCGGACGTTTCTTTTTTTGTTGATTATATGTCTGATACATATGATTCAAGTATATACGCATCCATTGACTTCAATGCGTCGTGGTACACTGGACTTCAAACCGGAGGACTAAGGTTCAAGCCTCACTGGCGTCACTTAGTTTCATCGCTGTGTTCTAGTACAATACATTCTCCCTCGGATGGGGACGTTAAGCGGGCGATCCCGTGTATCAGAGAATATCCTCCCAGCACGTTAATGAACCATAGGAATATATTCGTCAGTAAGAGTACCATAGGAATATATTCGTTAGTAAGAGTATGGCAGTTTCCCGGATGCCAATGTATGCGTCCCCTCTCTCTAGGGCGTCGCTAAATACCATATACTGTGTTGATGCGCTGTTAAACAACATTCTATTCAGTGTGTCCGTACTTGGATTGTTTATTTTTCAAGAATCATCGCCCAGTCAGCAACCAGTGTATGTTCTTCTCAGGTTTATAGCTACCAGACGTCTGAACGCTTGGGCAGATATGACATACAAAATATGCCATCACGTTCCAGCTTGTGGTTGATATTATAGTAAACATATATACAAGTATTTCTAAGTGGGTTAGTTCTATTTTAAAAAAAAATAACAAGTATCTAAATTTTAAAGATGATCCAGATCATGATAAAAAATGTTATATATATTAAAATAGGTGTTAGTGTATCACGCCAATTACGAATACTCGATAATTCCGAATTATCGACACGCCATTTGCGAATTCGTAATTAGTCGGTTATTCGCAAATGGCGTATAACGTTAGAACTAGGTTTGAAATTGTAATTGAATTGGAATGAAAGCGAGTGTAATGTACTTAAAGTAGCCCAAGTACGTAACGTAGGATGGCACATTATTACTGTGTAAAATGAATTTGCTTGTACATTACGTGGTCCCACCTTAAGCGATGGGAAAGCTTATACTAGGAGGATTCTATAACGGATATTTTGACCATAAAACACGATAACATGCTTAAAATTATTTATAAATATTTTAATTTTACAATATGCAAACTTTTTAATGCCGAAATTAAGGTTTTATTTCAAACCCCAGCCAACCCCGTTTTCGCTTCTTGGAGAAGGGGTTGGATGGGGTATAACAGTTAATACTCGGACCACGTAATGACATAAGGATTATGTTTAGGCCCTTTAGTTATTTGACAATTGTTAGTCGACCACCTACAGGACCGTAGCCAGCCCTAATTTAACTGAGCATATACATTTCTATAGTTGTCCGAGGACATGCTCACCCCCTCCCCTCGCCCATTTTTTCTTGTTTTATTGCATTAGACGTGTACGTTTTTTTCCGGTTTTAACATCGCAGTAACTTTAGATATTGCATTACTGTTCCTTATTCAGTTTAGTTCGAATTGGTGTGCCTTAGCACGCGTGTGTTTTAACGTAGCTACGGGCATCCACCTAGACCCCCCCCCCCACCCCCACAACCCCCACACACCCCTTCACACACACACACAGCCTGAAAACATGCTTTGTAGTATTTGAGGTAAACATATTTGCAGTTCTACGTCAACTTCGTGCTTGAGGCAGTATTAAATAGTTTAATTTCAGCGAATTTCAATTTCAAAACAAGTGGAAGCAAGGAGATAAATACTCCTCAAAAAATAATTTAAGGACCATGTTTAGAATTGGGTTAGTTTTTAAGGTTAAACAATTTACTGTATTTTTCTTTATATTTTAAGTTTAGTAGTATTCTTTTACAACTGCAACATTACACACATGTATTGCTTTTTTAAGAATATGAAATCCATAATATTAAAGATTAAATAATTATTACTGTTATATTTTGTTGTCCAAAAGAAGTCATACATTTTTAATTTATATAAAAATTAATCAGTGTATAAAAATTAATGAGTTTTTCCAGTTTCCAACTCACAATTTAAAATTTAGTCATAAATAAGAGTATATGTGCATTGTTCAACCTTGAAATTCAGTAAGAGGGCTGAAAATATTTTGGCGAAAACCCGCATATTTTACAAATTTGAAAATATTTATTTTTTTTGGTCTAAATTGTTCCTTTGATGACACCATACATAATCAAAGTATTGCGTACTGAATGGCGAAAACGCTAGTAAGCAAATGGTTTTGAGCTGTTTCTATAATTAAGAAATTGGCAAAGTGATTCTTGTTAAATGTTATAGATCTCTCAAGCCGAGGCGTCCTTATCCACTTAGCAAGAGGCCACTGAATCCTCACCTGAAGTTCATTTGTACTTATGACCAACAAGACATTAAGAGCAACATTCCTGAAAAGTTTCATGAAAATCTATCTATTTTCAGAGTAATCGCCACACCTTTTTCCTATATAACTCTATATAAACAAAGATGGCCGTTGATGGCCATGTTTGACATCGAATCGAAATTAATTTTATGTATGGCCAACTACATGTCATGCCAGTCATTCAGTAAAGGTTCCAAAGCAATATTATTGAGAAGTAGTCGCCACAAACTTGTATTGTGTAACATCTTTTTGTATTTTTGGCTGCCATCTTGAATTTCCGGCCGGTCTGGGTTTTTTTGCTAGGACCAACGAGACAGCAAGAGCAACAAGTAAAGTTTCAGGGAAATCCATGAAGATGTTTCAGAGGAGTAGCCGCCACAAGTTTTTCCTATATAACTCTATATAAAAAAGTGGGCGCTGGCTGCCATGTTTGACATCGAATCGAAAAGAATGTTGGTTAGGATCAACTATATAGCATGCCGGTCATTTTGGTTTAAGGTTCCAAATCAATAACACTTATGGTTTTTGGGAAGTGGCCGGCAAGAAATTGTATTTGTAAAATGTATTTTAGCCGTGTCGGACTTCTTGAATTTCCGGCTGACAAGTATTACTAGACATCAAGAGCAACATTCCTGTGAAGTTTCATGAAGAATCTGCCAAGTAGTTTCAGAGGAGTAGTCGCCACAATAGTGCTCCAAGAAGATTACAATTGGGGAATAGCCCAGGGCAAGTAGTTTTCAAAGTCAACTTGCCCTGACTGAAAAGTCACTTGCCCTGATTTGTTTTAACTTGCTCCGAAATTGTTATTACCAATGAATATTTGCCAATACATTATTTTTGTCGATATTGAATATTTCGCTTTTTTTATTTTGTTTTATTTATTGCACATGTGATTAGAATCAAATATTAAGGTTCTATTTTCCTTTATTTTCTTTTTATGTATCCATTGCATCATATAACAAAAACAATATTATTTTATTTTACATTTTTACTATCGGCGCTATCAAATCGTGCAAATCACGTCAAAAACCGTACCGGGTCCCGCAAATTAAATCATCCAAAACAGTTGCGCGTTCCCGCGTTATTTAGCACAGTCTTGATCATATGCGACGCTTGTTTCAAATACAACAAACATTACCATCGTCGCAAAAATCTAGACAAATAGTAGTCTCTGTCACCCAGACGTACGCAATCTGCGTCACTTAGTTCGCTCAGAAAAGGTGGGCATGCGGCTGGGTGATAGAGACTAGACAAATAGTCGGACTGAGATACTGCTTTCAGTAAAATAGGTCTGGTCTTGAAAAATGTGGTAACATCCGCATGGTGCCCTAAAACGATGTATCCGGTCTATGAGCGATAGCATATGGCTGAAAACGCCAAAAAATGAGTCACTTTTTGTATACAGGTTCTTATTTAAATCCATGCGTTCGTTTTAAATTTTACTTAGTTGTTGAAATAAAGAATGGGTGGTGCTTAGCAAACTTTGAGTAGTAAATTATGTATCATCACGTTTCTTAAGCTTTTAAAAATGAATGTGGATATGTTTTAGTTATTTATTCTATTGCTTTCTGAAGAAAACAATCAGTAAATGTATGCATACTAGTTTGGTCGTTTCCAATAATATGTATCTATTAGGTCATATATATATTCACAATATATAGAGGATATTTGTTGCATTGGAGTAAATAAAGGATTTATTTTCATCGAGAAGTGAAAAAACTTATATTTTCACGAGTGCTTTAGCGCGAGTGGAAATATTTGAGTTTCCTCACTTCGAGATAAAAATATCCACGACAAAACAACAAATATTCTTTTTATTATATACTAACAACCTTAGAAATTGTCTTAGATCTAATAAAAAGAAGATAAAAGTGACGCGCAACAACAATGACGTCAAAAACGCCAAAAAAGTCAACTGTTGCGTGATGTCATTGTTTATATTTTCACAGTGAAAATATAAACAATGAAAATATAAGGTTTTATTTTAATCATAAAATCCACTATTTCTCTGGAAAGTATATAATAAAAAAGGATATAAAAAAAAAGGTGCAGCAAATTGCTATTCTTCATACTTTTGTTATGCTATCTTCTCCGTGGTGCCACTGAGTTTCGTCGGTGTGTTCTTGGGCAAGACACTTTTCCTTAGCCTCGTCCGTCGGATGCTGACGTAAACCGGGCGGTCCCGTGTATCGGTCTATCCTCCTAGCACGTTAAAGAACCATAGGAATCTATTCGATAATAAGAGTAGGGCACGGTTCCCAGATTCCTATGTGTCACAGGATGACCTTAGTGGTTGGGCTAACTCAGGAAAGAATCAATGACGGTGAATGCATTTACATAAGTTTAATGCAACTTTTAAAATATGTTTAATATATATACAATTATCTAAAAAAACAAGCGAATACACAATTGAACTATGAAAAGAATGTTCTCCTGAACGTTTAAGACGTTCTTAGTATTGTTATAAATACTGAATGTCTAAGACACTAAAGTGTTGTTAAAGCTATAACAATGTTGATCTAGCGCGATAACTGTGATGCGCGAGAGCTCATGAAGATGATGATGCGCGAATTCAATGGATGATTGTCATCAAATGCCTTCTGTAAGGGTTGATGACGCGATGCAATGATAGTTAATCTCCACTGAGATTGTGAATGATATTCCTCCAGTGAGGACTGGTAACGGGCCCACCTTGTGTCCCGGGGGTTGTCGTTAGTAAAACCTGGCTGCGCAGGTACGGGGACCGTCTCCACCGCTTGTAACGTTAATCGTGGAAGCTTAGCTCCACTCCTGGTTATCCAAACCTAGATGGCTTACTCCAACCCTGGATGGCTTATATCCTGGATGGCTTAGGCTGTAATTATACATACGTTTTAGATGTCGGTTGACAAACATAACAATCTTGCATAATTACCATTACCCAAACAAATCATTATTCAATCAATATATGTAAGCTGTACTAATGATGAGTAGCAATGTATACATATTCTACAACGCAATGTATACGCTATGTACGTCGCTGTTAAATCAATGCCCCTAATACATGTAATATAAACATGATCAAATTACTCGTATATTACACTCACTGAGTTATGCATGCACGCATTTATTCTTGTCACTCATCTCATTGTTAACTAATGTTAACAATCGTGTATTACAATCACTGAGTTATACACCAACGTTAACTAATGCACCTATTATCCACTGTTATCAAATTAATATTGTTTTACAATTAATGATCAATTACAATAATTACATCTAATAAAGTAACTTCAAAATCATATGCTAGTCTAAAGTTATGTTTGAGAAACATCAATGCTAACCGGATGTCGTAACCGCCAAACAAGATGGCGCCGCCCACTGAATACAAATATACGATAAAAGTTTAATAAAACTACTAACCACATGTTGCCTGTGAAATTTGCCGTCCAATCTCTGTTCCAACAAAGTACTATCGACGATCCCGGCGATAGCTAGAAGACAATGGGTTTTATAGCAAACATTACGCCCAAATCATTATTTCCCCCGTTCAGTCCGTGACAAACGTGGCTAAATCTACAGTATTGAAACTACACGAGAGGCCCTTATACAATTTTGCCGTTTAAGGAAAATATACCTATACGTTTACATGCATTAGCACAAAACTAAACTTATGACACGGCCTCTCTGGCGGCCACTTAAATGTGCACGCTTTTACGTGTTACATGAATAGATAATGAATATGGTGAAATTGTTTCAACTCGAACAATAGATTTTGGGTGTAACCGATAACAAGAGCTATGAACGACCAGTACGCTCTACCCGTGACATTTTGTGACACTATGTATCTTCCCCCTCTTTCTGGACCGGCTCTAAATAACCTATACTGTGTTGATGAGCCGTTAAACAACAGTCAACAACATTCTTGAGATAAACTATTATATTTAATAAATACTGAAAGTGGCAAAAAACACAAACAATACAGAAGCGTAGCAGACTCGATTTTATTGAATCTGTTCATGAGAGGTAATTTAATTTGCAAACCTCTCACGTCCCCTGGCATCGGCTTAAGCAGTATTCTATTTTAAAGCCACACAGATTGGGCTTGATCATCTAAAAGGACCATTTAGTAATAGCACTATTGATCTGTAGTCGGGGTGACCTTTTTACAGCCGCCGCACAGCACTAAACAAACCTAGTGTCAATAAATACTGAAAAGGAATCACAAGCCAAAAATGAAGCGGGTATGCGACATTAGGTTTACATACACAGAGAGGATAGTCATTGCCTTATCAAATTGGTAAAGTATCCCTTTATAGGCATAAACAAATTGTATTATTATACTCATTCATTTTGCACTTTTAAGTTTAACAAAATAAAATATTAAATAAATATAATACTTACTGTTTAATTTTGACAACTTCTTCAGCAAGTTCGCCTCTTGAAATCCATTACGTGGTCCGAGTATTAACTTTCATAACCCATCCATCCCCTTCTCAAAGAAGTGAAAACGAGGTTGGCTGGGGTATGACATACAACCTTAATTCCGGCTTTAACAAATGCATAAAGTTAACAGGTCATTTTAAACAGGTTATCGCATTTTTTCAGTCAAAAATGCGTATAAACGTGTTTTAGTGTCAAAATATCCGTTATAAAATCCTGCTAATAAGCTTTCCCATCGTTTAATGGAATTAAGGCGTAACCACGTAATGGAACTCAACTAGCATCCTCTTGTAATATCAATAATAAGGGCTTATCGAGCAATACGCTGGTCTGATGTGATTGGTTAAGCTACAAGTTGTTTGTCCTTTGTTAATTAGGCGCAGCAAAAGCCAAGTTTTTTTACCACATTAACGTAATCGTTTTAACACTAAATTCATCCATCGCATGGGGACCTTTTGTTTTAAACTATTATGGTTCGCATATATGGATTAAGTTAGCTTGCAATAGTTTTCAGTTTTGATTTGATTTATATGTGTAACTTTGATACATTTTTCCATCCTACCGTTTGCAGAAATGCCTTATTGTTATCAGTCCTTTTATAATTGTGATATTATATCTTGCCTTTTATACATCTTTGTAATTTATTTTTTCTTTACGTGTTTCTGGTTCATTACGTGGTCCCGCTTTAATTCCATTAAGCGATGGGAAAGTTTATATCAGCAGGATTTTATAACGGATATTTCGACAATAAAAAACGTTTAGAAACATGTGCTACTGAAAAATGCAATAACCTGTTTAAAATTACCTAGTAATTGTTTTAATTTTACAATATGAAAACATTTTAAGATGAAATTAAGGTTTTCAACTTCTGTTGACTGTTCTGGCTACCTATAACAGCCAGTTTTCGCTTCTTGGAGAAGGGGTTGGATGGGGGTAAGAACGTTAAACGACATCTCCTCCAAAACGACTGGGCCAATTTTGATGAATATCCATGGATTGCCCTTTACCAAAATAGATAAAATCGGGCGAATTCAACGGAAACCTGTATCATTTGCAAGACTTTTAACAGGACACACGACAATCTTGAAGTGGTTTTCACACGTTTCAACGTGTACCTTAATTTGTTATTAAAATTCGTTTTAATTTAAAGTTGTATGCAAAAATATAAATATCAGAGGAAGAATATTTTATTAAAATTAATCGTTAGTTTACCATATTGTTAAAAAAACGATACGCTGTAATAAACAACAAGACACACGCCTAAATAATGTTTCTAACTATTAAAAACAAATAGTACACATGATTTACTTTTGCAAACTGTTATGATCGTAACCCTGATTTGTTCGCCTCTAGTATGCTTTCCTCTTTGATTGTGCGATGATCTGAAAGAGTGTGGCCCCTATGATGACGTCTACCTACATCCTGTCTCCAATCGTGTCTTGTGGTGCCCTGAATGGTTTATTCTCTTGTTGCTATGGCTTCTGCCACGTGACTGAGTACTTTCTTTGTGGCTTTCTATGATTTAGTGCTGTTATTTGTTCATATTCATGTTTACATAATCATAATAATGTTTGTGTTATACTTATATTGTCTATTACAGCTGCCTAGTATGTTGGGGGATATCGTCTGTTGGGATATTCCTTTATTAACACTGTTCCGTGTTGTTGGGATGACAATATGGTAAAAATGAGGTTGTGTTAACCCTAGAACTTGGTTTACACCCCTCCACGCCCCCACCCCCACCCCCGCCCCAAGGCGGCCTTTTTACCACTGACCGTTTCAAGGCTACATTTTCTGTTCGACGTGTATATACACTAGTCAAAATTGCTAACCGGTCACTTGTTATTTTCTTATTTATTTGTCTCAGAATTATTTTTTTTTATTGAAATTGGAAATAAATATATTGAAAAATGTTCTATAAGTAATCACATCAGTAAAGCAAAGTATTTTATGAATTTCAAAGAAGTTTGTTTTATCGAAATTCATAGATACCAGTAATTTCAATATTTACAAAAATCAATATCGCGTATGACCGCCGTTTGCGCGTACAACAGCTAAACAGCGTTGTCGCATGGCATTTATGTAGTTATGTAGAAAACGCTGAGGTATGTTATTCCAAACATTGACTATGTCCCTTGTGAGGTCGGCAATATTTTGTTGCCTTGGTAACTGTCGCACACGACGGTCGATTTCGTCCCACACATGTTCGATTGGATTTAAATCCGGACTAGATGGCGGCCACTCCATTGCTCGAATGTTGTTGCCCTGTAGTAGCTGACAGGTAGTTCTTGCAGTATGGCAAGGTGCATTGTCTTGCATGAATGTCATCCCACGGTTAGCTCGAATATGGGGAATAAGCGTTGGTCGAAGTATTTGTTGCTGGTATTGGTCTGCGTTCAGGTTTCCTCGAACAACCACCAAATACGTTATAGTGTGCAAACTAATACCTCCCCAAACCGTCACTGACCCTCCTCCAAAATGAGATCTTTCGTTGACGCAATTATCCGTATATCGTTCCCCAAGTCGTCGATAAATTCGCTCTCTGCCGTCGGACTTCTGAAGATTAAATCTGGACTCATCTGTAAAGGCGACATTTGCCCAGTCTGCTCTGGTGAACCTCAAATGCTTTCTGGCCCACTGAAGCCGAATTCGCCGTCGTCTTCCAGTCAATACTAATCCCACAAAAGGTCTTCTCGCTCTCAATCCCATGATCCGTAGTCGATTTCGTACTGTTTGATCACTCACGTTTCTATCATGGACGCCGATTAAGCGATACTGTAGCTGTTATTCTTCTATTACGAAGGTGTCTTACAAGGATGGAGCGATCTTGACGCTGCGTTGTCTCACGTCTTTTTGGCCTTCGGTGAAGGTCATCAACACTTCCGGTGCGATTGTACTTGAGCCAAAGGTCGTGAATTGTTGAAAAACTTCTGTTGACTGTTCTGGCTACCTATAAATATAAAACAACTCATTCTTGCGATTTTTTCAGAAATAATGAATATGGTTAGACAGAATCATGTACGAACGAACAAACGAAGTGACGGACGGACGGACGGACAGACAAGTAAACTTATGAATAAACTAACCTGCCGGAAGGATGAGGAATATTATAATACACACTACTGGACTTGAAAAAGAAAAAAGAAAACGTTGAAAATCGATTAAATAAATTAATAAAATTAACAAATTACGCAATGTCCTTTACCTGCCGAATCGAAGTACCAGCAATAATCATACAGACGGCACGTCCACGCTCTTCCGTTGTCATCCGACGCATTTTGTATTTAATTTTTAGTAAGTTTTTGTTTGGGATTGAAACGATAAACAATTCCGAGAACACAAACACATGTTCAAATCTTACCTCGTGCAGCATGGGAGAATAATGCGATTTCGCGCCAAAATAAGCCAAGAGACCGGAAGTGCGGATTTTGAAGTTACAAAGTGTAATGCTTGTTTTGTTTGCTGCTCATATTTATTTGTATGAAATATCAACTCACCGGTTAGCAATTTTGACTTGTGTACATACTTTTGCAAATATCCAATAGTTTGTGGAAGATACTTAGTCTCTGTCACCCAGACGTACGCAATCTGCGTCACTTAGGAGTGAACGTCTTTCACAAACACTTGCTACCGTTTGCTCCGAAAAGGGGGCATATGGCTGGGTGATCGAGACTAAAATATACTGTGTAACGCCACCATGCAGTTGTTCAACTAGCGACATGGCCGTAAAATATAATACAACAGCAAATAGTTATGACTGACAATACGTGTTTAAAAGAGGCTCAATAAATAATCAATATATCTGCACTTTTCGCATTTGTATGTGAATTTTAGAGTATTTGCAGACTTGTGTTTTAAGAAATTACAATTTCTAAAAAAATGAAAGAGTAGTATCGAAATTTGGAAGACTTCCTCACACTATCTCTGATTCACATATCCTCTGATATTTCCTCTGATTCACATATCCTCCGATTCACATATCCTGTCTTGGAAATTGAAACGCTCAATACTAACCCTGCCTGTTTCAGGGGATTAGGTCAACACATAATGCCGAATGAATGAATGAATGAATGAATGAATAAATAAATGGTGTTTTACGGCACGTCGACACATAAATAGGTCATATTGTGCACACAAATTGATGAACGATGAAGAAATGAAGTATTAATTAAAAAATAATGTAAATATATAAAGATAAAACTATTTAAAAATAAGGGATGATATGGTAGTAATCTAAATTATATATGTAAATCGACAAATGCCCGTCAACGGGTATATAAATAAGTAAATATATATAAGAAGATATTCATATCTGTATAGTCAGTATATAGTATATTTTTCATCATAACGTCAGCCATTTAAACAACAAGATGGACTTTACTTAAAAGTTGTATTTCTGTGCTTTTTCTTGAAAAAGAACAAGTGTTCGAAAATTTGAAGAAGAGTTACTATTTATTTACTATATATAAGAACATATTATAATGATTTATATAGTCGGATTTCTTTCAGGAAATCTAAAACAAGACTAAAATCTATAGTTTCAAATAACTCTTTCATAGTATTAACATTGTAGTACCTGTGACGCATAGGATCAAAACATAATGCCGAGTCAACGAGGGATTCTTCTCGGTGCTCAAATGGAAGAGGGACTATACTCCTTAATATTACGCACACTTTGAATACTGAGTTATCGTTAGCGTCCGTTTATGGATATGGAACTGAGTACGGCATCGTGTTCTAGTATTGTAGGAAAAACAATAGTGTATCATTAGCATGTAGATGAGTTATCTTCAGTGTTTGAATTAAAAAAAATATCGTTTTCTTTATGTTTGCAAATTTGAAATATTCTTAGTCTTAGGTTTCATATTCTGTTGACTAGTTTACGTTTGGATATCATTATCTCTGTATGACATTTGCTAAGTCGCATGGGAAAATAAATGACCTTTGATGATTGGTATTTATTTGAATAGTTTTTTTGTAAAAATATCAACTTGTCGATCAGAGTCGAAAATATGTCGTAAATTCAAATCCAGATGGAATTGTAATTATAATATAATTATTCCATCACATTATCAGATTAGAGTAATGCCAAGGGAGAGCTGTCTAAGAATCACATAAAAAAAAATATGTTATTAATAAACAAGAATATCGATAGACCCGATGGATGCTCCCCGAAATGTATCCTCAACTTATCATATGGCCCGGTATCATCCAGTTTTGCTGTTCCAATAGTAGATATTGACTTATGCTTCGGATAATAATTACAAGTACAAAACTACAACGGGCAATGACTCTGTTTGAATGAAGATTGGTCATAGATCTCTGCACTTTCTCTTATTGCCCTTTATTATTGTGTGAAGTTTCATTGCAGTCCCATTAGTAGCTTCTGAGTTATGCTACGAACATGAACTATGAGTATGAAATTTAAAAGGGCAACAATTCTATTTTGAATTAAGATAGAGTTGTGATTTTTTGCTCTACATTTTCTCTCATTGCCCTTTATCACGGTGTGCAGTTTCATTAAAGTCCCAGGAGTGTTTATTGAGGTAAGCCCCAGACAATATGTGTAAGTATAAAATGCCAAAGGGCAATAACTCTAATTTGAATGAAGAAAATGTTATGGTTCGTGTGCTCTGCTATTCTTCTTACTGCTTTTTATCATTGTGTGAAGTTTTATTTCAGTCCCATGAGTGGTTTTTGATTTATGCTCCGGACAAGAACTATAAGTATAAAATTACAAAGGGCAATAACTCTAATTTAAATAATGACAGCTTTACGGTTCTTACGCTCTGCACTTTCTCTTATTGCCTCCTATCATTGTGCGAAGTTTCATTGTAGTCCCATTGGTAGTTTTAAGTTGTGCTCCGGACAAACATTCTAAGTATAAAAATACAAAGGGCAATATCTCTAATGTGAATGAGGACAGAGTTATGGTTCTTAGACTTTGCACTTCCTCTCATTACCTTCTATCAATGTATGAAGTTTCATTATAGTCCCGTTGGCGCATAGCCGATTATAGTGCATTATCTTGAAAAACAAGAATAAAAGCTCAGAAACATTTCAGCAGTATATATTTAATAGTTTTGCGATTTATACGTCTTAAAGAACGTGAGGGATATTAATTACTGTATTAGATAATAGCTGTTTTGCACAAAGAATAACATAAATTAATATCAAAACAATCGCATTACTTCTGGTATATCGAAATTGTTTGAAAAAGGTTTTATTTAACATTACGTGGTCCGATTATTAACTTTCATACCCCATCCAACTCCTTCTCCAAGAAGCGAAAACGGGGTTGGCTGGAGTATGAAATAAAACCTTAATTTCGACTTTAAAAGTTTCAATATTGTAAAATTAAAACATTAAATAGGTAATTTTAAAACAGGTTGTAGCATTTTTTTCCAGTAAAAAGTGTTTTAAGCGTGTTTTATTGTCGAAATATCTGTTATAAAATCCTGCTAATATAAGCTTTCCCATCGCTTAATGGAATTAAGCCTGGACCACGTAAAGACATAAATGAACCAAAAAGGTTTACTGCAAATCTGCACCCCCTGCAAGACGGAATTCAAAAAGGAAAAAGCTGTACAATGGTATCTTTTATTCCTCAAGAATGCCGGTTCTATTGCTGGGAAATTTAAAACGGTTTATTTATTTGCTTTATGGGTGCAAAGCTAACATTCGATCGCGTGTGGATCAATGGCTTATTATAAAAGTCCTATCTGTTTGGCATAAAAGGAAAGTTGCTTAGAATCCTTTCTAAGATGTTCACAGGAATTTCAAGAAGAATGGTACTCTGTCATGGTCTACTGTCCGACTCTCTCAGCATAGCGCAGGGTACCAGCCAGTGCAGTATTTGGTCTCCGTTCCTCTATACTATGTACATTGATCAGCGTTTATATATCCGGGACACATCTGGACACGGCATGAAAATGGACAGTATTTCGCTTAGTGCACCAACACAGGCAGACGACACCGTTCTTCTTTCGCTAACATAACGTAAAATGTACGAAATGCTTATGATATGTAACATGTACGCAAACAAATGGCGTTACCTTAATAATGCTTCAAAGTGTGCAGCAATGATAATGAATAAAGAGGAAAGACGTTTAGACAAACATAACAACGAGTTTAATTATACCAATACTTAATTAAGTGTTGTGAATGAATATAAGCACCTCGGTATTGTATATGAAAACACGGCCGATACCCTGCAACATCGATGACTTAAACAGTCAGCAAGAGTAACGTTTCTTTCACTAACAAATAGTGGAGTACATCCCAACGGACTCTATCCTATCACAGCGGCTAAAGTATACTCTATCGTTGTTCTAACACGTGCATTATTTGGGTGCGAACTCTGGAACAGTCCGTGTATCTACGTCAAACTTTAAAGTGCTTGAAGCTATTCAACATTTTTGCTTTAAATCAGCTCAGGGTTTACCCTACCTAACACGTTCCGATATGGTTACATGTTAAACAATGACTTTAACAAGTTTAGAAGATAACACCAATTCCTAACGCCTGCTAACGTATATGGCAAGCCAATTGTCCAATAATTACGTGAACCCAGGTTTACGGTCGAAAAACTAGGATTAACGATCGATAAACTAGGTTTTTCGAACGTAAAAGCATGCTAACCTATACTTTCGAGCGAAAACATAGGATAACGTCCGTAAACCATAGTTCACGCTCGTGAACCCAGGTTTACGTTCGATAAACTAGGTTTCTCGATTGAACTAAGAATTTCGGTCGTTATCCTAAGTTTACGAGCGTGAACCTATGTTTACGGGCGTGAACCTGGGTTCACGAGCGTGAACCATAGTTTACGAACGTGAACCTATGGTTACGACCGTGAACTTGGGTTTACGACCGTGAACATGGGTTTACGACCGTGAACATAGGTTCACGCTCGTGAACATAGGATAACGACCGAAAATCATAGATTTGTTCGAGAAACCTAGTTTATCGAACGTAAACCTAAGTTCACGTTCGTAAACTATGGTTCACGCTCGTAAACCCAAGTTCACGGTCGTAAACATAGGTTCACGTCCGTAAACTATGGTTCACGGTCGTAAACCTAGGTTCACGTCCGTAAACTATGGTTCACGATCGTAAACCTAGGTTCACGCTCGTAAACTATAGTTCACGTTCGTAAACTATGGTTCACGCTCGTGATTGTCTATGCTCGTAAATCGCAGATACCGGTCCGAAAGCATAGTTACAAGTCGATAAACCCGGTTTTACAAACGTGAACCTATGTTTACGAGCGTGAACCTATGTTTACGAGCGTAAACTATAGTTTACGAGCGTAAACTATAGTTCACGGTTGTAAACTATGGTTCACGGTCGTAAACTATGGTTCACGGTCGTAAACATAGGTTCACGGTCGTAAACATAGGTTCACGGTCGTGAACCCATGTTCACGCCCGAAATTCATAGTTGTTTTGATAATCCTAGTATATCGACCGTAAACCATGGTTTACGTTCGATAAACTAGGTTTCTCGATTGAACTATGAATTTCGGTCGTTATCCTATGTTTACGAGCGTGAACCGGGGTTCACGAGCGTGAACCATAGTTTACGACCGTGAACTTGTGTTTACGAGCGTAAACCTACGTTTACGAGCGTGAACTATGGTTTACGAACGTTATCCTATGTTTTCGCTCGAAAGTATAGGTTAGCATGCTTTTACGTTCGAAAAACCTAGTTTATCGATCGTTAATCCTAGTTTTTCGACCGTAAACCTGGGTTCACGTAATTATTGGACAATTGGCTTGCCATAAACGTATGGTGTGTCAACTTTATTAAACCTAATACGCTGGAGTTAATGACATTCATGACTAAGCTCTGCTGTCAGCAACTTACACCCAGACTGTGTATAAAATGCGGCAAAAAAACTATTGATGAACTGAAACATATTCTTACAGTGTGTAACAATCAGAACGTCGTAAGATTACGAACAAGGTATTGGGACGATCTTGCAAAAAGGTCAGCAAGTCTTTGCATGATCAGACTACGAACCTGAATTAACGTTATGTAAGCTCGGCTCAACGTTAAGAATGTGTTACTAAAAGTACCATTAATCGGTGTAAATTTTATATATGCTTTAATATTTCCTTGTATTTATTGTGTTTAATATCCAATTGATGTAAACATGTGTAGTCTTCTTTCAATAAGAGGAAATAAAGATGATACATACGATCACATACATTCCATACTTGTTTTCTGAGAAAAAGGCAGTTATAACCCTAAAATTTTCAAAAATGTATGGGTTTTGGAGCAATTTGACATTTGACCCCTGACTGTGAACTTGGCCATACATTACTAACATTCGCAACATCTCGTACACTGCTTCGCAGCATTACTCGAATGTAAATCGAAGGTTTCCATATAGGTTACGTCATCCCGCCTTAGATTCCCGCCAAAACAAATTTGCATTCAAAATCATCCAAATTGTGCAATGTCATTCAGCCGATTGCTCCATCAATAGTTTATTTGCATGAAAGCAGAGATAAAACCTTCATCTGCATTGTAAAAAACAAACATTCAACGCAACCTATACATCAACACGTTTGGCCAACGGCCAAATTGCTTATAACAACAGTGCTGATGCCTTCCGGCTAACAAAATGTCAAGATGTTGAAAATACCGAAGCTCGATATATACACGAGGCGGGATCCCGAAGAATGGCGGGATTGGCCGAGCGTTCACGATTGACATTACAACTTGTTGCGTGAGATAAATTTTCTATCTGTGATCCACATACCTACACATGTATACAGCAAAATCATTTCTGGTACAAATGTTATCAAACACAACAATTATTACCGTTGCATTATGACATTGTGGCGGCTATCTTGGACGACATCTTGAAAAACGTGTTAGTGCTATCACAATTCATAATAAACAAACAATTCAGCAATTTATTCAAAAATGCTCAAACATAAAAATGCAACCCATTATGCAACTTAATCAACAGGCTATGGAATTCGGGTTTTAACCAGTTAATACTTTAATATGGACACAAAACACTATCTATGTAAAAGACCTATTTCTCTCATTTAATTTGACTTTTTCCACATTATATTTGAAACAGCATGGTACCAACGTGAGTATCAAAACATCAACCCACGTGTATACTATAGGCCATATAGCTATTTACTGCAACTTGTCTCCAATAAATGAAGAATGCAAATGGCATCATTTATAGTATTATTACATGAATATAACATGAATACAACACGAAAATAACGAAACTGATTATTCAATGCACATTGGAACTGTATACATTAGTTAGCCTCTGCTATGTTTTACCGGAAGCCTTTCATCCGTGAGTATCACAAATGTATCCATCCTGCCGTTATAAAGGCTAGTCCGCATGGGACTTTACTGGGAAAAGTATTAGCGATGATGACAAATGGCTGCATATTTAATTAGTACTAAAACGATTGAGTTGATCAGCCGCAATAATGTGTCATAAATGTCACGTTATGATTGGTATTTATCATCCGATCACTTTTAGAGTAATGGCTGACCAGGGAGTAAAGGGGGTATAAAACAATCTCGTCTGGAACATAAGCAGCAGACGATAAAGTATGATTATAGGAGATTACTTAAACAATGTTGTGATGCAGACGATAACAGTTGTATAGGCGGGGCAGAGACGAATATATGTTGGTTGGCATATACCATGCTAAACTGTATAAAATAAACATAAGGAGTGTGGGGGAAATAATTTGTTTGTTGTTTAGCTTCGCCTAAATATCAAAGTACAAAACGGATGTAGCTTAACCAATCACATTAGACAAGCGCACTGCTCGATAGGCTGTTTTTGATTTATATGACGAACGGATGTTAGATGTCCATTTCAAGAGGCGAAATTGCTGAAGAAATTGCCAAAACTAAACAGTAAGTATATTATTTATTTAATATTTTGTTTTGTTTTCCTTAAAAGTGTAAATCAAATGAGTATGGTGACAAAATGTTTACGATGATAGTTTTCTAATTGTAATTAATTAAAACACAAAAATACAACTATCCGATAATGTCTTTAAATCAGGTACTTTACCAGTTTAATAAGTTAATGAATATCTCCTGTGATTTAAATAGAATAGTTTCTCTTAAGACGCTTAAGTTCAAAGAATAACACATTTATGTAGACTATTCTTTCTGAAAGCAATTTGCCGCACATGGTACATGTTTTTTGTTATCATTTTATAAGTTATAGATAGAGTCTGGTCTCAGTGAGTTGGCTTATTTAAACACCGAGATGGGTGTAGCCCATCGAGGTGTTTAAATAACCAACGAGCTGAGACAGACTATCTTTTTATAGCATGTTGGACTTCGTAAGACTGTGACGTCAGAGTGACTTCCGTACTCCTAGATGATATTCAATATAGCAGTGCTAAATAAAGAAATAACTTAAATCTGGCCTCAACTTATATACCTGCACTGCTGGGTCATGTAGCATGTCAGCAGTAAATAAGCAAGCTTTTCGTGTTTTTTCAATGACCAGTTAGCGTTGGGAAATATGTCTTTACAAGCTCTTTGGTTTTGAGATAAGATTTGCTCACAGGAAGTAGAAAATATTACACCTCTGTATTTCCCATTAAAGTGAAGCTGCCTAGTTTATTAGAGGATATTTCCTGGTGGAGATTTCCTGGGCCACTCTCCCGTTCAATAGGGATGCAAATAGAGTGCACCCTATAGGTGTACCGGAGTGTACTGGAAGTAAAACAAATCCCATTGAGTCCTGTACAATATTTTCCAAGCTTTCTAATTAGCCATTTTTTAAAATGAAGTTCAAACTAAGATTCACGGCACCTCTTAAATGTGTTCTACTTTCACTTTCAAAACATTCAAGTTGATAAATAAAATCACCATACGACCATGCAAATGGTTCTTAGCTCTCACAAACAAATCCATTTCAGCCAGAAAAACAGGCCTTAAATACTCAACATTTCTTTTATCACAAAAAAAGTTAGGGATTATATATTTGGGAACTCCTTTCGACTACACCAGGCATGAATACCATAGTGATTTACTTCCTATATGCCTATAAGAACCCCCTAATTGTGAGTGAATTTTAAAAGCCAGTATTCTGGCAAAGCGTAGAATATAACGCATAAAATATCATACATTTGGCAAATCGGTTGCGTATTGATCAAGATATGGACGTTTCAAATATATATAGCGCAGTCGACAGCGATGAAAAATCTGTAACAATTTTCACAGTTTTACCATTATCTGTTACAAAATGACACCGGTCATATCTGTACTTGGTCTAATGGATGAAATTCTTAAAAAAAAGTCAGTAAACATGAAGAAATCAAGATGTTTAGTTCCCAAAAGTGCTATATAAATGCAAAATATGCTGATTTTTATGCCAAAATCTGATTTACAAGGCAATCTGGTGCATTTGTGGCATCATACCTTAATTTGGTGGCACTACATGCATATATAAACATCCAAATTTCTCATAAATGCAAGTCTGGTACTAGTTTTGTGATTAAAAGTTAAGTTTCTATGACTGGACAGCATACTTTGCCAACAGTACTCTCTGACATTTTCTAAGAAAGTCCAATTTTAAGGGATATGGGGAAGTATTTGGTGGTGTCACACCTATACAACTACACTTTTGAAAATTATAATGCTGAATTATCATTGCAAATACAAATACCTACATTTTAACAACAAACACGCCTAGTTTTATTGAAAAATGTCTCTCCAGGTCATCATTTATAGACTTCAAAAATCTGAAACTCCAAATTACAGCTTTCCGACATGTCCGAGGCAAAAAACATGCGAAAAAAAGTCAAAAGGCATTATAAAACACCGTGACGTATTTTTTGTTGGAGCTAGTGTCACTCCCAAAAAGTAAAATACTGTTGAGGTAAGAATCCGAGAGAAGATGAAAATTTACATTACGCCGCCTTATAGGTGTACCGGAAGTAAAGCAAATCCCACTAAGTCCTGTACAATATTTTCCAAGCTTTCTAGTTAGCCATTTTTAAACTTGAAGTTCATACTAAGATTCACTTACATAATCTTAGTCATGAGACCTTCCTCTCTAGAAAACTGCTGAGAACAGTAGGGGTCATTGTCATATAAGAAAATAAAATTCTGATCTTTATCGGGAACAAACTGCATTCATTAGGCACCTCTTAAATATGTTCTACTTTCACTTTCAAAACTTTCAAGTTGATAAATAAAATCACCATACAACCATGCAAATGGCTCTTAGCTATCACAAACAAGTCAATAAAGTCATTTCAGCCAGAAAAACAGGCCTTAATACTCAAAAATGTATTTTATCACAAAAAAAATTAGGGATTATATATTATGGACATCCTTTCAACTACACCAGGCGTAAATACCACAGTGATTTACTTCCGGTATGCCTTTTTGCCACTGTGCGTTCAAGACGGTACCCTTGTTGTCGACATATTTATGTTTGTGGCGTCGCATACTTTGTTAATAGGGTAAGAGTGTGGTTTGGTGCACCCTAAAACATGGTTTAAACCCCCAGCGGCCCTTTTTGCCATTGAATGTTCCAAGGCGGTAGACCTATTTTCAACCATTTTTATGTTTGTGATGTTATATCTTGTTTGTTTGTTTCATCCTTGTAATTGTTGTTTGTTTCTATGCTTGCGTTTGGTTAACTGTGGTCCTTGCATACTCCATTTCCTGTTCGACTTTTATATCTACTTTTGCTCCTATTTATCCATGAAATTATCGTTGTGTTTTTAATGCGTGTTTTTGGATGACTATGTTCTGTTAATGCTCCGTTTGCTCCTATTTATACATGAAAGTATCGTTGTGTTTTAATGCGTGTTTTTGGATGACTATGTTCTGTTAATGCTCCTTTTGCTCCTATTTATACATGAAAGTATCGTTGTGTTTTAATGCGTGTTTCTGGATGACTATGTTCTGTTAATGCTCCATTTCCTGTTCGAGTGTTGCGTCTACTTTTAATATTCGGCATCCCTTCAAGTTATTAACGCAGGTCCCTGTGGAACGGAGTGGTCTACAGACACCCATCTCCCTACCCCGGACAAAATTATTTTTACATCCGTAAATAATATCCTATGTAGGCATAATACATGAAAATAAATGTTTAAAATAAAATATTTTAAAAATCAGGGGTTTAAAGCATAATGTTTTTTAGCCAGGGGGGATTTTTGTCCGGTTATATCAGATTTTGCACGGGGGATTTTGTCCTACACTCGCACGGCGTATAATTAATGTTACTGGTACACGTTTTCTTCTAATCGTATAGCCAGTGTTACGTATACATTTTCTTGATGTTGGCTAATTGTTCGAAATCGTGAGAGAAAATCCTGCCAAACAAAAGGCAACCGTTCCAAGGCAGTATCGGCATGTGGTCAAACTTTTTATGTTTGTGATGTTTCTTTACTTCTTATTCTTAAATAACGTCTCCGTGGCCGAAGGGTTAACGACGTTGCGTTGTAAACCTTCTCGCCTCTCACCGCTGCGGCGGGTTCGAATCCCACTGGGAGCTCAGCTTGTAAGTGAGGAAGTGTCGATTCTTACGGATGACGGGAGGTGTACAATACTGGTTCTGTTAATGCTCCATGGTCTGCTTCCACCACAAACAAATCGACCGTCATATATAACCTTACATGTGTTGAAAATGACGTAAAACACCATACAAACAAATACTCTTAAATTAAAATAAACACGTATAATTATATACTCCACGTACATGTTGTTGGAATGCATGTTTTTGGGATGGCATCATTCTGTGAATTTTTATTTTGCATTTATTTTTACCTTAAATCTCCTTAAACCGTACAAAAAAAATAAACCGGAGATTTCCAACACGGTTTGCTATCATTTTACTAGATTTTTTTCTTTTCATAATATTTCAAAGACGAACTTATTATACGCTTTCTAAGCTGCTTTAATTGTGACCGTTATTGCAATGAAAACGTGTGTGGTTTTGTTGTTGTTGTTGTTGTTGTTTTGTTATTGAAATTAACAGTTACCAGCACTATTATCGCTGCACAGCTTGGGGAGTTATGGAACACATTCTTACATGCACGTGTTACCAGCACTATTGTCGCTGCACAGTTTGGGGAGTAATGGAACACATTCTTACATGCACTATTGTCGCTGCACAGTTTGGGGAGTTAGGAACACATTCTTACATGCACGTGATACCAGCACTATTGTCGCTGCACAGTTTGGGGAGTAATGGAACACATTCTTACATGCACTATTGTCGCTGCACAGTTTGGGGAGTTAGGAACACATTCTTACATGCACGTGATACCAGCACTATTGTCGCTGCACAGTTTGGGGAGTTAGGAACACATTCTTACATGCACGTGATACCAGCACTATTGTCGCTGCACAGTTTGGGGAGTTAGGAACACATTCTTACATGCACGTGATACCAGCACTATTGTCGCTGCACAGTTTGGGGAGTACGTCTGTGGTTTACAAACTACGTCTCTTATGCTCTTTTTTTTTTACCTAACAATCCCAGTTATAAAAGTTCATTGTAGTAGTAAGCCTCTAGGTTGCGGTACACTAATTGCTTTCCCATAGGCCACAATGCAAGCTTTTACGAAGATAAAAAAAAATAAACATACAAATCCAAAAAGGTGTGTCGTATTTACAAGGTATGTCCAAGTCCAATGGGCTAAAAGTTACAATTCAGCATGTTTCCCATATAGAACTTTCCATGGGGTCCGCCATATTTGTTTACATACAAAACCGCAGTAAAGATTTACATGTTTTTGAGTGGGGGTTAATCTCACAATTTCATGTTTAAAAAATAAATTTGGTAAAAATAAATGCTCTCATTTTAATAAATGTTATTTATTAATTAATTAACAACTCTGAAAATGTATTTTGAAACATTTCTTTGGCGTGTTTTAATTTGTGTGACCTTTCATTTCTGGCTCAGGTCACTCCTGGAAAGGGGCGTGGCCAAGCCCATGCTATATTAAGGATACCGCAATCTCTAAGCGTCACTGTCAACAATATTACTATTTTGAAACGTCCCGGAGATCTCCGTTTCATATTAAACAAATATCATTGCTTAGAAGTTACCCACAAGACCTTTCGGTGAATTAATAGTATCCCCAAATATGGTATTTGACCTATGACTTCAATCCAAGAATTCTGATTTCACGAGACTGATTTGTTACAGGTACCAAATTAGCCCAATTAAATGTATACTGACACTTGTAAGAATCACCAAGATAACTAGATCCCTACCGTATCTACCAGTATATACTGACACTTGTAAAGAATCACCATGATAACTAGATCCCTACCGTATCTACCAATGTATACTGACACTTGTAAGAACACCATGATAACAAGATCCCCACCGTATCTACCAATGTATACTGACACTTGTAAGAACACCATGATAACAAGATCCCTACCGTATCTACCAATGTATACCGATACTTGTAGTAAGAACACCATGATAACTAGATCCCTACCGTATCAACCAATGTATACTGACACTTGTAAGAATCACCATGATAACTAGATCCCTACCGTATCTACCAATGTATACCGACACTTGTAAGAACACCATGATAACTAGATCCCTACCGTATCTACTAATGTATACTGACACTTGTAAGAATCACCATGATAACTAGATCCCTACCGTATCTACCAATGTATACCGACACTTGTATCACCATGATAACTAGATCCCTACCGTATCTACCAATGTATACCGACACTTGTAAGAATCACCATGATAACTAGATCCCTACCGTATCTACCAATGTATACCGACACTTGTAAGAATCACAATGATAACTAGATCCCTACCGTATCTACCAATGTATACCGACACTTGTAAGAATCACCATGATAACTAGACCCCTACCGTATCTACCAATGCCATTTACTTTGCCTGTTTTTATCAATAATTGTCTATTTTTTACTCTTATTGTTTCACAGTCACGTACAGTCATTTAAAAGCACGACACCAATATATACTGAACAAAATAAAGCTAGCACATCAAACGCATACCAATTCCATAGACGAGATACGAAGCCGTGTATGTTCGGGGTCAATGATAAAGTGACATATATATGACAACTTGTCATTTGTAATGAAAGTGGGTGACACAAATGAAGCAAATATGCTGGGAATATACTTTTATAGGTTATCGAAAATTACTCCGTGTCCGAATGGCTAACGACGTTGCGTTGTAAACGTTCGTCTCGCACCGCTGCGTGTTCGAATCCCACTGGGAGCTCGATTTGTAAGTGAGGAAGTGTCGATTCTTACGGATGGCGGAAGGTGTACAGTACTGGTTCTACCAAGGATTAGTTGGTGGTCTGCCTCCACCACAAAAAATCGACCGTCATATATAACCTTACATGTGTTAAAACACCATACAAACACACAAAACAAACAAACATTTTAATAATAAAAAAACGGAAATTTTAAAATTACATAATTTTGAACGTTTTAGTTTAATATTAAATAACAATATATGTTTTGTGAACACATTTTAGCGGCTGATAAACAATGACAGAATGTTCAATTCTTGTCAATGCCACACCTTAAATTTCGTCAAACCAATACGTTTGTATAACGAAATAAGTTGTTTATTATTATATAGACCGCCAACTTTCTTGCTGTAATTCTGATACTTCGCATAGAAAATAATAAAATAATACAATTTTTTGAAAATCTCATCCTAACCTAGCATTTCTTAAAGCTTCAAAGAATTATATCAATGTTCATATCTGTCCCTAAAATGTCGAGCTAAACTTATTTTGTTAGTATATATATATATATATTAATATATTCATCTCGATTGTATGTTTCAGAAACTGGTCTCAAACACTTAGGATATGGCAACGAAATTAGTGGTCCTGTTATCTTTGTGGTGTATAATCTACCGAATGGAAAGATCGGAGTCTGGTACGATCAGTACGATGCCGGGTATAGACGACACTGCTACTACGATTCCACCTAACCAAGCGTCTACTACAAAAAGTGCATCCGATGAGCCTGATGATCTTAATACCAAACATTCTACTAGTGTAGAAGATACTTCAAAATTGGACTCAAGAGGTCAGGACGTTTTACATACTCCATACGTACCGTCATTCACGAACGAAAACCATACCAACGATATCGTGCGCCAGGTCGTGGACGAATTTCGGACGTTGTGCCCAAAAACTGAATTATGCAAGACGGCATCTGGACAAGATGGTACCGTTAACGATATTGAGTCGTTTTATTATGACTATGACACGAAGTCGTGTTGCCGAGAATGCAGATGCGATACTAACTGCGGAACAGAATGCTGCCCAGATAAGCCCGACATGTATCTCAACAAAACGGAACGACCTGAGAATGTTGCAGAATGTATACTTGCTCAGTATAAACCTTACAGCTTCAGAAGAGAGAACTCATATAACTTCCGAATAGTTACAAAGTGCCCACAAAGTTATTTAAATGCGTATGTCCAAGAACAGTGCCAGCATGATGTTATAGATTTTGACTTTAAAAGCGGCTTGGTCGGTTTTATGCCAGCAACGTCTATTGCATCAAACCGAACATACAACAATGAATATTGCGCCGCCTGCCATAATGAATCTTTATCTGATTTGGTTTATTGGGATGTGCAATTAGGGTGTGCTTTTGATCTAGAGCTCTTTATAGGTAGCGAAGCGGATATAAAAACTGCACTAAATGCACGAGATGACTGCAATATTATATTTAAATATCCGGAATATGTGCAAGATGTCGTTGAAGTTTGTGGAGAATTGCTGGTCGATAGATGCAATGTAACTGGCAGGTGGGATAAGTATGATGCATTAACAGAGACAGCGTGCCTGTCGTATACATCCGTGTATAGAGTAGCGATAGGAGAAATGGGCTACAAAAATATACACTGTTACCTGTGCAATGGGCATAATGAATCTGACATTGTAAAGGTTTGTTTCAAATCAAAAGCAGGAGATCCAACGCCTGTTCGTAGTTCATTTGTTGCCCTGTTGGATTTTAACAATTTGGAAAGCACAGTAGAACAAGATGAGCAGATGGAAGAAAGCTGTCCTGTACATTCCATTTACGACGCAAGTAGAGTAAGTTGTCCGCCTTTAACTGGTCGTCAATAGCTGCACCCGATGTATTATAAATTACAGTGCAGTGTTTATTCGTTTGTTATAAAATATTTGTTTTGGACGCGTGCGTCTATCAAAGGCTTTTGTGACGAAAACGTTTGCGCTTTTTTGTAGCGTTGTGGTCTAGTGGTAGAGCGTTGGACCCATGATCCAATGGTCGTGGGTTCGATCCCCGCCATAACCACATGTGCTGTGTCCCTGCGAAAGATACTTTATCTGCATTGCTTAGTACTGGTTCTACCCAGGAAGACAATCAAGAAGTACCTTAGAAGCAAATCCCTTACAACAGGTATCAAATTAGCTAATTTAAGAACAAATACATATTTCAAACGAATTATGTCATATAATAACATCCGGATAGAGTTTTGATAAACGGTTTTGTAGTGTAATTCTGCCGTTATTTGGCGTGTTCATTTCTTTAACAATACTATACAGATATTCTACATGGTATGGGGTTATATTAGTTGTATATCCCGGAGATAGCATAAGTATGATGTTGTTTAAATTCGATAAGTTGCTATGGTTAATTCCATATGTAGCTACGGTTAATTCAATATGTCGCTATGGTTAATTTAAATATGTAACTATGGTTTTTACCGGTACTAACTAAGAGATAATAACGAATGCTAATAATTGTATATGTGCATTACTAACAATATGATGAGATGGAATATGTGCCGATTAAAAGTAAAGGATATTTAAGAGTTCTTAAAATACCCTTGATTGAATATGCGTAAAATAAATTATGAGTTGTTAACTCTTAGTTCAACGCTCAAGTTTTTGAGTTTGTCCTGTCTTGTTAAAGCCGTTTATAGCGTGTCTATAGAGTTTGAATTCTCACAATATGTAAGTTATATATATACCTCGTCGTCAGTAGGGTTAGAAAATATGTCCATATGTTGTAAAATCGGCTGTTGTTACCGGGTTTTAACG
The DNA here is from genome assembly GCA_037043455.1 of Cyrtodaria siliqua. Taxonomy (NCBI): domain Eukaryota; kingdom Metazoa; phylum Mollusca; class Bivalvia; order Adapedonta; family Hiatellidae; genus Cyrtodaria; species Cyrtodaria siliqua. Next base: position 165,639 of record JAWPHD010004134.1, read on the forward strand.
TTGCTTTGTGTGCGTACAACATTGTCACACAATAACTTAACACTAGTTCAACGACGTAGTGTTTAGCGTAATTGTATGTTTTTTACATTGCAGGATATATGTCTAGCATTGCATTGTGCGGCAGGGATGAAGTTATCTAAAGACAATTGTATGCCTATATATCAGTCTGTCGACTCGAGGAAAAGCATCGTGTTTGATGTCACACTTATATTTGAACCGATCGAAGGAGAACAAGAGGAGAAACTTTCAATGCCACTTGACATGATGCATAGCGTCGTAGTGACAGATGTAAACATAAGATTAGGCGGAATGCCATCGGCAATGATGAGTATTTGTAGCGCCCAGTCGTTCATAAGACTACACGAAAGTATCGAGAGGATCATTAGAAGGTTTAACTATTCCCAAACTCCATTTTCATACAGGGACATTGGTCAGTTTGCTATAAGATTGAACATAGATGCCTATTATGTGGCTAACATGTCAAAAACGACTGAAGAACTTGAAAGGATTGTCGACGATACGTTTCTGTTCGGGAGTCACCGTGCTGCATTTTTGGATATGGAGAAATCTCTTCTAGTTTCTAATACTAGTGCTGACTATCGATTGAAATACATGGACTCCCAGAGTTGGTTTCATAATGGCATTGCAATTATGTCCGGTAATGATTTATATATCGAAGGAACTTTGCCAGTTGTAACTTCAACTTCATCATGCAAAGGTTCCATTTCTACTCAGCTGAAACCTTTTGTCCCAAACTAAGGCTAACATCAAAGGAATACAAGTTAACCGACAACCTGACACGTGTTCACTTCCCTCACATAAACAGTTATATCAACATTAGTAGTGTTATGTTGGATGTGAAAGGAGAAAGCATACTGGTATGTGTATCTGATTACATCACGTTGGTTCAGAATTACAAACTCAGCAGTGGAAATAATAATTATTCCGTCGGTTTAATATATACGCCTTTAGCAATTGTAACACTAGTCTGTATGGCAATGTCTCTTATAGCCTTGATGATCACATTTGCTATCTACTGTCTATTCTCCAAGCTTAGATCGGTTCCAGGCAAAAACAACATGGCGCTTGTAGTCAGTCTCTTCATTACACACCTTTTTAGTCTCCTTAACATGTGCGTGAATATCAAAGTCTCTTGGTTATGCAGCGCTGTTGGAATCATTCTGCATTTGTCACTTGTATCGTCATTCGCCTGGATGTTTGTGTGCACGTTTCACATGTTGAAAGTATTTGTCGCAATTGAAAGATCTGCAGGGAGTACAACAAAGCTTTTCGTTCGTTACTTGTGTTTCACGGAGGCTTTCTCTGTCGCTGTTGTCATTATTACAATAATTGTGTCCTACTTTAACACGGAATCATCCAGCATAGGCTATGGTGGGCATCGATGCTACATCCGAGATCCGGCAATGATCCTTTATACGGTTGCCATCCCCATCGGCGTCGTTGTCATCGCCAACTTGTTCATGTTCTTTTATGTCGTGTACAAAATCAGTACGCTTCCCGACATGCGCAAGAACAGCACCAGTGAACGTAACAATATCACCATATTCGCTAAGTTGTCAACCATAACTGGACTAACGTGGATATTTGGATTTATCTATCAGTTTTCTAATGTGCAAGCGTTTGCGTATATCTTTACCGTTCTCAATGCTAGTCAGGGAGTATTCATAATGTTCTCTTTCGTAATCAATAAACGTGTTTTGGAAATGTTCCGGAGGATGAAATCAGTAGAATCATCGCAATTCCAGTCTATGGACACACGTACACGTGCAACCAAAGCTTCAGAAAGCGTGACACATCATACGTGAAAAAATGAAACAATGAATATCAAGTTAATTCTTTTTACGCAGTGCCATTCGTATTCACACAGAGCAAATAATGTCCCACGGAACAGGCATCTAAATCCAAGAGAAGACACAAATAAAGTCATTATACTCTGCAGTATTGTACATAGCTGTTCCCAAGAGAGCGTGCGTCCGGTTTTTTATTATGACGGTATCAGTGTTAAGTATTGTGACATTTAATTTCAACATAACGTTAATGACGTCATGGACGTCACGTTATAGTACGTTTTCTGACGTAATGTGACGTTATAAGTTATATGTGATAAATAGAATCTAACATTTGTTCTCATTCTTTATTGAATTTATTAAATTCATTAGCAAAAATGATATAATGCTCGGCAAGAGGTTCACATTATATCATTTTGTCAACTCGTTTAATAAATTTAATAATTCATGAGCACTCATGTAAGATCCTCTATATAGTGTACCTTTAAATATACTTAGTTTATGGCTGGCAGAACATTCCCACAAACATCTTTAACTTCAAATATTTCTTTAATGGTTTAAGCTAACAAGTTTGTAGTACAGTGCGGACCTACGATGCCATTGCGTTTGGACTCATGTTATAAAAGGTAGTTCTAGGTCTGGTCGGCCCGGTGTCAGTATAATGTGATTGGGTGGAGTATCATTTTAAAAAGGGTAGTTTTAGGACTGGTCGGCCGGTGTCAGTATAATGTGACTGGGTGGAGTATCATGTTATAAAGGGTAGTTCTAGGACAGTCGGCCCGGCGTCAGTATAATGTGACTAGGTGGAGTATCATGTTATAAAGGGTAGTTCTAGGACTGGTCGGCCCGGCGTCAGTATAATGTGACTGGGTGGAGTATCATGTTATAAAGGGTAGTTCTATGACAGTCGGCCCGGCGTCAGTATAATGTGACTGGGTGGAGTATCATGTTATAAAGGGTAGTTCTAGGACTGGTCGGCCCGGCGTCAGTATAATGTGACTGGGTGGAGTATCATGTTATAAAGGGTAGTTCTAGGACAGTCGGCCCGGTGTCAGTATAATGTGACTGGGTGGAGTATCATGTTATAAAGGGTAGTTCTATGACTGGTCGGCCCGGTGTCAGTATAATGTGACTGGGTGGAGTATCATGTTATAAAGGGTAGTTCTAGGACAGTCGGCCCGGTGTCAGTATAATGTGACTGGGTGGAGTATCATGTTATAAAGGGTAGTTCTAGGACTGGTCGGCCCGGCGTCAGTATAATGTGACTGGGTGGAGTATCATGTTATAAAGGGTAGTTCTAGGACAGTCGGCCCGGTGTCAGTATAATGTGACTGGGTGGAGTATCATGTTATAAAGGGTAGTTCTATGACAGTCGGCCCGGTGTCAGTATAATGTGACTGGGTGGAGTATCATGTTATAAAGGGTAGTTCTATGACAGTCGGCCCGGTGTCAGTATAATGTGACTGGGTGGAGTATCATGTTATAAAGGGTAGTTCTATGACAGTCGGCCCGGTGTCAGTATAATGTGACTGGGTGGAGTATCATGTTATAAAGGGTAGTTCTAGGACAGTCGGCCCGGTGTCAGTATAATGTGACTGTGTGGAGTATCATGTTATAATGGGTAGTTCTAGGACAGTCGGCCCGGTGTCAGTATAATGTGACTGGTTGGAGTATCATGTTATAAAGGGTAGTTCTAGGACTGGCCCGGTGTCAGTATAATGTGACTGGGTGGAGTATCATGTTATAAAGGGTAGTTCTAGGACAGTCGGCCCGGTGTCAGTATAATGTGACTGGGTGGAGTATCATGTTATAAAGGGTAGTTCTAGGACAGTCGGCCCGGTGTCAGTATAATGTGACTGGGTGGAGTATCATGTTATAAAGGGTAGTTCTATGACTGGTCGGCCCGGTGTCAGTATAATGTGACTGGGTGGAGTATCATGTTATAAAGGGTAGTTCTAGGACAGTCGGCCCGGTGTCAGTATAATGTGACTGGGTGGAGTATCATGTTATAAAGGGTAGTTCTAGGACTGGTCGGCCCGGCGTCAGTATAATGTGACTGGGTGGAGTATCATGTTATAAAGGGTAGTTCTAGGACAGTCGGCCCGGTGTCAGTATAATGTGACTGGGTGGAGTATCATGTTATAAAGAGTAGTTCTAGGACTGGTCGGCCCGGTGTCAGTATAATGTGACTGGGTGGAGTATCATGTTATAAAGGGTAGTTCTAGGACTGGTCGGCCCGGCGTCAGTATAATGTGACTGGGTGGAGTATCATGTTATAAAGGGTAGTTCTAGGACAGTCGGCCCGGTGTCAGTATAATGTGACTGGGTGGAGTATCATGTTATAAAGGGTAGTTCTAGGACAGTCGGCCCGGCGTCAGTATAATGTGACTGGGTGGAGTATCATGTTATAAAGGGTAGTTCTAGGACAGTCGGCCCGGTGTCAGTATAATGTGACTGGGTGGAGTATCATGTTATAAAGGGTAGTTCTAGGACTGGTCGGCCCGGCGTCAGTATAATGTGACTGGGTGGAGTATTATGTTATAAAGAGTAGTTCTATGACAGTCGGCCCGGTGTCAGTATAATGTGACTGGGTGGAGTATCATGTTATAAAGGGTAGTTCTAGGACTGGTCGGCCCGGTGTCAGTATAATGTGACTGGGTGGAGTATCATGTTATAAAGGGTAGTTCTAGGACAGTCGGCCCGGCGTCAGTATAATTTGACTGGGTGGAGTATCATGTTATAAAGGGTAGTTCTAGGACAGTCGGCCCGGCGTCAGTATAATGTGACTGTGTGGAGTATCATGTTATAAAGGGTAGTTCTAGGACAGTCGGCCCGGTGTCAGTATAATGTGACTAGGTGGAGTATCATGTTATAAAGGGTAGTTCTATGACTGGTCGGCCCGGTGTCAGTATAATGTGACTGGGTGGAGTATCATGTTATAAAGGGTAGTTCTAGGACTGGTCGGCCCGGCGTCAGTATAATGTGACTGTGTGGAGTATCATGTTATAAAGGGTAGTTCTATGACAGTCGGCCCGGTGTCAGTATAATGTGACTGGGTGGAGTATCATGTTATAAAGGGTAGTTCTATGACAGTCGGCCCGGTGTCAGTATAATGTGACTGGGTGGTGTATCATTTTAAAAAGGGTAGTTTTAGGACTGGTCGGCCCGGTGTCAGTATAATGTGACTGGGTGGAGTATCATGTTATAAAGGGTAGTTCTAGGACAGTCGGCCCGGTGTCAGTATAATGTGACTGGGTGGAGTATCATGTTATAAAGGGTAGTTCTAGGACTGGTCGGCCCGGCGTCAGTATAATGTGACTGGGTGGAGTATTATGTTATAAAGAGTAGTTCTATGACAGTCGGCCCAGTGTCAGTATAATGTGACTGGGTGGAGTATCATGTTATAAAGGGTAGTTCTAGGACAGTCGGCCCGGCGTCAGTATAATGTGACTGGGTGGAGTATCATGTTATAAAGGGTAGTTCTAGGACTGGTCGGCCCGGCGTCAGTATAATGTGACTGGGTGGAGTATTATGTTATAAAGAGTAGTTCTATGACAGTCGGCCCGGTGTCAGTATAATGTGACTGGGTGGAGTATCATGTTATAAAGGGTAGTTCTAGGACTGGTCGGCCCGGCGTCAGTATAATGTGACTGTGTGGAGTATTATGTTATAAAGGGTGGTTCTATGACAGTCGGCCCGGTGTCAGTATAATGTGACTGGGTGGAGTATCATGTTATAAAGGGTAGTTCTAGGACAGTCGGCCCGGTGTCAGTATAATGTGACTGGGTGGAGTATCATGTTGTAAAGGGTAGTTCTAGGACAGTCGGCCCGGCGTCAGTATAATGTGACTGGGTGGAGTATCATGTTGTAAAGGGTAGTTCTAGGACAGTCGGCCCGGTGTCAGTATAATGTGACTGTGTGGAGTATCATGTTATAAAGGGTAGTTCTAGGACAGTCGGCCCGGTGTCAGTATAATGTGACTGGGTGGAGTATCATGTTATAAAGGGTAGTTCTAGGACAGTCAGCCCGGTGTCAGTTTAATGTGACTGGGTGGAGTATCATGTTATAAAGGGTAGTTCTAGGACAGTCGGCCCGGTGTCAGTATAATGTGACTGGGTGGAGTATCATGTTATAAAGGGTAGTTCTAGGACTGGTCGGCCCGGCGTCAGTATAATGTGACTTGGTGGAGTATCATGTTATAAAGGGTAGTTCTAGGACAGTCGGCCCGGTGTCAGTATAATGTGACTGGGTGGAGTATCATGTTATAAAGGGTAGTTCTAGGACAGTCGGCCCGGCGTCAGTATAATGTGACTGGGTGGAGTATCATGTTATAAAGGGTAGTTCTATGACAGTCGGCCCGGTGTCAGTATAATGTGACTGGGTGGAGTATCATGTTATAAAGGGTAGTTCTAGGACAGTCGGCCCGGTGTCAGTATAATGTGACTGGGTGGAGTATCATGTTATAAAGGGTAGTTCTAGGACAGTCAGCCCGGCGTCAGTATAATGTAACTTGGTGTAGTATCATGTTATAAAGGGTAGTTCTAGGACAGTCGGCCCGGCGTCAGTATAATGTGACTGGGTGGAGTATCATGTTATAAAGGGTAGTTCTAGGACAGTCGGCCCGGCGTCAGTATAATGTGACTGGGTGGAGTATCATGTTATAAAGGGTAGTCCTAGGACAGTCGGCCCGGTGTCAGTATAATTTGAATGGGTGGAGTATCATGTTATAAAAAGTAGTTCTATGACTGGTCGGCCCGGTGTCAGTATAATGTGACTGGGTGGAGTATCATGTTATAAAGGGTAGTTCTAGGACAGTCGGCCCGCCGTCAGTATAATGTGACTGGGTGGAGTATCATGTTATAAAGGGTAGTTCTAGGACAGTCGGCCCGGCGTCAGTATAATGTGACTGGGTGGAGTATCATGTTATAAAGGGTAGTTCTAGGACAGTCGGCCCGGTGTCAGTATAATGTGACTGGGTGGAGTATCATGTTATAAAGGGTAGTTCTAGGACAGTCGGCCCTGTGTCAGTATAATGTGACTGGGTGGAGTATCATGTTATAAAGGGTAGTTCTAGGACAGTCGGCCCGGCGTCAGTATAATGTGACTGGGTGGAGTATCATGTTATAAAGGGTAGTTCTAGGACAGTCGGCCCGGTGTCAGTATAATGTGACTGGGTGGAGTATCATGTTATAAAGGGTAGTTCTAGGACAGTCGGCCCGGGGTCTGTATAATGTGACTGGGTGGAGTATCATGTTATAAAGGGTAGTCCTAGGACAGTCGGCCCGGTGTCAGTATAATGTGAATGGGTGGAGTATCATGTTATAAAAAGGAGTTCTATGACTGGTCGGCCCGGTGTCAGTATAATGTGACTGGGTGGAGTATCATGTTATAAAGGGTAGTTCTAGGACAGTCGGCCCGGTGTCAGTATACTGTGACTTGGTGTAGTATCATGTTATAAAGGGTAGTTCTAGGACTGGTCGGCCCGGTGTCAGTATAATGTGACTGGGTGGAGTATCATGTTATAAAGGGTAGTTCTAGGACTGGTCGGCCCGGTGTCAGTATAATGTGACTGGGTGGAGTATCATGTTATAAAGGGTAGTTCTAGGACTGGTCGGCCCGGTGTCAGTATAATGTGACTGGGTGGAGTATCATGTTATAAAGGGTAGTTCTAGGACAGTCGGCCCGGTGTCAGTATAATGTGACTGGGTGGAGTATCATGTTATAAAGGGTAGTTCTAGGACAGTCGGCCCGGTGTCAGTATAATGTGACTGGGTAGAGTATCATGTTATAAAGGGTAGTTCTAGGACAGTCGGCCCGGTGTCAGTATAATGTGACTGGGTGGAGTATCATGTTATAAAGGGTAGTTCTAGGACAGTCGGCCCGGTGTCAGTATACTGTGACTTGGTGTAGTATCATGTTATAAAGGGTAGTTCTAGGACTGGTCGGCCCGGTGTCAGTATAATGTGACTGGGTGGAGTATCATGTTATAAAGGGTAGTTCTAGGACTGGTCGGCCCGGTGTCAGTATAATGTGACTGGGTGGAGTATCATGTTATAAAGGGTAGTTCTAGGACTGGTCGGCCCGGTGTCAGTATAATGTGACTGGGTGGAGTATCATGTTATAAAGGGTAGTTCTAGGACAGTCGGCCCGGTGTCAGTATAATGTGACTGGGTAGAGTATCATGTTATAAAGGGTAGTTCTAGGACAGTCGGCCCGGCGTCAGTATACTGTGACTTGGTGTAGTATCATGTTATAAAGGGTAGTTCTAGGTCTGGTCGGCCCGGTGTCAGTATAATGTGACTGGGTGGACTATCATGTTATAAAGGGTAGTCCTAGGACCGTCGGCCCGGTGTCAGTATAATGTGACTGGGTGGACTATCATGTTATAAAGGGTAGTCCTAGGACCGTCGGCCCGGTGTCAGTATAATGTGACTGGGTGGAGTATCATGTTATAAAGGGTAGTCCTAGGACAGTCGGCCCGACGTCAGTATAATGTGACTGTGTGGAGTATCATGTTATAAAGGGTAGTTCTAGGACAGTCGGCCCGACGTCAGTATAATGTGACTGGGTGGAGTATCATGTTATAAAGGGTAGTCCTAGGACCGTCGGCCCGGTGTCAGTATAATGTGACTGGGTGGAGTATCATGTTATAAAGGGTAGTCCTAGGACCGTCGGCCCGGTGTCAGTATAATGTGACTGGGTGGAGTATCATGTTATAAAGGGTAGTCCTAGGACCGTCGGCCCGGCGTCAGTATAATGTGACTGGGTGGAGTATCATGTTATAAAGGGTAGTCCTAGGACAGTCGGCCCGACGTCAGTATAATGTGACTGTGTGGAGTATCATGTTATAAAGGGTAGTTCTAGGACTGGTCGGCCCGGTGTCAGTATATTGTGACTGGGTGGAGTATCATGTTATAAAGGGTAGTTCTAGGACATTCGGCCCGGTGTCAGTATATTGTGACTGGTTGGAGTATCATTTTATAAAGGGTAGTTCTAGGACAGTCGGCCCGGGGTCAGTATAATGTGACTGGGTGGAGTATCATGTTATAAAGGGTAGTTCTAGGACAGTCGGTGCGGTGTCAGTATAATGTGACTAGGTGGAGTATCATGTTATAAAGGGTAGTTCTAGGACTGGTCGGCCCGGTGTCAGTATAATGTGAATGGGTGGAGTATCATGTTATAAAGGGTAGTTCTATGACTGGTCGGCCCGGCGTCAGTATAATGTGACTGGGTTGAGTATCATGTTATAAAGGGTAGTTCTAGGACTGGTCGGCCCGGCGTCAGTATAATGTGACTGGGTGGAGTATCATTTTATAAAGGGTAGTTCTAGGACAGTCGTCCCGGCGTCAGTATAATGTGACTGGGTGGAGTATCATGTTATAAAGAGTAGTTCTATGACAGTCGGCCCGGCGTCAGTATAATGTGACTGGGTGGAGTATCATGTTATAAAGGGTAGTTCTAGGACAGTCGGCCCGGTGTCAGTATAATGTGACTGGGTGGAGTATCATGTTATAAAGGGTAGTTCTAGGACAGTCGGCCCGGCGTTAGTATAATGTGACTGGGTGGAGTATCATGTTATAAAGGGTAGTTCTAGGACAGCCGGCCCGGTGTCAGTATAATGTGACTGGATGGAGTATTATGTTATAAAGGGTAGTTCTAGGACAGTCGGCCCGGTGTCAGTATAATGTGACTGGGTGGAGTATCATGTTATAAAGGGTAGTTCTAGGACAGTCGGCCCGGCGTCAGTATAATGTGACTGGGTGGAGTATTATGTTATAAAGAGTAGTTCTAGGACTGGTCGGCCCGGCGTCAGTATAATGTGACTGGGTGGAGTATCATGTTATAAAGGGTAGTTCTAGGACAGTCGGCCCGGCGTCAGTATAAGGTGACTGGGTGGAGTATCATGTTATTTTTATTTTTTTCTTCTAATCTTTGATACAAAAAAAAAAAAGTTCCTAAGCTAACTTATGTTCCCCGCTGTTCCCACTGAATAATGAAGAGTCACACCTCCATATATAGATCTTGTCTTTTCTTTATATATTTTTATTTTTTATAACAGCATTTTTTTCACACAATCAACTATAGTAGAACTCAGCAGAGATAGTTTGTGGATTTGTATTTGCCCGGCGTCAGTATAATGTGACTGGGTGGAGTATCATGTTATAAAGGGTAGTTCTAGGACAGTCGGCCCGGTGTCAGTATAATGTGACTGGGTGGAGTATCATGTTATAAAGGGTAGTTCTAGGACTGGCCCGGTGTCAGTATAATGTGACTGTGTGGAGTATCATGTTATAAAGGGTAGTTCTAGGACAGTCGGCCCGGTGTCAGTATAATGTGACTGGGTGGAGTATCATGTTATAAAGGGTAGTTCTATGACAGTCGGCCCGGTGTCAGTATAATGTGACTGGGTGGAGTATCATGTTATAAAGGGTAGTTCTAGGACAGTCGGCCCGGCGTCAGTATAATGTGACTGGGTGAAGTATCATGTTATAAAGGGTAGTTCTAGGACAGTCGGCCCGGCGTCAGTATAATGTGACTGGGTGGAGTATCATGTTATAAAGGGTAGTTCTAGGACAGTCGGCCCGGCGTCAGTATAATGTGACTGGGTGGAGTATCATGTTATAAAGAGTAGTTCTAGGACAGTCGGCCCGGCGTCAGTATAATGTGACTGGGTGGAGTATCATGTTATAAAGGGTAGTTCTAGGACAGTCGGCCCGGCGTCAGTATAATGTGACTGGGTGGAGTATCATGTTATAAAGAGTAGTTCTAGGACTGGTCGGCCCGGTGTCAGTATAATGTGACTGGGTGGAGTATCATATTATAAAGGGTAGTTCTAGGACAGTCGGCCCGGTGTCAGTATAATGTGACTGGGTGAAGTATCATGTTATAAAGGGTAGTTCTAGGACAGTCGGCCCGGCGTCAGTATAATGTGACTGGGTGGAGTATCATGTTATAAAGGGTAGTTCTAGGACAGTCGGCCCGGCGTCAGTATAATGTGACTGGGTGGAGTATCATGTTATAAAGAGTAGTTCTAGGACTGGTCGGCCCGGTGTCAGTATAATGTGACTGGGTGGAGTATCATATTATAAAGGGTAGTTCTAGGACAGTCGGCCCGGTGTCAGTATAATGTGACTGGGTGGAGTATCATGTTATAAAGGGTAGTTCTAGGACAGTCGGCCCGGCGTCAGTATAATGTGACTGTGTGGAGTATCATATTATAAAGGGTAGTTCTAGGACAGTCGGCCCGGTGTCAGTATAATGTGACTGGGTGGAGTATCATGTTATAAAGGGTAGTTCTAGGACTGGCCCGGTGTCAGTATAATGTGACTGTGTGGAGTATCATGTTATAAAGGGTAGTTCTAGGACAGTCGGCCCGGCGTCAGTATAATGTGACTGGGTGGAGTATCATGTTATAAAGGGTAGTTCTAGGACAGTCGGCCCGGCGTCAGTATAATGTGACTGTGTGGAGTATCATATTATAAAGGGTAGTTCTAGGACAGTCGGCCCGGCGTCAGTATAATGTCACTGGGTGGAGTATCATGTTATAAAGGGTAGTTCTAGGACAGTCGGCCCGGCGTCAGTATAATGTGACTGGGTGGAGTATCATGTTATGTCCCTACGACGTGGTATTGCAGTATGGCATAACTATAATGTTGAGCAGTGAGCTCAATGCTATATGTAGACACTGTGGGGATATGTCTGCACGATTGTTGAAAGCAATTTAAACCCCAGCCAGACAGACTAAATACAATTATAATTCAATATTGTGACTCAACATAGTATTTTAATAGTTTTATTAATACATTTAATGTTGTTGTTGTTTTGCTTTTTGAAATGGTCTAAAAATGAAAATCTGACAATCAGTTATTGTGTGCAGCTATTGTCACATCTAGAACATCATTAGCCAGAGCAATCATTGGCACGTTTTAAACCATTGGCTTATATTATGTAGTAAGTCTTTTCTTTCATTATTTGTTGTCTGTGTTTAAGAATCAGAATAAAGCTTATGTTATTTTACTTGCTTCACTTTTTGTATATACACTATGTTATCCAGCGATGTCCCTTGATTCGGAAAATATTATTCTATTCTATTCTGCCTCTGCCTAGTTACGAGCGATGTCAGTTGCACTGCTTGCTACCAACTCGTATGTGCTTATTTGAGAGGACAATATGCACTCAAGCCTCGATGTATACACATGTATGGGTCATCATAGTGCATTTGTCTGGCAGATGACGTCATAATCTCTAGAACATGAGACGTCGTTCCACTGCCAAACTTGATCTTCGTATTCAAGAACCACACATTTCTGACGTTTCCAGCAGACACCGAAAACGCAACTTTGTTGACCCTCACCGGGCTGCCAATCTGTGTACGTCACGTATCGATCTGAATTGAACAGAACACAAACCAGTCAACATGGTAACACAAACCAGTCAGCATCGTTTTATTAAACAAGTTTGACAGACATTCAGAGTTGCTTAAAAAAAGCCCAGAAGAGCTTATGGGATGCCGAGTTGTCCGTCGTACGTCAGTCGTTAACGTTTTGCATTGTGAACACGATAGGAACTTCATTATTATTCGGATCTTTACCAAACTTTACCACGGCTTTTTTACTAATAGAAGCTCGGAAAAGTTCGAAAACCAGATCTTTACCAAATTTGGCTAGAATGTTGATATTAATGAGAGCTCGGACAAGTTCGAAAACCAGATCTTTACCAATTTGGCTAGAATTTTGATATTAATGAGAGCTCGGACAAGTTCGAAAAAGATATCTTTACCACATTTGGCTAGACTGCTGATATTAATGAGAGCTCGGACAAGTTCGAAAACCAGATCTTTACAACATTTGGCTAGACTGTTGATATTAATGAGAGCTCGGACAAGTTCGAAAAACAGATCTTTACCAATTTGGCTAGAATGTTGATATTAATGAGAGCTCGGACAAGTTCGAAAACCAGGTCTTTACCAATTTGGCTAGACTGTTGATATTAATGAGAGCTCGGACAAGTTCAAAAACAGATCTTTACCACATTTGGCTAGACTGTTGATATTAATGAGAGCTCGGACAAGTTCGAAAAACAGCTGATATAGCTGGTTTTCTGACCAGGGCCACCAGAGTTAGGGTCCCTTGTTTAACTGAAAAAATGGCTTTATTTTGTATTTGATCTTTACCAAACTTGGTCAGATTGCTGACAGCTCGGACAAGTTCGAAAACTGGCCAGATTAGATTGGTAACACTAGAGTTATGGCCCTTGATTTATGAAAAAAATCCATATACATGATATATACATAAAAGCCTTGTGAATGCACTAGCACATTCATTTTGTATTGGATATTTACCAAACTTGGGGAGCGTCCACAGGCCCTCTTGGACCTCTTGTTTTTGCATTATATTTACACGAGCATATTTGTGTTTTACTTATATTGCCTATTGATGCTGCCTTGTTGGTTAGATATTAGATCATGGCGGGAATTTCTTTATTTACACTGTCCTGTTTTAATGGGATGACAGTAGGGTAAGTGTGAGGTTTGGTGCACCCTAGAACCGGTTTAAACCCCCAGTGGTCTACTTTGCCACTGACCGTTCCAAGGCGGTAGCCCTATTGTCAACCCTTTTTGTGTTTGTGATGTCGTTTGCATTTATTATTGCTTTTGCCTTCTTGTTTGTCTGTTTGCGTGTTTGTTTCTGGGTTTTGTGGTTTACTGTCCTCCTTGAATGCTACTTTCCCTGTCCGATCTTTTTATATTTCTTTTGGCCAGATTGTTCATATTAATAAAAGCTCGGAAAAGTCTGAAAATCAGCAATATCGAATTACTGACACCTGAGTTATGACCCCTTGATTTATTAAAAAATGCCATATTATGTCTAGTGAACACTTTAACACCTTCATTTTGTAGATGACTTTACCAACCTGTGCCAGATTGTTGATATTAATGAAAGCTGGACAAGTCTGAAGACAGCTGTAATCGAATTTGTAACACAAGCGTAATGGCTCTTGATTTAATGAAAAATGTCATACTCTGCTTTGTGAACACTCTATCAAATTCAAATTGTATTTCATCTTCAGCACACTTCGCCATACTGTTGATATCAATGAAAGTTGGGGGCAAAAACAGCTCTATCGATTGGTAACACCAGAGTTATGGCCGTTTATGGATTTATTGAAAAGTGTCATATTGTGCCTTATGAACACTCTAGTCCCTTCTTTTCTAATCTGATCTTTGCCACACTTGGAAAAACAATGTTTATATAAATAAAAGCTCTGACATCATTGAAACCCAGCCATATCAAATTAGTAACATCAGAGTTATGTCCCTGGAGTTATCTCAAAATGCTATATTTTGCTTCATTGGCGCTCCAACATCTTTATTTTTCATCTGATATTTAGCAAACTTGGCCAGCTTGTTGATATCAATGAAAGCTTGGACACTCATGAAATCAAGCCAAATCAAATTAGTTGCACCGGAGTAATGGCCCTTGAGTTATTAAACAAACTATATTTTGCTTTGTTACATCTCTAGGTACTTCATTTTCATCTGATCTTAACTTGTTAAGAGTGTTTATATAGATGAGATTTAATCAGGTTCAATAATCAGACAAATCTGAAAAGACACCTCGCCCACCCTCCCCCCACCCCACCCCCTTTTTCCCACACACAACCTAGCCCACCTCCATCCCCACCGATTATAAGAGCCATTGTTAGCAAGAAGAGCGTCTACATGCCCTCTTTATATACATAGTAATTATTGTAGGCAAACTGAATAAATGTCAAGTTGATCGCTAGACGAAAAGAATGGAATGTTTTATAAACAGTCAATTAAAACGAAAGGCAAGTACAATTGAGGCATGAATAATTTTAAACTATTAATTCAAATTAAAATAATGCGATATCCGACACAATACTTCCGCACTATTTTAGACGCACGTCCGGACGGTATGACGTCACCTACCGCTCTGGGTCATGAATATTCATTGCCTTCATTTTCAGACCAGTAGCAACAGCCAACAGCAGCAAGGTAAAAATAGCTGAAATCAACAACTGGTGAGATGTACTTATCAGCAGTAAGAAAACATATTGCCTAAACACTCCAATTACATGGGTAGCATCATAAAACACAATTACAAGAACAGCCTTGGAGTTAAATAATAGCAGCCGAAGCTAAAAACAACGATAATTATAACAACAACAGGCTAACATTATTGCTAGATATAACATTTCTCCATCAACTAGATGGTGTCCAAGAAATTATTCTTATATAACTGGTTTTCATAAAGTTCTTAAATAATATATGCAGTAAATATGGTGATAATGAGATTATATTTAGCTCTGCTAAAATTTTTTTATATATTAAAGGGACACACGGTAATCCAAAGCATACATATTTTCTAAAATTCAACATCTCTATATTTGCCTTGAAAACAAAATGGTGTTTTTTCTGCAGGATAAGAGGTAAACAGTTTTTAACCTGCAAAACCTTATCCTACTTGCTTAATATTTAAGACAGAAGTATATTATAATATCATTCAGGTATTCATTTACCTGAGTCCGTGATCAAATAATCATATTTTTCTAATGTCACTCACTGTTATTTACAATTGCCTCATGACGGACTCAATAAGTAATAAATAGTATTAATAGTGTTTTCATTGTTTTTTGCAAATTGATTCACTGAATTGAAAATGTAGTCTAAGCACTGTAGCATACATTACAAACAGGATAATGTTTACTTGGAGACCATTTTAAACTTCCTAGTCATGCTAGTGTTTAAACTTCCTAGTGTGAACTGTTTGCAGTAACAATGTGTAACAAAAAGGAAAAGTGTGAACAATCTACAGCCATACATCACCTACCAACATCTACAATGAACATGCAATTTGCATTTGCAGGCTCATGGTGTAAAATATGATATTTGGAGATGTTTGCATTATACAACAACAACAGGAAGTGGTGTAAAACATCATACCATAAAAAACATATCTAGCCAGTTATTTTTTTTTTTTATTATATTATTAGTATTATTTTTGTCAACTGACTTAAAACCCACTGACTTTAAACCCATAATAAAGTGTATAAAAACGAGTAACCAAACGAGTCACTCAACGATCTGTGACATCACTGACTTGCTGAACGATCTTTACACCGGGAGACAGTACATGCAACCGCTGACTTTTTCCGGCAGAGCTGGCTCGCACCATCGAACTGTCTCCCTTTCCACGACGCATTATCCAGTGTGATTATGAAAACAAAATCAACGTACATTGTATAAACTGAGAAAATAAAATCCTATTCGAAATATTAATACCAACTTACTGGAATATTTTTTTTTAAATATTTATTATTATAACGATTATTATTATATATATATTTATTCATTATTGTTATTACTTATTATTATTATTATTTATTCATTATTGTTATTACCCCACGATAATATATTATTTGTTTCCCTTTTTTTCTTCTTTTTTTTGTTGTTTATTCATATGCCCATTGATCACGACAACACCCTCAAACAACCTCAGTCAAAATGCACCCAGACGCATTAAGCTTGCAATAGACATTATGCCCTAAACATTTTCAGTTGAATGTACCCAGTCGCATTATTCTTGAAACAGTTAGCATATTATAAACTACTGACCCAGTTACCGCGAACATAAGTGCAGTGTATCCCGACCTGCTGCAGTACACCAGTGAACAGTTCATTCTAAAGTAAAGGGACATTCCATTTTTGAATTGACGTGTAGCAGGTGGACTAGTTTCGCCCAAAACCTCGCTAAACGAACGCTTTAAAAAACAAACGAAATTACCAATGTTTAGAAACCATTTAAATTCGACAACGACAACGCCACACACAAACCACGCAATATGAGAGTAATATTAATCAACATTTACCTAGTCCCCGGCATGACGTCACTCATAAACCACGCAAGATGAGAACACATCGAATAGGTTATTTAGTGCAAAACTTAATCGCTTGGGAAACCCCACATTTCGGGAATATTAATTAAATAATTTAAGAGAACGTTGTTATTTATTTATAGTTATATTAATTAGCAAAGGAATCTCACAGAATAGAAACAAAGAAAGAGACGAAATAAAGCTTATGTTAATTGAAAGAAAAATTGTTCTGACGAGAATCAAAAATGGCCGAGCAAGTAAGGTGAAATAGAAAACTTTATTTACATCCAGCAACAACGTATACACTGTATGACTAAAATGAAACGAATACAACCTAATCGAAGATAAAATCATGAGCAATAGAAATATCACAAAAAAAAGTATAGATCCTGCGAGTCTGATTTCAATAAATTTAAGTTGTAAACAGTAAGCTCAAAGCACATCTTACCTCTTTGTAAATTTGAGTATAAAAGCCAAGTTGCCGGTGTACATGTATGAACAACTGCACCGTGAAATTTACTCCATAAGTTCCGTGTCCTCCAATAACCGTTGACTATAACAGATATTATAGTCAGTATTAAATGTATGTAAAGTCGGCAGAGTACGCATAACAATTAATATCCGCTCATGTGAACTTTTGAACCGACCGCACGGAGATGGTGGTGTGTGGTGGTTTTACTGTGGGAGGAGGACCCGGAAAAAACCCACCTGTCCGGTTTGGCGACCATCTTACCATCTTACTTCCTAGTCAGGGATTCTAACCCAGGATACAATGGTTAGTAAGTTGTTAAACACTAAATATTGTAAAATGTTAAAAGAATAAGAGGCGCATACATTCGATAGGTAAAGCGCTTGCGCCTGTCAAAGTAAGTAGTTATAATAGTGGATTTCTTTGCATCGATTTCACACGTGGATGGTCTTAACGTTTAAATTATAATATGAACTAAGGTAAAACCTTGAGGCGAGCACAGAAAATGTGAAAGTAAATGTTAAACAGATAAAACTCAATGAAAGAGGTGAAAGAACAATACAATTGAAAGCAACACAATAATGAGGTCCTCTCAGGGGTTTTGGGGGAAATGGCCATTTATATTTGGTGAACAAGGGAACAATGGCTGTTATTTTCAGGGGAAAAGAGAACATTGACACATATTTTTAGGTTAGGGAACAATGGAACATGACTTTACAGGAAATAAAATTCTAACATCTAGTTTTAATATTAAAAAAAAAATCACAAACAGTTAACATTTCAAACAATATTTTTGTGATGACAGTGTACTGTAGGCCAGAATGAATTTTGGGGAACATTAGCAAATCTTTTAAACATTAAAAATACTTTTAGAGAACAGAGGAACATTGGACAAATAATTTTGGGGAACAAAGCAAAATAGTTGTGGGGAACAAGGGAACACTGACTCATATTTTCAGGGAACAAAGGAAGATGTACCCCTTCCATCCTCCTGGGGGCCTCAATAATAATAAGAAGAATGAATAAATCATTAAAAAAAACTCATTGCACACTTTCTTTCACAACTGGGCTGTATACACTTAATTATTTTGCAACTCAGTATAATTTTAGATAAAAAAGTTTTAGACTAGCTTGAAAAAAACTAAACTGCCAAATTCAGCATTTACCTCACTGCTTCAAGTATACACTGTCGTGATATAACTAAACTGAAAGATTGTTAACTTTATACATATACATACATTGTTCCAATTGCTTTTTTACATTTTTTTTTCTTTTTGCCAGAAATGTTGATATTTTCTATGTTATTATTTATTACTAAATATATGCAAACTGTGACCTGTGTATTTAGCCGATAACACTAAATATGATTCACAAATAGATGAGAGATAGGGATAATTGTTTCAATTTTAACACCACAGTCCATCTGTCCTGATCTTACCTTGAATAAGAACCGTCTGTACAAGATGGCAAGTTGCATTCACTTCAGTGTATGGGTTTGAAGAAATCCAATCTGTGTGTGACTGACCCAATGGGCCACTCCTAAAAGATGCTAGTGTCACCATCCAATGCTGGTTGTAAATGCCTGACAGAATAATGCAACTATCAGTCACAGACAACCATTTAAATATAAACAAAGGATAGATGACTCTTTTCTTGAAGATGTTCAGTGTGCAGCCCTTCTGTAGTGTAAATCTCATTTTTGCTTTTCACTGAAAAGGCAGTTCCAGTACATCCCGGTGTTTCATCTCTGTTCTGGTCTGTTGTGTTCCGGTGAATCGTACCACTGGTCTATAATTATGTCATAAAACAAATACAAACAATTTCGGTTTTTAAATTCTATAATGAGGTCATTTTTATCATACCACAGATATCACTATCTGAGTCAAATAAATGAGAACCAGACCATCCACCATATGTTAAACGATAGGACACCCACCTGTATGGGCACAATAGAATCTGGACTTATGATTGTGTTTAGTGTAATGTATCTATCTACAGTCTATAGTGCTGACACACTGGAATACCACACCGTAGTACACACAGGTGTGTGTGTGTTTTGTGGGTCGTTCGGTGTGTGTGTGTGTGTGGGTGGGGGTAGGTATTTTGAAATGAACAAATCTAGGGGGTGAGGACCCAGCCAGCAATCCTATATCTATCCTTCATTGGCCCCATATTTTATTTTATATAGGACCAGTATCGCAAACGATATCGGCCTGAGATCGGCGTGCCCATCGGCTTCAAGTTGGACCGATATCTTGTCGGCTACACATCGGTTAGATATCGTTTTAGTTTACTATCCATCATCGGTTAGACATCCTTTTAGTTTACTATCCATCATCGGTTAGTTATCTATCCAATATGTATCCGATATAGTTTCGACCCGAAGTGGGCCCATAATGACAGATAAACATCAAATTCGTTCTATTGTCACCATCCAGCTAGCACAGTATGTAGCTAGAGCATCGGATTACCAATCCAAAATACATGTATATGTTTCGCAACATACAAGGTTATCGGGCTTTTAACTCCGTCCGATTTTTTTTATCAAATCTATTTAATGAATACTCACTACCTGATATATATATATCTTTTTTTAGGTGCTTATCTCAATTAGCTCGACTGTAAAAATATTCATTAGCAATAAATAAAACTCTTGTGAATGTAGGCATGTAGGTAGCAGAGTTCCAGATAAGGTGCATATTTGCATAAATACGCAAATAAAATGGTGGAAAAAGCAATATATATACAAAACCATGCGTATCATATCGCAAAATAAATATTTGATAAGCAATTCCTCTCGAATTGCTTGCGTATTTGCAATTTTTCATTAATTGATCGCGTATTGGCCCAGAGTTCTCACAATATCTCGAAACAAAATCAAATATAAGTAAAAGACGAAACTGCCGAGTGAACAGACTGGTTCCGAAATTCAGTTTTAATTGTGCGCGATTTACTCATTTTGGCCTGTACCCTTTTTATATCGTGTATGCGCTGGGCGATCTAAATCAAGCGTCGGTTAAAAATGTCAAACGCACAGAACATAATGATAAACGCGAGTACCATGTTTGATTATGTGTTTTGTTTGTTGTTAGTTAATTTTACAAGGAAATACCCAATTGAAAACATCCAGGTAGGGTAAAAATACCCAACTGAAAAATAAATGATGGGGTAAAATTTATTTTTTACCCAATTGCAAAATGCAAATACCCAATTAAAATAAAAACAATGGAGTAAAAATACTCAAAGTTCAAACCCTTATCTGGAGCTCTGAGGTAGCATCATTTTGCAATGTAAAAAATTACATTTGCGAGGAATATCTGTTCACATTAACAATAAATATACAATATTCAAAATGACATGTCATTACCTCCATTTATGGCGTGTTATATCGGACTGACAGCGGCCCGATATATGGTATCAAGTGATACAAACTACGTCGGCCTGACGTTGGCCCGAGATATAATAATAGACATTAGAAGAAATGTGCTATATTCATTCAGATTAATGCATTGAACAATCAATTAAGCATGCCATACAAACAAATAATTCAAAAATTGGAAAATATTGAATTAAACCGCTCTACATCGACCCGACGTCGGCATATCCAACATTTAGCCGACATCTGACCGATATCTTTTCAGCAAATCATAAAAAAAACACACAAACCCAGTCAGCAAGCCTATATCGAACCGATATGTTTCCTATATACAGATGACGGATAGACATCGGGCCTTGCCGCTCTGTTACTTATATCGGTAACAGAGCGACAGTCTGCCGACATTCCGACCAATTACCAAAATCTATCCGATATGGCCATGCTGGCTGGGGAGTGGTGGGGTGGCTTGTAGTCTAAGACTTTCCAGGAGAGGGAGGTCTGTCTGAGGAAACTTTTCCTCTTTTTCTTCAGGGTGGTGGTGGGTGTGGGGTGGGGGGGATATTTTGTAGATTATTCTAGGGGGTAGACTGAAGAAACGCTTTCCGTTCGCGACGAGGGTGGTTTGTCCATAAATAATTAATCATTTAAACTTCTTATTCTTCCAGTACTGTGCTGGGTTCCTCTGGAACATCTTCGCAAAACGCTGAATATTTACATGAGTGATGGAAATTCAAGGTGCAGTTAAAACTTGCTCAACATAAACTCACAAAAGTGTTCGTACGAAGTGAAAGAAATTATAATCGATTTATCCACAATTAATCATTTAAACTAGCTCAACATCAACTCACAAAAGTGTTAGTACAAAGTAAAAGCAATCCGAGTCTTCCAGAAATTACATGAGATGTCACTAGTCGTCTGCAAATAATGTCAATATTGACTACTGTTACGTCACTGATTTTAACACGCGCTAATTTGCATAATGTGGAAAGTTTCCGGCCAAGACAATTTAACCTTCATACCGAGTGTTAACAAATAAAAAACCATACTAAATGAACAACTCACATATGCTGCTAGTGTTGTTTAATCATTGTGCGCTCTCCAATTGTTGACATGTTCAGCATATTCCTGCATTTGTTGTCATTTTGAAATTTCCCACGGAAACCACATATTTTCTAAAAAGCCTTAGTTTCGCATTTGAACTCTTTAAATATTCTGCTGCACATATTCTATAGGACTTTGTGAAGGAGTCGGAGAGACTTTCAAATTATTTCTGAAACTCTACTCTAACCAGTCATAACGGAAACGTTGCACAGAAAACTGTTTTAAAGAAAACAAATCAGAATTGCGAAACTAAAACTCCTATAGTGGGAGCCGGTGTCTGCGTTAGAAATGCTTAAAGCGTGACAACGACGATTTACCATCAAAATCGAGACACATAGATTAGCAATTATCTTCTTTTTTCTTTTTTTTCTTTTTTTTTTTTTTTTTCTCCCGTTACCGTAAAGTTCGCTTGCGCTCGAAGTGCCTTCGGCACTTCTCGCTAGCTGTGCTCGCTATTAATGTATTTAATTTTAACTTACTGTTGATCCATACCTATCTTGCAGGCTCAGCGCTTAAAATATAGTTCATGCCCAGCCACGGAGATTCGTCAGAATCCCAGCCAAAGGCCGTCAATGCCGAACCAATAAACTCCGAGGTTACTGCCCCATTTATCATCAGCATTGATCCGCCATAGTTGTAACATGTCAGCCTGGCGCTCTCATACGTCTGTGAGCTTTTAATAAATATGTAGCACGTGCTTTCATACCGTGCAGTATGTATGTTCGTTGTTTCCCCTGGACAAGCCGAGTCGCCGAAAAGAACTTGACAATATAGAAAGAAAATAATTATGTGAATAAACAGAAATATTATAATACGCAGACGAAAGATGGTGTTGCCTATTGAACGTCAATAGTGGAAGGTACGGGTTATGGTTGTTTTGTTGAACAGATTCTACATTAGACATACTTTTATAAACGGTGATTTGTTTGTTTCAATGGTGATTTACGTCATTTTTATCACATGATAGGCCATATATTTTGGTCGATTTTTTGTGGTAGAAGCAAATCACTCCATTTTAGGCATATGTTCTACCTAGGCCTATTGCTATCATCTTCATTTTTAAAACGGCGACATCACATTATATACTCAAACGAAAAAGAAACGCGACACGGGAATTTCCGCTATATATTGTATGTACAATATGCTGCTGTTAATCGAATGGAACATGGCTACCTAATATATTTCCTTTCAGAAAAAATACTAAAACAACACGTAACACAGCAAATAGTATGCCTGCAAAGTTTCATTATTGACGGAGTACGCGTTTGGCGCAAACTTAGGATGCAACATTTTTGCAAACTCTTTACGTAAAATACAGTAATACTGTCTCAATTTTTAAAAGAGGAACTTCAGCATTTATGAATTTATTGTACTGTGATTAAAACGTCTACAACATCACAGTTGTGTCCATTCTCTAACTTACTGCAACTTTTTTTTTACAAAACATCTTGGGATTTCCTTGGCATATATATGTAACTAAGTGTGCAGTATATACAATATAGCGGAAGTTCCCGTGTCGCGTTTCTTTTTCCTTTCAGTATAGTTGAGCCCCATTTAGCGACACGTTTGAGATAGCGTTGTGTAGGTTAACCACCACTAATTACATGTAAACCTTTGATGTGTAGCGTTGTGTAGGTTAACCACCAATAATTACATGTAAACCTCCGAGGTGTAAGTGTAGCGTTGTGTAGGTTTACCACCACTAGTTACATGTACACTTCCGAGGTGTAGTCGAATGTAGTTCCTATAATAAAAAGTAATCCCTCCTTTTTGATGGAAATGGGCAATATAAGTAGAGAAAACTGCCCATACGTGTTCGATTTTGTGGTTGTATGTATTAGAAGCGTATTAATAGGTTTTACTAGATGATTGATCAACATTTTCGAAAATTCGACTATATGCTTACACTTTGTGAGCCACCATCACTGAAAACAGCTGTACCCTTGATCTGTTTAATAAACAAACAAGAACTTTCTTACATGTCTTTCTGGTGTTTTTTCATGTGGAAAATTAGTTTTCTATATGAAAATTGCTGCATTGTCCATACTTGAGTTGCAGTTGAGGCAAATCGTTAACATGTGACACTTTAACATTGGTGTTTATGGGGAAAATAATTACTGGTTTTATACCTATAGGAGATACATGCAGTAATTAGGACTCGCTCAGATTCGTACCTAGGGACATTTTTCCGATAACAATGGAAAACATAAGCTCAAAAATAAGTTTTCCATAGTGTTTTACATAGGTGTTTTGCGTTTTTAGTCCAATTTTGTCTATAAAAGCCGTAATTTTGAGTTTCGATTTTTTTCTGTTTAAAATGATTTGTTTGTGAAGTGTTTACAATTGAACTATGTTTTTTTGGTATGAACATGTAAGGTTGCATGTTTGCAACATGTTTTCATGCAAACTCCTCGCAGTGGTTACTTCCCCTATCTGTTACAGTAACCACTGCCACCACACAAATTTGTAGCTGAAATCCGGCTAAGTTTAATTTTTTGGTTAAATATATTTTAAGTCAATATTAACTTACTTTGTTCATAATATAGGAAATAGTGTGAAAAACGGTATTTGGTTACAAAAATAATAAATTTTAGCGAATATATACTTAATATGCATACCGGTTACTTGGTTACTTGCAAGGCCCATGTTGTTTTGGAAGCCCAGTTTGGTTACGGGGCAAAGAATAGGGCCAGTGCAGATCCTTTTGGACGGGATGGCAGAGGGGTAGAACCCCCCGAACCCCCCAAATTCATGTTCATTTTATCATTTTATGTTCATGCTCATTAAAGGTCTTCATCATGACCCCTGCATTGTTTCGGGTGCCATCTCGCTCATATCACTAGAGCAGTGACAGAAAAATTATAACGTGGCTCCAGCGTAAATGGAGTGTCTACAATAGAATTTGCACCAACTCTACAGTTCAGGGTGAGAAGGTTCTAGGCCCGTTCTCCATATTTTGTCTCATTGTGCATGCAGGATGAACCTGGAACGTTCATTCCTGTTAGGCGCCATATAACCTTTCATGTGTTGGTGCGCCATAAAACCACAATTCAGTTCAATTCAATTGTAAACAAACATGTTCTCCATGGAGAATATTACAGAAGCTGTGCGTAAATTTAATAAAGAGATTACACCCAAGCCAAAACAGGTTGAATGTTTTCAACATCTTCTCGAAGGTTATGATGTTATTGTCAATTTGCCTGTTGGTTACGGCAAGAGTCCAAAATAATAATGAAATCCCAGGTGCGCATCTTCACTTGCTGGTCAACAGTCCTGTAAAATTTCGCGACTGTGAGTTAAATAGTTATGGAGTATCGCACGCCACAAACTTTTGGACGGACGAACAAGTGCTGAACTTTGACCCCCCCCCCCGCCCCCCCCCCCCCCATCCCCCCCCCCCCTCACACCCCATCCAGACACAAAACCATGATACTTCTTTGTATAGAATCTAGAGATGACTTGTTGGTATTATCTGTGTGAGAGAGAGAGAAACAGTTGAATGTCAAGGAAGGTTTAGTCAACTTTTCTTTTATTCAAAGCATGATAAACGAACATTTATGTTTTCCCGAACAAAAATGGGTGCGCATAATAAACAGGGACCCCTAAACAAGGTCAAAGATGGTTGGTTGGTTGAATGGTGTTTTAAGCAATTTTCAGCACATGTTAGTGTTCTTTGTTGACTGTGGTCCTCGATGCGTTTTTTTTGATGACTGTGATTCTAGATGCGTGTTCTTTGTTGACTGTGGTCCTTGATGCGTGTTCTTTGCTACCTGTGGTCCTAGATGCATGTTTTTTGTTGACTGTGATCCTAGATGTGTGTTCTTTGTTGACTGTGGTCCTTGATGCGTGTTTGTGTTGACTGTGGTCCTTGATGCGTGTTCTTTGTTGACTGTGGTCCTTGATGCGTGTTCTTTGTTTACTGTGGTCCTTGATGCGTGTTCTTTGTTGACTGTGGTCCTAGATGCGTGTTCTTTGTTGACTGTGGTCCTCGATGCGTGTTCTTTGTTGACTGTGGTCCTAGATGCGTGTTCTTTGTTGACTGTGGTCCTTGATGCGTGTCCTTTGTTGACTGTGGTCCTAGATGCATGTTCTTTGATGACTGTGGTCCTTGATGCGTGTTCTCTATTGACTGTAGTCTTTGATGCGCGTTCTTTGTTGACGGTTGTCCTATATGCGTATTCTTTGTTGACTGTGGTCCTTGATGCGTGTTCTTTGTTGACGGTGGTCCTAGATGCGTTTTCTTTGATGACTGTGGTCCTAGATGCGTGTTCTTTGTTGACTGTGGTCCTTGATGCGTGTCCTTTGTTGACTGTGGTCCTAGATGAATGTTCTTTGTTGACTGTGGTCCTTGATGCGTGTTCTCTGTTGACTGAGGTCCTTGATGCGTGTTCTTTGTTGACTGTGGTCCTAGATGCCTGTTCTCTGTTGACGGTGGTCTTTGATGCGTGTTCTTTGTTGACTGTGGTCCTTGATGCGTATTCTTTGTTGACTGTGGTCCTTGATGCGTGTTCTCTGTTGATTGTTGTCCTTGATGCGTGTTCTCTGTTGACTGTAGTCCTAGATGCGTGTTCTTTGTTGATTGTGGTCCTTGATGTGTGTTCTTTGTTGACGGTGGTCCTAGATGCGTGTTCTTTGATGACTGTGTTCCTAGATGCGTGTTCTTTGTTGACTGTGGTCCTTGATGCGTGTTCTTTGTTGACTGTGGTCCTAGATGCGTATTCTTTGTTGACTGTGGTCCTTGATGCGTGTTCTTTGTTGACTGTGGTCCTAGATGCGTGTTCTTTGTTTTGACTGTGGTCCTTGATGCGTGTTCTCTGTTGACTATGGTCCTAGATGCCTGTTCTCTGTTGACTGAGGTCCTTGATGCGTGTTCTTTGTTGACTGTGGTCCTAGATGCGTGTTTGCTGTTGACGGTGGTTCTTGATGCGTGTTCTTTGTTGACTGTGGTCCCTGATGCGTATTCTTTGTTGACTGTTGTCCTAGATGCGTGTTCTCTGTTGACTGCTGTCCTTGATGCGTGTTCTTTGTTGAATGTGGTCCTAGATGCGTGTTCTTTGTTGACGGTGGTCCTTGATGCGTGTTTTTTGATGCGTGTTCTGTGTTGACTGTGGTCCTAGATGCCTGTTCTCTGTTGACTGAGGTCCTTGATTCGTGTTCTTTGTTGACTGTGTTCCTAGATGCGTGTTCTGTGTTGACTGGTCCTTGATGCGTGTTCTCTGTTGATTGTTGTCCTTGATGCGTGTTCTTTGTTGCTTGTGGTCCGAGATACGTATTCTTTGTTGACTGTGGTCCTTGATGCGTGTTCTTTGATGACGGTGGTCCTAGATGCGTGTACTTTGATGAATGTGGTCCTTGATGCGTGTTCTTTGTTGACGGTGGTCCTAGATGCGTGTTCTTTTTTGACTGTGGTCCTTGATGCGTGTTCTCTGTTGACTCTGGTCCTAGATGCCTGTTCTCTGTTGACTGAGGTCCTTGATGCGTGTTCTCTGTTGACGTCGGTCCTTGATGCGTGTTCTTTGTTGACTGTGGTCCTTGATGCGTATTCTTTGTTGACTGTTGTCCTAGATGCGTGTTCTCTGTTGACTGTGGTCCTAGATGCGTGTTCTTTGTTGAATGTGGTCCTAGATGCTTGTTCTTTGTTGACGGTGGTCCTTGAGGAGTGTTCTTTGTTGACTGTGGTCGTTGATGCGTGTTCTTTGTTGACTGTGGTCCTAGATGCGTGTTCTTTGTTGACTGTGGTACTTGATGCGTGTTCTTTGATGACTGTGGTCCTTGATGCGTGTTCTTTGTTGACTGTGGTCCTTGATGCGTTTTCTTTGTTGACTGTGGTCCTTGATGCGTGTTATTTGTTGACTGTGGTCCTTGATGCGTGTTCTTTGTAGACTGTGGTCCTAGATACGTGTTATTTGTTGACTGTGGTCCTTGATGCGTGTTCTTTGTTGACTGTCGTCCTTGATGCGTGTTCTTTGATGACTGTGGTCCTTGATGCGTGTTCTTTGTTGACTGTGGTCCTTGATGCGTTTTCTTTGTTGACTGTGGTCCTTGATGCGTGTTATTTGTTGACTGTGGTCCTTGATGCGTGTTCTTTGTAGACTGTGGTCCTAGATACGTGTTATTTGTTGACTGTGGTCATTGATGCGTGTTCTTTGTTGACTGTGGTCCTTGATGCGTGTTCTTTGTTGACTGTGGTCCTAGATGCGTGTTCTTTGTTGACTGTTGTCCTTGATGCGTGTTCTGTGTTGACTGTGGTCCTTGATGCGTGTTCTGTGTTGACTGTGGTCCTCGACGCGTGTTCTCTGTTGACTGTAGTCTTTGATGCGCGTTCTTTGTTGACGGTTGTCCTATATGCATATTCTTTGTTGACCGTGGTCCTTGATGCGTATTCTTTGTTGACTGTGGTCCTTGATGCGTGTTCTCTGTTGATTGTTGTCCTTGATGCGTGTTCTCTGTTGATTGTTGTCCTTGATGCGTGTTCTTTGTTGACTGTAGTCCTAGATGCGTGTTCTTTGTTGACTGTGGTCCTTGATGCGTGTTCTTTGTTGACGGTGGTCCTAGATGCGTGTTCTTTGATGACTGTGGTCCTCGATGCGTGTTCTCTGTTGATTGTTGTCCTCGATGCGTGTTCTCTGTTGACTGTAGTCCTTGATGCGCGTTCTTTATTGACGGTTGTCCTATATGCGTATTCTTTGTTGACTGTGGTCCTTGATGCGTGTTCTTTGATGACTGTGGTCCTAGATGCGTGTTATTTGTTGACTGTGGTCCTTGATGCGTGTTCTTTGTTGACTGTGGTCCTAGATGCGTGTTCTTTGTTGACAGTGGTCCTTGATGCGTGTTCTTTGTTGACTGTGCTTCTAGATGCGTGTTCTTTGTTGACTGTGGTCCTTGATGCGTGTTGTCTGTTGACTGTGGTCCTAGATGCCTGTTCTCTGTTGACTGAGGTCATTGATGCTTGTTCTTTGTTGACTGAGGTCCTAGATGCGTGTTCGTTGTTGACGGTGGTCCTTGATGCGTGTTCTTTGTTGACTGTCGTCCCTGATGCGTATTCTTTGTTGACTGTTGTCCTAGATGCGTGTTCTCTGTTGACTGCGGTCCTTGATACGTGTTTTTTGTTGAATGTGGTCCTAGATGCGTGTTCTTTGTTGACGGTGGTCCTTGATGCGTGTACTTTGATGCGTGTTCTGTGTTGACTGTGGTCCTAGATGCCTGTTCTCTGTTGACTGAGGTCCTTGATTCGTGTTCTTTGTTGACTGTGGTCCTAGATGCGTGTTCTCTGTTGACTGTGGTCCTAGATGCGTGTTCTTTGTTGAATGTGGTCCTAGATGCGTGTTCTTTGTTGACGGTGGTCCTTGATGCGTGATCTTTGTTGACTGAGGTCCTTGATGCGTGTTCTTTGTTGACTGTGGTCCTTGATGCGTGTTCTTTGCTGACTGTACATCTTGATGCGTGTTCTTTGTTGACTGTGGTCCTAGATGCGTGTTCTTTGTTGACTGTGGTCCTTGATGTGTATTCTTTGTTGACTGTTGTCCTTGATGCGTGTTCTCTGTTGAAGGTTGTCCTAGATACGTATTCTTTGTTGACTGTGGTCCTTGATGCGTGTTCTTTGTTGACGGTGGTCCTAGATGCGTGTTCTTTAATGAATGTGGTCCTTGATGCGTGTTCTTTGTTGACTGTGGTCTTAGATGCGTGTTCTTTTTTGACTGTGGTCCTTGATGCGTGTTCTCTGTTGACTCTGGTCCTAGATGCCTGTTCTCTGTTGACTGAGGTCCTTGATGCGTGTTCTCTGTTGACGGTAGTCCTAGATGCGTGTTCTTTTTTGACTGTGGTCCTTGATGCGTGTTCTCTGTTGACTCTGGTCCTAGATGCGTGTTCTCTGTTGACTGTGGTCTTAGATGCGTGTTCTTTGTTGAATGTGGTCCTAGATGCGTGTTCTTTGTTGACGGTGGTCCTTAATGCGTGTTCTTTGTTGACTCTGGTCCTTGATGCGTGTTCTTTGTTGACTGTGGTCCTAGATGCGTGTTCTTTGTTGACTGTACACCTTGATGCGTGTTCTTTGTTGACTGTGGTCCTAGATGCGTGTTCTCTGTTGACGGTGGTCCTTGATGCGTGTTCTTTGTTGACTGTGGTCCCTGATGCGTATTCTTTGTTGACTGTTGTCCTAGATACGTTTTCTCTGTTGACTGCGGTCCTTGATGCGTGTTCTTTGTTGACTGTGGTCCTAGATGCGTGTTCTCTATTGACGGTGGTCCTTGATGCGTGTTCTTTGTTGACTGTGGTCCTTGATGTGTTTTCTTTGTTGACTGTAGTCCTAGATGCGTGTTCTTTGTTGATTGTGGTCCTTGATGTGTGTTCTTTGTTGACGGTGGTCCTAGATGCGTGTTCTTTGATGACTGTGGTCCTAGATGCGTGTTCTTTGTTGACTGTGTTCCTAGATGCGTGTTCTTTGTTGACTGTGGTCCTTGATGCGTGTTCTTTGTTGACTGTGCTCCTGGATGCGTGTTCTTTGTTGACTGTGGTCCTTGATGCGTGTTCTCTGTTGACTGTGGTCCTAGATGCCTGTTCTCTGTTGACTGAAGTCATTGATGCGTGTTCTTTGCTGACTGTGGTCCTAGATGCGTGTTCGTTGTTGACGGTGGTTCTTGATGCGTGTTCTTTGTTGACTGTGGTCCCTGATGCGTATTCTTTGTTGACTGTTGTCCTAGATGCGTGTTCTCTGTTGACTTCGGTCCTCGATGCGTGTTCTTTGTTGAATGTGGTCCTAGATGCGTGTTCTTTGTTGACTGTGGTCCTTGATGCGTGTTCTTTGATGCGTGTTCTTTGTTGACTGTGGTCCTAGATGCCTGTTCTCTGTTGACTGAGGTCCTAGATGCGTGTTCTCTGTTGACTGTGGTCCTAGATGCCTG